>CM076570.1:1512661930-1513204269 GCA_034641835.2 Pinus albicaulis | reverse complement strand
TAGAAAACTCTCGGCCGAAAGTTTTTAAACTCTCGGTCAACTCTCGGCCGAGAGTTTTATTGAACAAACTCTCGGTCTATAAAATGGTGAGATTTATAGTTTTTTATCTTTGAAATTTTCATTTAATAAGTTGGAGTTTTCTCCGAGCTTCTATTGCCTTGGATAAATTGTTATTTTTAAGTTGAGATTGGGCAATAGAATTAGTGTAGAGATACAAAAGTTGCACAATTCTCCAAGCTTTTAAACTGATTCAATCTTTCTAGTTTCCTATTTGAATTTGGAAATACTGCAAGTTTTTAGTGTTTCCAGATTTTCTTTATAATACTCAGTGATATTTTGCAAGCTTTGATTTTCTCTATAATACTCTATAAGATTTTCTTTATAATATTGTGAGAAAAGAGTGTGTAAATTTATTAGTAAATTAAATTTCATTAGGTTTTACAAAGTATTGGGAAGAAGCTATCAAGACCATTTGTCATATAAGGTAACTTTACTATTTTATGGCTATTATTGATAGTTCTATGATTTTTAACTTTTATTAGCTAAATTTTTTTTAAGTTTGTAAAAGTCAAAGAGTTTAAATTTAAATGTGTCTGCCCAAAATAAATTTTGTACTCCATCATAAATATGTGTCAAATTTTACAAAGTAGTGGGACTAGTTGTCAATTCTATCTGTTGTAGAGAGTAGCTGAATACATGATCCCATAATACATATTGGTGAATATCATTATGCACTTTACTATTTTTATCTATTTTTAAGAGTGCACTCTATGGAGGTTACAATTAAGCGTGGATATTAAAATTTGTTGCAAATATTTCCATTTTTTATCAAGGATAACTTGTGGGCTTGTTAAAGTTCTAGCCAACATCATGGGAGATCACCTCGAATATCGTTATGTCCAACACCACCAACATTTTCTTGCACTAGAAGGAGGGGCCGATGACAAGTTGGTTTTATGTGTGTTTCAAATTTTCACACTCATTTTTATGAATTCTTCCCAAATCATACACAAAACATTTATTTCTAGAAAATTTAAATTCTGTGTGTACGGATATCATTGAGGACTCGTCACTATTTAACTTTAATGTTTAGGGTGAAACAACCATCCTTGAGCACACCATCATTTTCAATTTTTCATAGAGCGCGACATCCCGCTTGAGGATGTTGTTTACTGGTTGTTTTTTCTCACGTTCGAAGGGCGCATAAGGAAATGGTGGTACACATGGACCGATGCCTATATCCACTCTTTTAGACATCTTGTCACAAAATTGTTTTTCACTTTTGACGACTTTGATGATAGGATTTTGTGCAAGAGAATTTTAAAATTGTGAAAAACACCTGATGAATCACTACATTTTATTCATCATTTCTTGCATCTATTTTTGAATTTATAAAAGGTGAAGTTTATTGGGATTTCTTAACCACAATACTTTTGTATCTTGTTGAGATTTCACTTACTCTGCATGATTTACAATCACTTAAATCACATTGAACAAACCTTGCACATAAAGCTTCTAAATATGCGATCAACGAGGGTGTTTCTCTAGGCAACCCCACATCTTCTTTTCATATAATAACTTTACTGTTATAGGATGTTGTAGGAAATATTCGCAAGGAATTGTTTCAAGAACCAGCATCTCCTATCGAGCCACATATTCAAGATCCCTATGAAATTTTGGACAAGAAGCATGATAAGTGTGTTAAAGTGTTTTCTCCTCATCCTCCACCCTTTTCTCCCTCTGATCCTACGAGTTGCAATTTTTAGTGTTATTCTATTTGAAACCTTTCCTTTAATGTTAATGAGGATCAGGTTTTGGATGGTTTTTTTTGTTATGAAGCCAAATTGTGATGACTATGTAGCAGAGTCCATTATCAAACAAGAATATGTGAAAAAGGATGAATCTATTCCTTCCAAAGCTCTCCCACATTTTACTAACATTGTCCATGATTATGTCATTTCTGTTTAATCGTGTGAAATTTAAGTTCTACTAATACCTTCAATCATTTGCAGAATTTTTGGAATGCATGTTTTTCATTTAAATGTGGAGAGGCTGAAATTTCTCGTTTTTCATCTTCCCCTTTATACAATTCATCATATCATGAGGATACCTCTATTTACAATCCTAAACTTTATGATCTTCTTTTTCGTGACATTTTAATTGACTCAGCTGGTCAATATTTTGTTCTTCCTGTCATTGATTTTGCAAAACAACTGATCTTTGATGATCTACCTTCAGATGATTTGGATCTTCCTCAACCTGTCAAGGCACTTCAACCCAAGCTCATGGTGATGTCAGGTTATCGTAGCCTTTAGGTTAGTTCCATCTCCCATTAGAAGAGTGTTGAATCTTTTGAGTATCCCCGTCACTCTATGATATGTATTGAAAATTCTTTTGTTTTACAATTTTTGCATCCCCCATCTGTTTTTCACAATCCTAACACACAATCATTGGCGAATTCCTACTTGGCAAACATTGTCGCGAAATGACAATTTATTTATTTATTTAGGCTTTCTCATTTTTATGGTTTTAAATTTTTTTTTTCAAGTATTCGACTCGCGATGTTTCACAGCCTGATCATACGTCCACAAAATGTTATTTGTGTGCTTTTCAACATTTTTTTTTCTGTGTGCACATTCAAACGTCAAAAATTTTGGTTTTTAATGTCTTATATTTGTTTTTATTACTATGTATTTATATATCTCTTGACATGTATTCCTCTCCCACGTAGGCTTACTAATGTGCCGATGGATACATTGGAAATATCACTTCATGTCACCTGGCCTACTTTTTGCTTAGGTTAGGAGTAGGAGTATTGTTTTCTTTGATTTTCTTTCATTTGTTTGTTTCCATTTTTTTTATTTCCTTTATTTATTTGTTTTTCAGTCCTAAGTATCTTCCGCATGATGTCATGTTTGGCCCCTAAGGAAAGCATCATGAAATCCAAGAGGAAATGTGTTCTTCTACTAACACGTGGTTTTTTGTTTATTCATTCTCTTTGTGTGAATCATGCGTTATTTTGGTTGATCATTCTCATAAAATACATTATTTATCATAGAGAGTCATGGGGAAATCATGATGTTTGGGTTTTAACTGGTTCTACCAAGTACTCTAACTAGTTCTTATATAGTCGGTTAATACTTGTCACTCTAGTATGGTAAAGTAAGGAGGGGAAGAGAACCTTAACAAGTATGACAGAGGTGTACATTAACATATTTCTCTAAAGGAAAAACCACTTCTGCTCTCAATAAGTTGGGATCCCTCTTCCACCCCATGGAATAAATAAGCGACTATGCATAGCTATTTGAACAAATGAAAAAATTAAAAATGAAATAAAGGGCGAAATAAGGGAAAGGATTCCTGCATAGAGAGGTGAAGCAAGATACTCCGTCGAGGTACTCTCTAGGCTCGTTGGAAGTGGAGCAATGTTTTTGTTTCCAAATATTATGTTCAAAACAACTCTCCCAAATATGTATTTCGGAGCACATGGAGCACAATTATACAGAACTACAGTTAGCTTCCCCAAAATTCAAAACCTTTCTTTCATCTTAAAACTCACTACATTGTGAGTTCTCCTTCAGGGTTTACGATCGAATATTCTTTCATGATCAGAATACGCATGTGAAAAATAACATATCCTAAAAAACAAGCAGAGCACGTGCATCAAGAAATCACTCGTGTAACAAAAAATCAAAACAAAAATTGGGTGAAATCGAGATTTCACCAAACTCAAATATCACTCTAAAAAGTAAAAAAAGAAACAAAATTATGGGCCACGTAGGCCAAATCCTAGATCTTCCATAGTCACAAGTGAGGAGTTTATTTGAATGTAGTCATTCGGTTTCCACCACTTGATTTCATCTACTTTGGAAAGCCTCCACTCTCTAATTTCATGGTTTCCACTTGCCATAATGGAATGACCAGCTTGTGTAATGTGTGCCTCATTCTTTGAAGCAGGATTTCTTGGACCAATTGAATACACATAGCTATGTAGTTCGACCAAAAACTCATGATTTTCTTTAACTTGCAAAAACCAGAGACCAGATCTCGGAGGGGGGTATGGATGGTTTTTGCTATTGGATTGGGGGGTACAAAATCACTGTGGGCTGTTGGATGCATGATATGGAGCAGATATGAGGAGAGGATGGTGGAAGCGATAGTGGAATCAGCAGGGCTCATTAACAAGTTAAAAAGAGCAGAACAAAGGCTATGGATACCTATGGAGAAGGTAAGAGTTAAGATCTGCGGCAAGCGATGTGCAGTGAGCGGGGGATGAGTGATGTGGCATGATGTAGGTGGGACCGCCTGCAAATCGAAAATCAAAAGATTTTCAAATGAGTAGCAAAGGCTAATGGTTATAATGTGAAATGTGCGAAACACGATGGGCGGAGGATGTGATGCAACAAGATAGAGGTTGGGTCCACCCGCATATCACAGATCACAGATCACAAGGTTTAGTTGTGAGCAGCGGAAGGTAAGAGGTATATATTGTGGGGAGCGATGTGCGGTGAGCGAGGATGGATGATGTGGAACAGAAGTGGGATCATTGACACATCGCATATTGCAAACGAGGATATTTATTGATAAGAAATGAAGGGCGAATGTTATGACTTGCGGGGAGCGAAGTGTGATTGCGGTAAGGATTTAAGAGCGGTAAATTATATTACACATATTACATGTAATATATAGTATATGTAATAGTTTGTGGGATGCGAAAATTAACACAACTTTCGATCATAATACCTCGATCGCGATGCTATTCTATTTTGACTGTGGAGCTTTCTCCCTGACTTGCACTTGAATTTCATGGCCTTCCCCTTAAGCATTCACACCTCTGCCTTGTCATTTCCTTATAGGGATCACTTCTCCATGTTGAGTGTGGTCACAAGCCAACATTGGCTCCATATTGGGACAACGTGTTGCTCTAAGTGCATTGATAACCTGTAGACCTGAATGCCTCTACTTTATTAGGCACATGGAGTCACAAATGCATACTGTAAGCCTAAATTGGAACTACAAATAAGCTAAGCACAACCATCTATCAGAACGAAAATCACTGCCGCACCCTGAAAATCTTGAATGCTGAAATCTGAACTATGTTGAAACTAGAAACTGAAACACACTTGAACTGAAAACTACAAAGTAATATGAAACTAAAACTGAAATATTCTCATAGCATTGAGCTTATTTACACTCCCACCTACACTAATCTGCTGGAATGGCTGCTATTCTAAATGATACAATAATGCTAGCATAACTAGGCAAGAAATTGCTCTAATAACTTTGTTCTTCCACTTTTTTTCACAAAACTTAGGAACAAACCTGCTAATGGTATCTGATAGGAATTCTCAGCCTGATCTTCCTTGCAAGGAGCTTGTTAAACCATAACAACAATATAAATTCTGAAAAGGTCTAGTGGCTTTTTGATGAATAGTTTCTCAATATAGATAGCCACTCGATCAAGATATACTTGGCCTATTTCTGAATATTCTGACCCAATCTATCCAACCTCATAACTTGGTACTAGCAAGCTGAAAGATATACTAGCAGACAAAGATTCTCAAACCAATTTTTAACTTCACCTCGTCATATGGTGAACAAACATCCCGATACATACCTCATCTTCTTCCTTTATCGATGACCTGTAATATAGTGACCCAAGGAACATGGTAAACATGCAACATGAGATCTTCTAGATGATTTGTAATAGGAAAGCAAACCTCATTCCAAACTACTGCTTTTCTTAAATGTGTTGAAACTGATTCTCTTCGAACAACAAGGGAACATATTGTTTTTCCTTATTACCCACGGTAGTCAAGTGATCTAAGTGTTCTTTATATTTCTCTTTTTCACACATAATCTTGCACGGTGGCTACAAAATATTGTTAATTTCGGGTGAGGGAACATGATTTTTAACAATCTGTTGTGCTATTGAAAGATAATTTGAGAGATGGTCTTCATCATCGAAATCTGACTGGTCTTTAATCACTAAAGGAAATGTTTCTTATTGAGGATGTTGTTGTGGATCCAGACAATCAAGCTTTGTTGCCTATGCTTCCGCATCACCAATCTACTATTTATTTTTAGTGCTCTCCTTCCGGGAAAACTCCAACTCTTCCTTCTTCGGCGGAGTGATGCTTCCGCCTCACTCTTCTTTAGAATAGGCTAGATACTAGTTTTCTACATGCAGTCCAAAAACCACCATGGGTCATTCTTATTGGAGATTAAAGGTTGTAGGCCCTTTTTTATAATGGATTCTTAGCACTTCTCTTCAGGAGGGTCATGCAACTTCAAGTTTATGTATGAGGACCTCTCATTTTTGGGAGGATTAGCTTCTTTCTTTGTGGAAGCGTATGCAGTGACCTTATGAGCGGTTGACTCTTCTAATGGCTTATTCTCTTTACTAGCAGGACTAGGAGGGGTCTGTTCTCTTGATATTGACCCTTCATTTTTTTCTTACCCTCATGGTCTCTTTCTAAAGGACCCGAGGTCATACTTCTTGTGGAGTTGAGCATGCATGAAATCCACGAACTGCCTACAGTAATTGTCAATATCTTGATCCCCTAGAGGGATTTCCTTCTCTTCTTGCTCCTCTTGCAGGATGAGTTCATCCTCCACATCATCATATTAAGTGAGGAATTGATTCTCTTTACTGTCTGTGAGTTCCTTGGCTTGTTCCTCCAACTCCCCTTCCACTTATAGAAGAAGTTGGATGTGATCTTGCTATTCCTTCCTTTCCTGCTACAACAACTGTAGAGGGGGCTTCCGATACTAGGTATTAAACCCATGGTTAGGAATCGTCTGGTTAGGATGAGGAGGGGAATTTTTTTCCTCCAACTCAAGCTTAACCAGCTTATTTGAGAGGTTCTTGATTAATTATTCATTTATTTAATTCTATACCCTTGAGATTCCCTCTCCTGATTTGAAGTAGAAGCATCCTCCTTGTTCCTTTTTTCTGACTTCATGTTATGTCTTACCCGTAAATTTACGAGTAAAAGAAAAGTTTTCTTCTACCTCCAATGCATCAGTATGGATCTAATACAGAGAAGGTCGGCTCTACGATGAAATTATTCCCATAGAAGGTAGGCTCTAGGATGAAATTACAACACTTTTAAAAGCAGGAAAGAAGGTGTGTGTCTGAAATTAGTGGGGTATATTCTATGGTAGCAATGATATTGAATTTATTAATAAAAAATAAACTATGGGAAACTATTCCTTGTATTCCAATTTTTGAATAAATTACCTACCACATAATATCTAAAATGGACAAAAGTGATGGAAAAAATCGCATAAAATCAACTTAGTTTACATCATATCACCTAAAAAACTAAAAACACCACTTAGAAAACACTTGCTTATAATTAATAAAATTAATAAAAACATAATAAAGTTTTTTAAACATTCATATGATAGGTTTTACCACTTCATTTTCACTTTTACTCCAAATTTGTACATTTTGGTCAAAATATTCTCAAACTTTGAAAAAGATTTTTCAGAGCTATAACCATTGGGTTTTTATTTCATTAGGACCAAGTGAATCTACATTCTATTGTATTCCATTTTAATGTCCATTTAAATTTTTATTTCTATCATAAAATTGAGTTAAAAGTTATTTATAGAACTTAGGGTGCACATATGAACTCTCCCAGGGCATTTCAACATTATGAACCCCGTACTTCTACAACTCTGCAGGAACATCAGGGGGCTCAATGGCACCACCAAAAGAAGGATCCTGAAAAACTGCTTATTCTCGCTACACCCAGACATCATACTTCTTCAAGAATCCAAATGCTCTCCCAAAGGCACAGAGACGCTCAAAAAACTCGTTTCCCTCTAAGAAATTTAACCATTTCTCCAAAACATGTGCATCTATTTGGCCATAAAATATGGGGATAGCAAAGTTAACATGTACCTTGAATGGTGTCACACCTCCAAAACTTCCATTGGTTGAAGGTGCCTCATATATTGTTGGAAGTCGTTAAATGATGTAAATAACAATCCATCATCTCATTCATTTGTCACACGAGTGCTTCCTGGAGCAAAAACTTGATAGGATCTCCTTCTCTGTCATCAAGCTCTTTTCTTCCAAAATGGGAGGCCATTTGGTTTGGAAAATTTGATTATTCCCAAGTGAATTTAGCTCGAGACCCAAATATTTGTACCCTAAACTTGTCGAGGGCATGCATCGATAAATAACAAGGAATATATTTCTCTTATACCAATGATCCACGTTGATTAATCAATGAAATGAAAGGAATGAAACACACACATATAAATATAACACGTTGTATCATCTCATTCATTTGTCACACAAGTGCTTCCTGGAGCAAAAACTTGATAGGATCCCCTTCTCTGTCGTCAAGCTCTTTTCTTCCACAATGGGAGGCCACTTGGTTTGGAAAATTTGATTATTCCCAAGTGAAGTTAGCTCGAGACCCAACTCTTTGTACCCTAAACTTGTCGAGGGCATGCATCAATAAATAACAAGGAATATATTTCTCTTATACCAATGATCCACGTTGTTTAATCAATGAAATGAAAGGAATCAATCACACACATAGAAATATAACACGTTGTATCATCTCATTCATTTGTCACACGTGTGCTTCCTGGAGCAAAAACTTGATAGGATCTACTTCTCTGTCGTCGAGCGCTTTTCTTCCACAATGGGAGGCCACTTGGTTCGGAAAATTTGATTATTCCCAAGTGAAGTTAGCTTGAGACCCAACTCTTTGTACCCTAAACTTGTCGACGGCATGCATCAATAAATAACAAGGAATATATTTCTGTTATTCCAATGATCCACGTTGTATAATCAATGAAATGAAAGGAATGAAACACACACATATAAATATAACACGTTGTATCATCTCATTCATTTGTCACACGAGTGCTTCCTGGAGCAAAAACTTGATAGGATCTCCTTCTCTCTCGTCAAGCCCTTTTCTTCCACAATGGGAGGCCACTTGGTTTGGAAAATTTCATTATTCGCAAGTGAAGTTAGCTCGAGACCCAACTCTTTGTACCCTAAACTTGTCGAGGACATGCATCGATAAATAACAAGGAATATATTTCTCTTATACCAATGATCCACGTTGTATAATCAATGAAATGAAAGGAATGAAACACACACATATAAATATAATAGAAATCACAGTGATATGGTGAAAATATAACTTCTATTAATAAATAAAATGGCACAAACTGGTTAGAATGGTGGTATCTATCTCTAAACATAGAGAGATGGCAGTTATGTGCATTCACAATTGATATTAAAAGAGGCTAAAGGAATGGCATTTTAACATAAATAAAGAACTATAAATGTATTTGAAGCATTATATGAATTTGAAACTAGATCCTTATAATGTTCACAAGCATACTCTTTGCTTGTTCCTTAGTTTTAATGCTTCACTTTGGCTTCTTCCTTCAAATTTATTATAACTTAATATATTTAATTCATATTGCATTGAGAGATGCATTTTATAGTTTATATATGAGAGAGATGTAATGTGATGATGGTTTAAAATTAACAAGTTATTCTTCTTGTACCCATGGTAATGCATGATTGAATTGATTTGATTTGTCTCTTTAAAAATGTTAAAGTGCTTAAGATACCTAACCCCTAAAGCATATAGAAGACTATGTATTGTTATGTATGAATTCCATCATTAGTAAATAAGGTCTATGTATTAGTATGAACATAATTATTGTGAGAAGGCTTAGTGGAAGGTTCCTCCTTCTATAAATTTCCTTCCCTAGAATTATCTTAGTGGATAAAGTAGTATATATATCCAGGTAAAAGAATTGTAAAAGATGTTTCACATGGATAAAATCTAGAATCATAAGTAGAACCTCAAAAATCATATGAATAAATCACATAGATATTGACAATAAATATATGCAAATCCAACCAATAGTAGCACATACATATCGATATTAAAGAAAAAGGGAAGTGCAATGTCAAAGGATAGAGTCAACAACACAAAAACATATTTAATTGATATAAAAAAGACAACCACATTGACATCTATAAAATCAAAATTAAAATTAGAAGGGTTTCCAAAAACATTATTATATTTTGGATGCAAGTTTTGTAGGATACAAAATGTAAATAAATGTTACAAAATAGAGGACAAAATTTGTAATACATCTCAAATTTTCAATATCAATAAATTTTTTTACCACTCAGATTATAAATGGTAATAAACTATATAAAAATTCTTTAATGTCAATACTAAATGTAATATGGAGTTAAAAAAAATATATTTTTTTATGAAAGTTAGAGATAAATTTATTTATATTTGAAATTATTCAAAATTAAAAATATTAATTATGTTCCCGATGATTGATTGGAAAATTAAAGCATATACTTGTCATTTTTCAACTCTCGTCCGAGAGTTTTGTTCTTATAAACCTAAAATTCTCCATGCGCGCGACATTCTGCCTGTCGTTTTCACGAATTTTTGCACTTAGCTATCGAATTACGCAAAATTCTCCATTCGCGCCTGTCATTTTCGCGAATTTTTGCACTGTAGCTGTTGAGTTCTTGGACTGTAGCTGTCATTTTGAAGATCTATTTTCTTTGTCGCCGGGATCCAGGTAAATTTGGTGCTACTCTTTCAATAGTCATATGTCCACGAAAACCAATTAGTGTACAATTGTGACTCAAAACTATACTTGCAAATTTTCATGGTTCAAACAACATCAAAATATTGGCTACACCCGACTAAAAATAGAATGCACTAGTCCCAAACTGACAAATTCATTGTTGGCAGCAAGGAGAAACAAATCAAAAAATGAAATTCCTCGTAACATATTTTCTTATGGTATTTTTGTTGCAGGGCACCTTCATATTTTCGACCTATTGTAAACAATAGATGATTTCACCCTTCATATGAAAAGTGTTCTTGACCTAGGCCAAATGATTTTGACTTCAAGGCTGCTCTTTCACCATAATCTAGCTCGGATACCAAGTAATCTTAGGAGATTGAACAAGTCGGTTTTATTTTCTTTTGTCTTTGTTACAACTTTTGAGTTGAAGTAGTGAAGCCCCAGTCATGGTATATCTTTGTGATACAGTGGGAATTCTGAGAGAGATTTGATAGTTGTTTTTCCTGTTACCTTGGAGACCTTATTGCATGAAATCTATCACTTTAATCATTAGGAAAGGCATTGTACTCAAAATTAGAATCTAATCTAATGTCATGTGTAAAAAGATAAGTCACAGAATTGAATTATAATCACACTGCAATGATGAATATAAGGTTTGGAAAAATAAATCAGCCGTAAATCTGAAGCTTGGTGCTTGAAGTATGAGTCATCTGCTTGCAACCCTCATGAAGTTCAATAAAATGGTGCCATGTGGTGCCATGTACTCATAAGCATATTCCTTGTACTTATTCAAATGGTTTCAATGGTGTGTTGAGTGCAACTAGTAGTGGTGGAGGAAGGTGGAATAAAACCAACAATACTCTCTTGTTTGTGGAATTGAAAGTGAAGCTGTGGGATGCTTTTCATGAATGGGAGAAACATGTCTAAAGTGTTCCATAACAATTATAGAGTTAGAGGAGGAACCTTGAAAATTATGGCTACATTTCTATAGAATCTCTCTCCTTGTTACGTTGTCCACCTTATCGTCGTTTGCATATCTCACAGTTAAGATCTTATGAAGATATCCCTTCATTCCTAAGTCACCTGATACGAGGATACGGGGATACGGGGATACCGGGATTCGAAGTATCGGATACGGGTACGGTGACCCCGGAACAGGATACTTCTGGGATACGTTACGTTATATATTATTTTATTAAAAATATATATATATATATATTTTAAAATATATATATATATATATATATATATATATATATATATATATTAAAAATTAGATATTTTTTGCACAAATTCATACAAAATTCATTGATTCAAACATAGATATTAGATACTCATGAGTCATACATCATCATTGATACTATAATACAAATTACAATGATACATTGATACACCAGTGACCATACATGATACAATCGTCAAATTTACTCAGAAAGACAAGATTGAAGATAGTAAGATACTGTAGTTTTTTCATTAAGTCATCAGAATCAAAATGTGTTACATTATACATAAGAACACTGCCAATGGAAAATAGAAATAGAAAATACAAAAGCAACTACAATCTACAAGACTACAAGCCTGAAGCCTCAATGAGTCAGAGTCATCAATCCTCATAATCAGCATCACTGTCCTCATCCTGATCATCATGCTCACCACTGCTCTCCTCTGCCTATGATGCATCCTCCTCCTCTATCATCTCTGCATCTGCTGGTGTGGAGGATGACCCCTCTAATCCATCATCAAATGTGACAGGCTCTAGCACTGGCGCATTGAGATCTAAGTTGGCCAATGCCAACTCAACACTGCTGTCCAGACCCATATCATCATGAAAGACTCCCACATCTTTGTCTTTCCCTTCAACCAATCCTCACTCTTCCTGTAGATGAGACGAAGGTTGGTGTGCACATACACCATTGTCTCTGCCCCGGACTGCTCAAGCCTGCTTTTCTTCACACTATAAAAATTCCCATATGTGCTCCAATTCCTCTCGCAACAAGAGGATGAAGTCACCTGAGAGAGTAGCCTCATGGCTAACTGTTGTAGAGGAGGGCTTGTTGCCCCATGAGTTTCCCACCAAGAATGGGGCTTCTTAGCCCCCCTGTCTCGAATCAAATCATAGCCTCCAAATCGCCCCCTACCAGTGGAAAAATCTGCAAAGGCATCCTCCACCTCATCAAGGGATGCCCTATCCTGAAAAATCCTCCTCAATGCATCTTTCCTCCCCTGTAATATTTTAGCATCCATGTGAGGAGGGAATCTACGGGAAGGTCCACCATTCAGCCACTCATGGCTGTAGTATTTTGGGTTCAAGGAGTGAGCCAAACAATGTAAAGGTGTGCAATTCTTGTCCCATCCGCTGACAAGAATATCCTGTATGACGGTGAAGAAGGCCTCAGGTGATGTCTCATACTCTGGGCACTCACTCTGTAAAATAATGGTCCTCACAGACTCAATCATGGAATCCCATCCCTCATAAACCTCTCCTAGGATGGGTTGGTCTGTATCTGCAAATCTAAGCAAGGAAATGATAGGCTCCATGATCTGAATAATTAGATCTACCTTCTCCCACCATATATCATCCAACACTATGTCCTTCACCTTCTTTGACGCTGCTTGATCCGTCTTTCTCCAAAAAGACCAAAACTCTGAAATAACCATAGACCCAAGAGCGGTATTGACCTCCCTCAACCTCTTCAACATGATGAATGAAGAGGAAAACCGTGTATCTGCAATCTTCAACAATGATAGATTGTTGTACTCCTTGTAGATAGTGAGGGCATTTGTATGGTTTGTTACAAAGTTGCGGATATGTCGTGCATCCTCAATAGTGGCTCCAATCCAAAGCACATCAAAAGCAATAGATTTCAGTGCCAAGTTCAATGAATGGACAATGCAAGGTGTCCAAAATAATTGTGGATATTTTGCTTCCACAATCATGCCAGCAGCCTTGAAAACAGGTGCATTATCTATAATTATTTTCACACAACAATCCACACCTACACTTTCAATAACTTTGAGAAATAACTCACCCATATATTGTGCATCCTTGTACTCTCCAAGTGCATCCACTGCTTTCAAGAAAACTGCACCATTCATGGATGACACCATGAAGTTAATCAGTGTGTGGTGTGCTGGATCTGTCCATCCATCAGAAACAATGCTAACCCCAGATGTTGGCCATGCTGATTTAATAGGCTCAAGCATTTTGTCCACCTCTTTCTTTGCCTTTGTCAACAATGTGGTTCTGAGCTTCTCTGACCCAGGAGGCACATACCCTGATGGAGCCCCATGAAAAAGAGCTTGACACATCTCAATAAATAGAGGTGACCATGCAACATTAAAGGATATGAAGTTCGGATAGAAAAAAAATGCAATGGTGAGGTCAAGCTCTTCCCTTTTCTCTTTTTGGAAAATCTTGTCCATTGGACCAACTGCAGTTGCCTTTCTCTTTTCTAATTCTCCCCTGCTAGAAGTATCAAAAGGGAAATTGCTACTGCTTTTCCTCAAGAATGGAAGGGGATCATCAGCCTTGGATTTTTTTGATTTTGCTGCCACATTTGCCTCACCAATACTCGCCTCTTTCTCCAATTTCTTCCTATCTGGCGATTCAATTGTTGTACAACATTTAACGCCACAACCTGGAATACCCAACAAATGAGCTTTCACATGGAAATATGTGCCATTGAAATGGCCATTGCAAAAATTGCATTTCCATGTACAATTTCCTCCTCCCTTTTTTGTTTCCCCTTCCTCTCTTGTTGCATATTTCCACAATGGGTATTTAAGGTCAAAAATTTGTTTTCCCTGCACATTTGAAGCTACTGTTGCAGCCCCACTTCCAATGGATGGAATACTTGCAGACCTTGATGAAAGAGGGACAGGAGGGGCATCTCCAATGGAGAAATTCTTCCCCTTTCTTTGCCCCTCTCTTGCTGCCTTTGATTGAGACATAAATACTGTAAAAAATAAACAAAAACAACTAAATATATAAAACATATGCACATGCAAACACTAACAACAAACTAAATGCAAAATATGGAGGGACAATGCACTTACCGGATGCTCGAATCTCTTCAAAAGAACACACTTGCTCCTTGCTCACACTTGCTCCTTGCTCACACTAGCTCTCCTTCTCACTTCAAAAATGAAACACAAATGAAATGGATGACAAAATAAGAAGGAAAAACCGCACTTTATAAAAGAAATCGCGCGATTTTTCTTGCCGCGGGCCCGGCCATACCTGACAGGATGAGCCACGGCGTATTCGACGGGGTACGGTCGGGATACGACGTGTCCCTTTTCGGATACGCCATATCCCGACCGTACCCCGTACGGATACGCTGTATCCTTGGAATTGGGGCTGAATCCGGTACTTATAGGTGTCTGATGTGGGGATTTGGGGATTCGAGGGCATTTTAGGAGTATCCGGTTACTTAGCTTCATTCTTTGATACCTCAATTTTGTATAAATCTGGTCCAAGTGACATTTAACCTTACTTTCTTCAAGGACTGTGACTATTCTTCTCATGCAAGGAATCTTGGTAACCCAACCAGCTTATAGATCTCCCTGCCAAAACAAAGTCATTTAAAAAAAAATTGATTATAGAATGAAAATATTTAATTGATAAGTGAAGATAAATTCTTCACTTGATTTCTTCGATGGTGGAGAAAAGATGTGTTGGTGATTTCTCTTTGAATGATCTTCTTCAAGGGTAAGGATTAGATCTTGGTTGTAATGATGATAAAGCCTTATTTTTTGCACTCTTCTGTACCAGTCCTAGGAAAGCTTGGTTCCTAGTCTTTAGATAATATTACTTTGACTTCTTCTTTACATAAGAATATAATTACATAGTCAACATGAAGACCGATCTATCTATACTTTTCAACATGCCTATGCGTTCACACATAGTACCTGTATAGTACTTGTTATCCATTGGTTGATGACATTCAACTATCGATTGATAATTTGTTTTTTAATTTGTTTATGAGGGGCAGGCGAGCCCTACAGAGACCCCTCCATGGCATCAGGGGAGCCCTACAGATACATCTCCATGAGAGGAGGATTATCAGGTACATTGGTTGTTTAGTTATGTCATGTTTTCAAGTAGGTTATATTTATTGTTCGTTGTGAAAAATTGATTAATGTGAATTTTTTTTGTCCTGCACAGGTGGACGCACTTGTCTGACTTGTTCACCCAGTCAAGGAATCGAACAAGAGGCGCCCCAAGGACATGTTCCCATTCACCCTGTTGCTGGTGAGGGGAAAAGGAGAAAAATGTCTCAGCCTATGGGATTCATCCCACAATTGGATACTTCTCCAGGTAAAATCTTAATGAAAATTTATTGTTTGATGTATGTTTAATTTCAAACTTATTTTGGTACTCATGTACCCAAATTCCTAAAAATTTAATGTTTTGTATAGTGGGTCCTAGACACATTCATTACTCGCCAGGGGACCATGGTATGAACGAGGGTCTTATACATGGCATAGGTACACATTAGATCAATTCCTAGTTAAAATGTTCAATTTTACGTTATATTCAATGTTGAACAAGTGAATTTTTTTTCCAAATGACGTGTTTAATGTGAAAACATTATGCTCCATAGGTACAAATGTTGGAGTTATGGTTGGCCTTATTGCTGGTGAGGGGCAAAGGAGAACAATGTCTCAGCCTGTGGGATTCACCCCACAATTGGATACTTCTCCAGGTAAAATCTAAATGAAAATTTATTGTTTGATGTATGTTTAATTTCAAATTTATTGTGGTACTCATGTGCCCAAATTCTAACAATTTAATGTTTTGTACAGTGGGTCATAGACACGTTCATTCCTCGTCAGGGGACCATATTATGAACGAAGAGGAAGAGATAGTTTTTCCAACAGGTATTTTCAAATTACCAAACAAGTTTTTTAAATACAAATTTTTCTTATAAATTATTTAATTTTTAATACGTGAAATAATTTAACATGTTACAGGTGGTGGTGGTCACCCTCCTAGGGGTAGAGGTCATAGGGTTCATGAGTTTGCTCGAAATCCGAGCTATGATCCCCTTTACACCCATCCCGGTGATATTCTTGAGCAGATGCCTTGGGAAGATACCATCTCCTTACTTACTGTTGATGGGATGAGGGAGCATTCCACGAGATTGTGCAATGAATTGCAAAGTTGCAATCTCTCTACCCCTAGTCGAAATTGTCTCCAAATTGTTTTGCACAATTTGGAGAGTTTGATAGAGACTTATCGTGGGGTTGGACCATCAACCCAAGTTTTTTTTGACATGATGCGTAGGAGGAGAGCATCAGTGATTGGTATCCACTCCTACAATGAAGTCAAAAATAAGGTCACTAAATAAATGGCCTTGTCACTATTTGACTTGCGGTCTGAAGACAAAAAACGTCTGAAGATTGCAAGATTCAATGATCCTATTATTGCACCCCATATTTATGAGAAGTTCCTATATGCATACGGGAAGTTCCCAAATAATGATGAGGTGCCGCAATATTTTGTTAGAATGTTGTTTGCTCAATTCCGAGAGCACATGGACCCTAACTATACAGATACTGTGTCCAAATTCTATGGAGCTGGTAAAGGTCGTACATATGAACGACCTGATGCTATGTGAGATGTTGGGTTTAGGCCTCCAACACCTCGTTTAGTAGCTCGACCACCTAGGGTAGTTACACTTCCAGAGGAGTTAGCCCTTATCTCCAGTGCTGCATCAAAAATGAGGGATAAGATACAAGAACATATTGCAGCTGCTTTAGGAGGGGTGGAAATCGGCTTAGGGACGAGCCAACCTTCATCTAATGCAGGAGAGCGTTCATTTGTGAGTATCCCAGATGATGTATTGAGGGAGATGGAGCGAGATGAGCTTATTAAGTATGCAGCCTCATGTAGAGACCACTATGAACAATCCAAGACAATACAAATGCACACCATGGGCGAGGTATGTACAAACAGGTTTTGATCTAACATGTTTTTTTGGTGTATATATATATTTAGTCTCAAAAAACTGACGCCAATATATATATTTAACTTATGCAGTTTACAAAATTCCTAGAACAACATTGCCTTTCCCCTTATGCTCATTCTGTAGATCGTGGACACGATCATGTACAGGTGCCACAGCCATTACTCATTACTATCTATCTATATTTTTGTATGTCAAATTGAAATTGAATTTATGTCACAAATTTATTGGTACGAGTCTTAACATTATGGAATTTTTAGGTTAGTGCTACACATGAAGGGCTGCCTGAAGAGATTATTCCTTCTGAGGTTCCAGTCGTGACACAGGTATTGATACTTTTCGTTAAGCATATTTATAGTGTTTATTATATTTATTTTCGTAAACTTGACTGTTAACTTTGGTTTCTACTTTTGAGGGTACAGAGGATATTGACATGATGCAGACTGAGCCTCAAGGAGATCCTGTAGTCTCTAGGTCTGAGACTCTACATTAAACCATGGTAACCTCTTACCCTTTCTTCGTTGCTATGGTATTCAAAAAATATCTGAGAGTGTACGAGGAGATTCAACTGCCTTTTTCGTAGAATTTGTATCCTAGTTTTTGTATCTTTTCTTATTCAATCAAGAACTTTTTCCCAATTGTCTATGAAGTTATGGATAGCTTTATTCAGTTATCAAGATCAATGTTCAAGGTTTATAGTCAACATTGTTTCTTTGATTATATTTGAATACAATGCAAGGCAGTGACTGATTTCAAATAATTGCTATTTTTATATTTCCCGCATTGGTTTATCATCAAGATTGAGTAAGGTATTTACTTTTAGATGCTTTGGAAATTTATTACCAACCTATTTAGTATTAAGGAGTGCCTTGCTCTGAATTCAAGGTTATCCAATCTTTATAGTTTACATATGAACCATAGGGATTCATGTGAAGATTTTCCAATATGTATTCTTGTGTGCTATTGAATTCATTTGAATAATGTCCATGGATTTTTTGTCCTATTAATAAAAATTAATGACTACCACATTCACTAGAATATCTGATATTTTAATGTATTCTTTGAGTGCCAAGGATTTCCATCCCATTCCCATTGATACCTAAGACATCCTATTTTAATTTTTTATATATCATCCATATAATTAGGCCGATAGGCCTTCTCTTATGAAAGAGATCACTCTTTTGATCGTCAACACTTTTTATGTGAACATGACACCTGTTCCTGGTTTAAAAAAATGAGACCTGTTTTTTATCTCTTTGACATCTGTCTGCACCATTTTTTACACTTGTTCTTGGTTTACTCCATACTAGGTGTCCCATGTCCACCTGTCATTCTCCTTCGTTGGGTCCGTCCTTGGCAATTAAGGCAGTAGGTGAGCCTGGTGGGAACGGATTCTTGCCAAAAACCCTTACCATCACGCCTAAACTCATTTTCTTGCTTGCTTTGGCTCTGTCCAGGCTCAGCCCTCCGCTACTTTGCAATTTTTATGCCACCATGACTCTTTTGCGAGGCTAGCTTGTCTGTCACCGGTTTTCTACACGGACATTTACAGGCATTCTGTCATCTTGACGTCATCGAGAGGCCTTGAGCAACCTCTGCATTTACCCAGCGAGGTTGGCTCATCTATCACCGGTTTATACACGGACATTTATGAGAATTCTATCATCTTGACGTCATCGACAGGTCTTGAGCAACCTCTGCGTTTACCCAGCTAACACAGGCCAGCTAACACAAGTAATCAGACTTCACAAATAGATTGTTGTGTCAACTCTTTTCGATGTTCTTCTCTGTTTTTTGCACCGTGTCTGCCTTATTGCATTTTCCTTGGGTTTTTTGTCACGGTTTTCTTAACGCATACCCCTTCTCTGTCTTTCACACCGTTCAGGTTGTATTTGATACTGTTTTCTTGGGAAGAGTTTAGTGGCTTCTCTATTAAACCCTTCACAGGAACAAATGGAAGTTTTCCTTCAGAATGCACAGGTTATCCAATGAGCGTCCTCGTATCCATGTTTTTACAGGTAAATTCTTTCTTGGTTTCGTAGTACTATTTCTAGGTACTAGTAAATTGGGAGGACCTTATCTGCATTTGATGAAGACAACTTGATCCCTTGTTTTGGTTTTGGGGATGGTAAATTTTGATCTCTATTTCGATTGATAATCTTGTTTGAATTTGGCACAATTTATTTTTTTTATGTTGGTTAACATGAATTCATAACATATGTAGCAATCTGGTTATTCCTAATAATGCGTTGTTGTTTCTTTCACAGCTTTGACACATGATCAAAGTGTGTTTAGTTTCTATCCAGATGATATATTATGCAATGGATTTGAAGAAGCGTTGAGACGCTACAGGGAGATAGTTCCACATCTTCGACTGGCTGGTTAGTTAATGAAAATTTGACATTCCACCTGAAGATATGAAGATTAAATAGCCTTTAGCATTCTAAGGCTTAAGCTGGGAAAGTGTGTCTGACTGGTTTACTTGATATGTGTATATGTTGCGTATATCCTGTGTTTTCTTATACTTTTCTTGTATGTTCTTTTCTTATTTAGGGCCAACATCTGTTGCCCCAATTATTGAAGCAGAAATCCGTCTCGTCGAACAGAGTGATGGGCAGTACCATGTTCTCTTGATAATTGCAGATGGACAGGTTGCAAATCTTCTCTATATAGATTGGTTATTAAAATGAATTTTTAGTTTGGTTGAAAGGACTGTCTTGTCTGTTGTCTGTTTGCTAAAAAATTTTAGCATTTTTTGAATTATTTATACCATATATCTTAAGAGCATGGGTGTTCTTATTGTTTTACATCGTTACAGGCGGCGTTGTTGCATCTTCTGCAGTGAGCAAAGTTTTGATCCTTATTTTTAATCTTAATGAGAGTCTTCAAGTCCTCTTAGGCACTATTTTTTTATGGTCACTAGTATTGTTTTGGTTCTAAACATAACCTTCTGTGAATTATCATTATGGCCTTCGTTGTTGTGTAAAGTTTTACATTTTCATCTTTGTTTGGATCTATACAAACTAGGAATCTTCAAATCCTCTTTGGTACAAGATTTCTGCACTATTTATAATATATATATTGAGCATGGTTGTTCATGGTGTTTGTGCATTGAGTGTGGTCTTCCTTAATCATGATCACAGCCTTCCTTGATGCTGCACAGTTTGTTCTTTTTTGGATGATAACAAAATGTAGAATCTTCAAATCCTCTTGGGCACAAGCTTTCTGCACATGATCATAATATGGCTGATAATTTTGTGTAGGTAACAATAAGTGTTGACACTGATAATGGACAACTGAGTACACAAGAATAGAATATAGTCAATGGAATAGTGGAAGCCAGGTAATTGTATTGATAAAATAGTGTGTAGTGTCATTGTTTTATTTTGAAGTTCACAATATTTAACATTGAAAAATATTTAAAGTCCTTCCAGCCATGCTTTGAATTTCTAGTTGAAGAAAATAAGGGGAAGTATAGTTGGTCATAAACTCACAGTGATTTGAAGCAGGGTTAAAAAATCTTACTTTTCAATGAAGTCTCTCAGATCTTCACTCTTGATACTGCACCTCTGAAATAATTGGATGTTCGTTAAATAGCTATGGTCTTGGTATGATTTGCCTATAATGTCATATGGCATATGCTTTAGTATGATTTTTTGCATTATGAAATTTTGTCTTGCTTCAGTCATATATGTGTTTCTCATATTACTCTACATTGCTAGAGTTTCCCATATTGGCAATAATGGGTATAACCCATTCCTATATACTCTCAAATTTGTGTATGGATTTCACTGTGCAACAGCTGCAATATGGTATTTCTATTACAATAGTATAAGCTTGACCTCAATTTCATCATTTGTATATGAATTATGGTACAGTACATGAATATATGGAAGTGCATCCATCAGTTCAGATATGGCTTCTCTGCTCTATTCATATTGTCTATATTCATTCAGTTTTGCATTGTATACAAAACAATAATATTCCCCCATATATGGTGTGAGGAATCCTATTTGAGAATGGTGTTGCAGTGGGGTAGCTACAATATCCTCCATCTAAAATATCAATGATCTTGATCATTTTGGGTCGTATTGATTTTCTTCACAATCACGTTCCTTCAATAGTGTTAGCATTCATATATACAGTCACAATTTGATCTTCTTAGCATCGTGCTTATCGATCCTTGTTCAGTTTCTAGAAGAATCAATTTTTTACTTTGAATAGCAAGTGGTGAGCATCATTAAAGGAAGAAATTTTGTAGGTATCTGAAGACCAGACCTCCCTTGTGACAAGAATCACTACAAGAAGTCAGGATGACCATTAGACCTTTCATTAGCATAACTCAAGGATGCAGCAAAGAAAATGGTTTAAACGTGAGGTACATGACTATTCAACATTAACTTGACCGATGCATGCTGAATTTGACACAACTCTTATTTAAATTTGCATGCTGAATTTGACACAACTCACTATGTCAATGGTGACTTGTTCCTCCCCTATGCAAGATGTTGCTAAAGGAGAAACTGTTATTAAGGAGAAAGAAGAAGAGTTGTATGCCTTACAAGAAAAACTTGTCAGTATGGAGAATGTGAGTTTCTTCTAAAAATCATCTGTGGATGATTTATTAAATTGGAACATTTATGTTAAGCATTGTAGCATCATGCATTTATTGTATTCTGATGTGAAATAAGATTAATAGGAGAATACTTTACCTTGCTTACTATTAATCAACGCAAGCACTTTGTCCAGGATCTAGCAGCTCCAGTTCCTTATTCTTACTTTAGTATCACGCTCTTTATTGTAATTATCTCCTGATTTCAGATACTGTTTTATTTTTTTTATTTTTTGATGGGATTCCATAAATCTCGCTGTTATTGCAGGAGGAGATCCAAAAGCTCATTGATGATCACAAGGTCACACTAGAAGCAAGGAAAACTGAGTTTGAAGCTGAGATTGAACAACGACAATCCTTATGAAAAGAAAGAGAGGAAGCTTTAAGATTGTTTGAGTAGCTTAAGAAATTGAAAACAGAGTTAAATGTGATCAGTCTTGGCAGCTGACAATATGATACAGCTGGAAAGATTTATTGAAGGTTCCCAAATTTGTACAAATGAAGGTTTAGTGAACAAATTAGTGAGATTTAAAATTGGCTATAAGCCTAATGAGATCAAATAAGAGGAATCTGTTCGTAGCCTTACTATTTCTGTAATTAGTGAGATTTAAAATTGGCTATAAGCCTAATAAATAGTTCGTAGCCTTGCTATCTCTGTAATCTGTACTGCTAGAAAATTGGCAGAAACCAAGACTGAAAATATTTGATATATTTTGGAAATCGAGTTTCGGAAGTACAATATGGATTTCTTTTATTCAGATTGAAAAATCTGTGTAGTGATGAACCTCATATTAATATTTATTATTATCCATTTTAATTTATGACAACTGTTGAGTATCGCAAATAAGGTGACTAAAATATATGTTTTTTTTCTTGTTTATTATACATTTTCTACTGTGTTGAAATCAAGTATAATTCTTTTACAAATTTGTGCCAATATTTGAAGGCAATGTGCTTTCTTGTAGTGGTGCTAATGCATGGATGTTCACGGAAAATCTAAAGCAGGAGTTGATATGTGGATGAAAGAGACTGTTAACACATGTCCTAAGTCGGCTAGAAGAAGGCAATAAAACGAGGTTGATTGGCCCGAGAACGCACAATAAAGACAGGAGGTTTATGATAGACAAATAAGCCAGTGACAGATGGGTACACAAGGGAAAAATCTCACTTTGAAAGTGGGCAAGTTCTCTAGGCAAACTTTTCCCTCCTATACCCATCTATCACTACAACTTATTTGTATGTCATAAAACTCTTGTAGCTTGCTTATCTGATGGTGGTGAGTATTCTTTAGTATGCCTCCACTGCTCATCTAATTTCACCTTGAATTAGCATTTGCATTACCCAAGTTGGGTCCACCCAATAAAATCCAAAGAAAATTCTGAAGTGCATGATAAGCGTATTGAAAAACACTATCATAACATGGCATTTCATCTCACATTTCCAAAATAAGAAACAAATTTCCAAATTAGGGAACATGTTTCCAGGCCATATCATATGTGTTTCCACATTTCACTGTATCAACCATGTACTTGTGTTTCCCACAACATAACCAAATATTTATATTGGTGCAAAGTTCAAACAGACATCAGTCTCAATTTATTGAAGCAACATGAGCCATAATCTTCACATTTTGAGGATATTCTGTTACAACCTTGGTCTAGAAGCTAACCTATGCAAAAAAGAAGATCATGACTTTCAATATGTCCAATAATTTTTTTCCAGATGTTCACTCTTATAAAGGTGACAATAGTATAAGGGGTATCTTCCTATACCTAACTAGGTGTTCATTTTATGTCTCTAGCTTTGGAGATGAGATTTTCTAAGGCTTACATTGTCCTTCATATACTAGAAAGGTGTTACCCACCATGTTCATTTCAAACACTTTAATCAATCATCATCAATTCCATCATCAATTAGTTCCATCCACTCGGGATTGCAAATCATATTTGACAAAATGGAACCAAAATCCACCTTGCATTCAATTCAAGAAAAGACTTCAGCCATAGTAGTATTGTTGTTGATCCTACATGATTTACAAATGGACCAACAGGTCATAAAATAAGGCATCATGGCAACAATAAGGAATGGAAGCAACTAGAAATGTATAGAAGCCTGGAATAGTAGTAGCCAAATTCAAGATGGAGAAAATTCCAATTTCCTTAGTCCTCGGCATTAAATTATATTCAAGATGAGCACTAGATGATGAGATGAGACTTTGAGGCTCGTAGAGAAAAATCCAACACCAAATCGAGTAGAACATGTAGTTGTTATAGGTTATCTTACTCATGTCAAATTTGTGATCAATGTACTGTGGTACAGGTGGGAAGTTCTTTGCTTGTTTGATTTTAATAATAGAGTTCTGGTACACGACACAATTATAGTGAAAGTGTTTGCACATTCACAAATTTATGCCACATTCACTGTAAATACACAAAGTTTCTCATTTTTTTAACAACAGTTGTGGTTACAATATAGTTCAAGCAGTTGAAAAATGTTAATTCAATTGACATCTAGCACACAAGATTGAATGAAACGTTCTCCTAAGTAGAACATTTTAAAAGTGGGTGTTTCCCATTTGATGTAACATTTTAGTTGTAAAATTTTACATGGCCATTGTTTCAAAACCTTTCTTAAATATCCCCATCATTTTTTTTTAGTGTAAAGAATCAAAGATTAATTGAGATAGATTTCATATTAATAATATCTTTGTTTTCTGGCTGTTGACAAAGTCCGAAGGAATTTTATTGTTCTAGTCTTGGTTGAGAGATATTCTTGCAAAAGCAAACTTTCATCTTTGATTGCTTTAAATTCCCTAAGCATCTATGGTCTTATCTTGTATGTATTTCTTGCTTCTAATTTTCTTGTGAGAGACTAAACTCCCACACTCTACATTGCCATAGTAGTACTAGCATGATGAAGATGTAAATAATTTTTTCCACGACTATTACACTGTTATCCTTTCCAAAACAACTGTCTAGTCTCATCTTGTTTTTTTTCTTTGGTATTGTTGCACTTGCAAACTTATTGGGGAATAAATTCAGTGATACATAATTGTAGTGTTCTATTTTAGCAAAACTTTCAAGATATTGAAATCGATTTGGCTAAAAGAGAAGACTCTTTTAGATCTAGTTTCACATTTATTTTAAATTCAAATCTGAACCAGTAAAGAAGCTAAGAATTGACAGTTTTTTGGTCACCATCATGACATTGACACTTCAAGCAACATTATATTGACTAGATAGAGTAGAAGGATTATAGTTATGGATCCATAGATTATTCTTTGGAAATCAACCTCCAAATATTATCAAACTTTTTAATATATTATTTACATGATATAATTGCACTCTTAATGCTTTGGGATATATAATCTCCAAAAGTTACACACTGGGTGTTGTCACTGGCAGCGACTGTCACCTTGTCACTAACAAATTGGTGTTGTTTATAGGGTTGCAGTTTCAGGGCTAGGTTTGCAAGGTTGCCTTCGAATCCCTCATTTCTTTGTCAATGGCTTTGAAAGGCTAAGAGAACAGTGGAGCCCAGGGTGTTATAGTTCTGTTCCATGCCATTGTCATGTTCTAGAATCCAGAGACTTCTTCCTGGAGTAGCCTCTGTTTATGCTTTTCTGAGGAATATTTATGCAGGGATAAGAAATTATTCAACCAATGATGTAGAGTTCTTATTTTCGCATGGTTAAGGAATGTTTTAGATTGTGACATTCATGAAGTTGTTTTGGCAGATCCTCAACATTCCTTCAACTATGGTGAACTTCATTTATCATTTGATCGGCCTCATTATAATTTTCAAGGACAGCCTGGATGATATTCATGTGAGAAGTCCCCATTTTCTTTCTCGTACAAAAATTAAAATGGTGCGATGCCAAGCTTTATGGTTATCTATGTCTAGAAACTGCCTTCAATCAGTTTTGCCCCCTTACCTTAGCTTCTGCTGAAGGGCAAGGAATTCCAACATGAGTCCTTTCGTATTTTCCAAATAGTAATTCCCAGTTAAATTTATTTTGGGTACATGTGTTATGATATGGAAAATAATGAGACATTTTTTTCTCCATCAAAATACTTTAATTTGATATTTCAAAGGTTGAAATCAGAATATACATAGTACTATCTTTTCAGATCTTGCTGAGCCTTAAGGACTAGATACAATATCACAAATTCCATTTTGTCATCTATTCCCATTAGTTACACTCTTCCTGTATCAATTAAGACCTCAGAATGTGCATTAAAACACCAAAAAGGGTACATACGTGAGGATTTTATGCCTTTCCATACTCATAACTTGCCATTTTAGTATTACAAAGAAAAACAAAACTCCTCTGAAGAAGTTAATACTAGAGAAGAAATAGTTTCGTGCTGGAGTTCTCCATACTTTAAATCCTTCATAGAAAAGGGTCCAGCCATATTTTTCAATATATATGGTGGGTCCAGAACCAAGCCATTCTTCACAAGTTTATTACGTTCAAAGTTACAAGTGGCCTCATTGAAAAGTAAGTCAAGGACGTTAAAACATAGACTATGAGAAATTCGGGTTCGAATAATGCCAGATCTGAACAAATACATTCCAAGGGTTTCTTTGATAGCACCAAACAAGGAGATCCCCCACATTGTGGTGTTGGAGCAGTATTGTTAATCAAAATAACCATTGCCTCCTCAAATATTTATAAATTTTATTTATACTTGCTTTACCATGTATATCAGATACCTATCAATCACAAACATGAAAAGTTGTGGAATTCATGCTCTGGAAACACAACCAACCTTTATTATTACCAACATTAACTTTTATATAGTAGCAGATATGTAGATAAAATTTCTAGCTTCCAAAGAGACAAACTTGCTTCTCCAACATGATGGCACATTCTTAACTACTAACATTTCACTGGGAATTTCTCCCTATCATCGCACCGGGAATTGGAAGCAAGGAATTTACAAGTGCAATAGCTTCATCCAAAAAGGACTTTGAAAGCCATCGCTTTAACTGAATCTGATGACATATAATGTGGCCCTTTTTCCATGCAGCATAGCTAACGGGTGCTTCTAGGTCCTTGAGAAATGAATACAGTGCCTTTGAAATGGGAAACCCTCTTGCATCTTTTTTTCTGTGCAGATTCACCTTGTCTGAAATGAATATACATAGGATGTAGGAAAATCTAATTTAGTTAAAATATGGAAGGCATCCTAACTAAAATAAAAAGAAAAGACAAAATTTTACTAGAAAGAAAGAAAGTGAGCTCCAAACCATAGCTTAATTAAATAAATTAGCTAAGAAAACCATACACAGTGACTATGCTGGAAAGCTAAGGAATATCTTCTTCATCAAGAACCAATCTTTGCATATCAATAAGCCAGACTGAGAGGGATGCCAATGCAGCACCAACAGACCTATACACAGTTCATGAGAGCCAAAGTAAGATATAGATATCAATGCAGAATACGGATCTCAAAAATACAGGCACAGGTGTGTGTGTCATGCAGAGAGTGCTGTGCTGCAATGAGAGCTGAACTGTTGAACCTATACATGAGAAAAAGGTAAATTCTAGAGAATCCCTTAGCAGAGACTGGACAGACACAATAAAAACAGAGAGGATTCACAGTGCATTATTCAGCGTTTCTCCATATTTTGCATTATTCGTGTGATGTCTCTCTATTTGATGTAGATGCTTGTTTATGTTGTTGTGTATCACTGTTTATTTCTATTCAGAATATTACACATCTTAGTGTTACCATTTTGAACATTGAGCAACAATTTATGCAAGATGCCTCATAATTTTTCCCCTCAAAATATATGTTCACATGAAGACAATTCCTATGATGGATTTTCTTTTGATTTTCGAAAGTGAAATTCAGGATAGACAAAATAGTAAGGTCCTTGCCAAGGCACAAAATTCAGAATCAACAAATGGTGTTGAATCTATACTACTTAATGACAATGAAGAGGATAAGAATGGGAGTATTGGAGAAGAGATAAAGATAAAGAGTGTGCAAAAAGCTTGTTACCCTAGGAGCTTTTGATGAGCAGCAGTTGGTGTTGTATCTGCTCAGGAGGATGTTCACAATTGCAAAATTGAATAAAATATACAAAAGTTGACACACACTCGAGACATTTTATTTTCTTACAAGAAAAACGATCTCAACAGAGTCTCTGTAGCCCTGAAAAATTATACAATAGATAAAAATCAAATCGATGAATATCAAGCAAACTCAAATGCTAGTAGAGACATGCCATTGTCTGTGCCCAGGAAAAGTTTTTCCCATCTTGGATCTTCATTCAGGAAATGACATGAAGGAGTTAGAACTTATCTCCAAGTGAAATTGTTTTATCTTCAAGAAATTTCTGCGTATCTAAGCTCTTAGAAGAGGCAGATTTGGCAGATCCTCAAGAGCCATGTTACAATGAAGCTTCTAACAACATTTTATTGCAATAATCTACACAACCAATCTCGGTTGCCAGAAACATAAACCCCTGCAATTTCTTCTTGATATCCTCTATTGATCTATATCTAGATATAGATATTGCATAGAAATTTAGAAGGTAGTCAATGTGGTCCTCCACTATTTAGGAGGGCCACTCTGCCAAGAGGCAGAAGAATCTCCAACAAGGATTAAACATACATTAATTTTGAAATGCATCGAAGCTTCCTTGCATTATCCTAATAATTTTTTCTTCAAAACAGAGGTATTATTCATCAGCTTCTTTGTTTTAATTTTCACCCTTTTCTTAGTTGCAATATATTATCTGAGAAGTGGGGACTGGTTTTGGCAATGTGATTAAACGAATAGGATTAACTGAGTGGAAAAAAAAATAGACGGAATATTTACCGTGGACATGTATAAAACAATACTAGAAATTGTTATTCATGAACATTAACCATTAAATCTATTAGTGATTGCTGTTTGTGATTTTTAATATATTAATTTTTGTCGGTTACAGTTGAGGGCCACCCAAAGGAAACGGTTCATGTTCAGAAGTGTTGTGAACTAGTGCAAGAGAGATTGAATAAACAAATTATGCAACAAATAAATATCAAGTATTTGTGTGTGGGGAGTAGGGGTAAGATAAAAAATCATACTGTAACAGTCTAACTATACTCTATACAATATATGAGAACAAGCAGCAACATCTTGTGATGTGCAAAAGTGCTGAAATTCATCTTGTGATGTACAAAAATGACAAAATTCTTTAAATGGACAGTTTAGATGGAAAATGGCTAAATATGATATTCGTAGATTGAACTAGAATACTGAGGTCATTCTGTGCATGGATATCTTATCTCCGACAATGAGGGGGAAGTTGTCTACGTCTTTTAGTCCAACTAATTAATTTTTCCCCATGTTTAGGTTATACTTATCAGTGATCACATTATGGGAAGCTCATTCAGCACAAATTCTCAAATGGCAGAACTGCTTCATTCACACAGAATATCTGTGCATTAAGGAATTCCCAACAAATACTAGAGAGGTTGTATGCTGTGAGTTTCCCAATGCAAACAGCACAAATTGAATGTCCATTGAAGCATGTGAAATATATAACAAGCATCATATGTATATGTTTGTGGGGAAAGAAATTTTTTTGATTGTTGGAATAGACTCGAACAAATAACGACAGATTGAAGCACATAACACAAATGAACAAAACAAGATTGAAGAAACAAATAACAGATGAAACATATAAAGAGACAAAATGTCTGTCAAGCTTCGATGGTTGACCAATCAAATCTGGCAGAACCTCCACAATATTATCTCTAAGACTCATATATTAATCGCTAAGGAGCCAAGAAATACGCTTTAACACAAGCACACAAAGAAGAGAATTGTAAATGTGTAGAGGCATATCAACTACACTCCAAAGCCTAACAAAGTCAATAGGAAGATGGACTCGTGATAACTTTCATACTTTGCTCTGAAACCTGAACATAACAAATGGCATGGTCTAGTAGTAAAAAAGTCTTATAATAAGATGTCTGTGCTGACCTCTTGCTCTGTTACACAATCTTGTAAACATGTGAGATGCTTAATTTATTCTGTATAAGATGGTTGAAATCCCACGATGGCTATTAATTATCTCTAGAAGAAAGCAAGGTAAAATATCATGTATTCATTCAAATAGATTGCAATCTACTAAGGTGTCTTCACATGAATGGCATGCACAACAACATTTCCGGATGGATTTTGTTAAAGGGTTCCTGATCTGTATGCTGAGAGAGGTTGTATGTTGTGATGGTTGAAATCCCACCATGGCTATTAATTATCTCTAGAAGAAAGCAAGGTAAAACAACATGTATTCATTCAAATAGATTGCAATCTATTAAGGTGTCTTCACATGAATGGCATGCACAGCAACATTTCCAGATGGATTTTGTTAAAGGCTTCCTGATCTGTATGCTAAGAGAGGCTGTATGCTGTGAGTTTCCCAATGCAAACAGCACAAATTGAATGTCTTTTGAAGCATGTGAAATATATAAAAAGCAGCACTAAGGTGTCTTCACATGAATGGCATGCACAACAACATTTCTGGATGGATTTTGTTAAAGGCTTCCTGATCTTTATGCTGAGAGAGGCTGTATGCTGTGATGGTTGAAATCCCACCATGGCTATTAATTATCTCTAGAAGAAAGCAAGGTGTTAAATGGTGGCCTATTCAAATAGATTGCAATCTACTAAGGTGTCTTCTGCTACGAGGCATGCACAACAATACTTCTGGGATGGATTTGTTGTGCGTTTCCTGATCTCATTAGGGAGAGGTTGTATGCTGTGAGTTTCCCAATGCAAACAACGCAAATTGAATGTCTTTTGAAGCATGTGAAATATATAACAAGCAACACTAAGGTGTCTTCACATGAATGGCATGCACAACAACATTTCCGGATGGATTTTGTTAAAGGCTTCCTGATCTGTATGCTGAGAGAGGTTGTATGCTATGATGGTTGAAATCCCACCATGGCTATTAATTATCTCTAGAAGAAAGCAAGGTAAAACAACATGTATTCATTCAAATAGATTGCAATCTACTAAGGTGTCTTCACATGAATGGCATGCATAGCAACATTTCCGGATGGATTTTGTTAAAGGCTTCCTGATCTGTATGCTGAGAGAGGCTGTATGCTGTGATTTTCCCAATGCAAACAACACAAATTGAATGTCCATTGAAGCATGTGAAATATATAACAAGCAGCGTACGTATATGTTTGTGGGGAAAGAAACTTTTTTGATACTTGGAATAGACTCGAACAAATAACGACAGATTGAAGCACATAACACAAATGAACAAAACAAGATTGAAGAAACAAATAACAGATGAAACATATAAAGAGACAAAATGTCTGTCAGGCTTCGAGGTTGACCAATCAAAATCTTAAGGAACCCTCCAAGACAATATTGTCTCTAAGAATCATAGAAAGACTGCTTAAGGAGCCAAGAAATCATACGCTTTAACACAAGCACACAAAGAAGAGAATTGTAAATGTGTAGAACATATCAACTACACTCCAAAGCCTAACAAAGTCAATAGGAAGATGGACTCGTGATAACTTTCATACTTTGCTCTGAAACCTGAACATAACAAATGGCATGGTCTAGCAGTAAAAAAGTCTCATAATAAGATGTCTGTGCTGACCTCTTTCTTTGTTACACAATCTTGTAAACATGTGAGATTCTTAATTTATTTTTTATAAGATGGTTGAAATCCCACCATGGCTATTAATTATCTCTAGAAGAAAGCAAGGTAAAACAACATGTATTCATTCAAATAGATTGCAATCTACTAAGGTGTCTTCACATGAATGGCATGAACAACAACATTTCCGGATGGATTTTGTTAAAGGCTTCCTGATCTTGAATCAAAACCTTGATGAATCTGCATCATAAATTATGTACCAACACACATCTAAGCATCCACATGTCAATTTATTTGTTCAAGCAATCCACAATATAGTCTTAAACTATATAAATTCCAATGCATTGTAGCAATTATATGTTGTAACCTTAGAATCAAAGTTCATTGTTCATCTTGAACAATGTGTTCCACTCATATGAAATGTGCTAGTGGAAAATTTTCCAAAATGGCATCATGATCATCTATCGATAACCTCCATTGTCGCTGTTTTTTTCTACTCTTCACTTGCTTCAACTGCAGTTGAGTTGCTATGACCAAGTGACTATATTGGGCATAAATAACCTCTGGCTGGTAATCTTGAAAAATAATATGATCTTTACATTTCTTTACTTCTTCAAAGAAATGTCCCATTAACACCATTGAACCGATTCGGTATGTATAATTTGATGGATCATTATACTCTTACAACATCGTGGATTTAGACATAGTGCATCGTAATAAATAATAATGCACTTTTTCTTGATTATTTTATGGTGCAATGACAGCAAAGACATCACCTTCTCTAACCATATCAGAGACACGATCATTATCATTGTCAATCATAGCCACTTCATTGTCCATTTCCTTGTCACTCACGTTTCCAAATGGGGGCAATGGTGTCAATTGTTCGAGTTTCCATGGTTGAACAAATTTCTTAATTTGGTTTTCACATTCATCGATGGACTCTGTCTGATCAATACATGCATAACAAAAGCAAGAGCAATTTTGTTTCTCAATGCAATGTATATTTGTCATGTCCTTAATCCTAATTGAGTGTAAACTTCTTGTTTTAGGGATTACACTGGCATTATATGGCAATGATCTATCAACATCACCCATTTCAATATTCCAAAAGTACCTGCTTGAGAAAAACACACACATATGTATGAGTCAAATTTTGAAAAATATTAAATATTTTTTTGATAACAAAATACGTGCACATATATGTATACACATATATATATCTACACATGTATAATATATTGTTAGTTAAATGTGTATGCTTACCTGTGCACATGAGCCATCCTTGGGTTTGATACATGACTTAAAGTGTCCTTGCACCAATTAACAACATCTAAAGAATTTGCAAGTCGGCAAGCAGAGTGATTCAATTGATACCTCCTAAGTGCACGTTTTACGCATGCCCCAGCACCATCATGCTCTCCTTTTCCATGCCCCGTCTCAAAGAAATTCCATGTATGTCGAATGTTGATTTTCCTATGAAGACGAGACAACCAATAGAACGATCTTGCTGATTTAAATTGACCAGCACAACCATCTGACCATACCCAATGTTCTTTAAAAGTGACTCTTCGTTTCAACAATTCATTATAAATAACATTAAAACAATTTTGAACAAAACACGTGTCATGTGTTCGATCATCACTGATGTAGAAATGGTACTCCTTAATCACCTCACGATTATTTTCATCGCTATCAAAACCATCGACAACAAGCTCTACCTGTCTATACAAAATATGCACAAATATCGATACTTGGTCTGAATGATAATACTCACTTTGTATCTCCTTTTGTGGACTAAACGTTTAATTCTCAGTGAAATCAACCACTGATAATATTGTTCCTTTTGGGAACACCTCACGTGATTGCTTGAACTGTAAATCCTGCCATCGTGCTATATGACAATGCTTAATATATTTGTATATTTGCACCCTGAACTTCTCCATAAAAGATGTCACTGGAATCTCGTCATCAAGTAAAGTGATCTTTTTTGATGTTGTGCTTGAATCTGCAACAGGAGTGTAAGTAACATATTCATATCTCTTCCAATTCAGACTGAGATTTGACAGTCTGGGATCATTAGGATCAGTGGGATACTTTTCATCATAGAGTGCCAAATGAGAACATTTGTCGCATTTTCTTCCACCAACACATTATTTTTTATAAAATAATTAATTATTCTCTCGTGGACATAATATCTTTGATAAAAATTCACGAACACTTGAAGGAGGAGGGTCATTTGACCAATATTTTAAGCCAAAATTTACAAATTTCTCATACAATAATTCGAATTCTACATGGTATCAACAACAACATGTGTCTCGAACAGTGATAGGCCTGACATACAATGGTTTAAGCTTCATAAATGTGCTAAGGGAAATCTTCACATCAGTATTACTCTCCATAAAGCTCTCGAATAATTCTACTTGACTGACCTGTGTTATATGTTTGGAATGAGATTCATAAACTCCCTTAGATATACGACGTCGCAATTGATCCCTTTCCTTTGGCGAAACACAAGAGTTCGAATCCCAAAACTCTTTTACCCTATCCCTCACACCATCAGGAAGTCTATCATGATATGGATGCCTGCAGATATTGGCCCAACATGCAAGTTCATCATTCTCATCTATTTGAGTTCTAAATTTTGAATGCCTCCATAAACTTTTTCTTGATGTTTTAATCAATTTTGAAGTTGTTGAAATCAACCGACTTGATGAAGTTCCTTTCGCAACTGCACCTGTTAAAAGTGCTCTACGAGCATTCTTTGCAACATTAGATCGCCCTTTGGCTAGTATGCCAAGCGCCGATGTCACATTTTTTGTTACCATTTCATTTGCTAAAACCTCTTTTTCACTTTTAATGCCCAATAATTCCACAACATTTGTGAGAGATTTGTGCTTTATAAGTCCACGTAATAGTTGAGCTTGTGCTATGATAGATAAACCTTCAAAAGTATGTTTCAATACGGATTTTACTTTATCTCGAACTGTCCTTTTAGCCAATGGTGGTCCCAATTCTTCAATTTTAGTTGCATCCATATTTTCTAGAAACTTGTAGTTGTATACAACATTCTTGGAACTTCCAATTAATTGCAGTGAAATTGGATGTGTGGTAGTATCTTCTTGTGGTTCTGATGTTGTCCCTGCATAAAAAACAATATTAAAACTTCTAATTTGAAATTGACATGTATACATATTTTTAATTTTAAAACTATTTTGAACTACAATGTTTAAAAAAAAATACAATTTATTCAAATTGAAGAAACTATTGACTCACCAGTGACATCGATATCAATATTCTCTTGGACATTTGTGGTAGTATCTTCTTGTGGTTCTGATGTTGTCCCAGCATAAAAAACAATATTAAAACTTCTAATTTGAAATTGATCTGTATGCACATATTTTTAATTTTAAAAATATTTTGAACTACAATGTTTAAAAAAAAAAAAACAATTTATTCAGATTGAAGAAACTATTGACTCACCAGTGACATCAATATCAATATTCTCTTGGACATTTGTGATAGTATCTTCTTGTGGTTCTGATTTTGTCCCTGCATAAAAAAAAATATTAAAACTTCTAATTTGAAATTGACCTGTATACATATTTTTAATTTTAAGACTATTTTGAACTACAACGTTTTAAAAAAAAATTACAAAATTGAAATTGAAGAAACTAAATTGACTCACCAGTGAAATCGATATCAATTATATTCTCGTTGACAAGTTCCTCAACATTTCTCATTTCCTCGTCATTGTCATGTACCTCTACATCTATTTCACGATGCTCTACCTCCACATTTATTTCATGCCTTAATATTTCCCTTTCCTCTCGCCATTTTTTTTGTAATTTCTCATTTCTATCCTTTAAATATTTTCTTTTTCGATCGTACCTTGATATGAAATTCCTTTGGTTTCCCATGTTCACAAAATTGGAAACCTGAAATCCAATTCTATTTGGACCAAATACCTAACAAAACATAAAGAGTTCAGACTAAGTACTTCATGCTTTCATAGATTGCAAGATTGCAAAAATAATCCATGTCTTCATAGAGACATTATGAAAAAATATTTCATGCATGCACCCAAAAACATTTCAAAAAAAAAATTTGCACCCACAAAAACTTTCAAAAAATATTTCCCACCCAAAAAACTTGAAATTTTTTTTTTTCCAAAAAAAATTTTGTACACAGAAAATAGATTGGAGCACCCTCACTAGATTGACAGTCACCCCTAAAAGCCAGGCTCAAGAGGGAGAGATAATTAGAAGAAGGTTGGTAAGATAGATCAACCTTTGGTCATTTCCCCTGGCCAAAAAACCCCATCGGCTAGCACCTATAGCCTCATATTCCATCGGATGATTGGGTCATCAGGACATTGGCCAAAGCCCAATAAAGAATTGAAACAAAAACCCTCCAAAAAACAACAATCCTAACACATGTGGAAATCCAAAAACATTGTTTACATGGATGTCAGGTGGCAGTGACATGGATGTCATAGTTTGGCAACGACATAGACCCTACACCTATATTTGAACCACTTAAGGGAAAAGTATTAACAATAGATTGTCCCATTTGTCCCGAGGATTGCAGAGGAAGCGAAATGTTCCCTGCTACCTGCGTGCTGATAACACTTCCCCCTGGTATAGTGGCCAAGGGGTTTGAACTCAACAGAGGGTTCCAGCCGAAAGGGTTGCAGAAAGGTACCGAAGTAGTCGTATTCATGGGAGGAGCTACCGTGGTTCCCAACATGGTCACGGTAGGAGTAGATGCCGAAGGGTTCGGTTAGCTACTAGTAGTTGTGATGACCGTAGGGTTGGGGTTAGGTATATGTTGACTACTGGGGTTACATAGTGATGGCATAGAACTGACCACTGGTGGGGAGGATGGTGGCGAACCTGGGATGGTCGCCATTGGCATCGACCCTGTGGATGCTGGTGGTGAAATGGATGTTTGTGCTGCCGAAGACATATCTTGGCGTGGTGGAATCTGAATTATCACAGGCCCCAACGGATCAGTGAGCGGAGGATTGTAATGAGGTACAACCCCTTCAGTGAAAGGGTCCTTCGTAAATTCCGGATGATACGAGGTTATGTGATAATCAAGATTAGTCAAAGGAGACTGCTCTTCCGTAGAAGGCCCGGGTTCACCAAGGTTCAGTTATTCCTCAATAGTGAGAGGAGGTAGGCCTTGCTGTCATCGGGACAGACGGCATGGGTCAGGGGACGCAACGGTGACCGGTTTAATTTTAAAATTTTTTATTAAATTGTGATGTATTATAAAGTCTCAATGACAGTAACCACACACCTAAAAAAGAAAAAACAAAGACTCTCTAAAATCAATCAGCAAGCAGCCAGAATAGGGTGCCCTGTCTGAGTACTACCGTTCGCTGGTGATGAAATCCAGTATCACAATAGTATACAAAGAGGGTTGGTCGAAAGTACAGTTACGGTCACTCTAGAGCTTCACCCGAACCTTAGACGATAGGTATAATCACTCTCGTGAAGACGAGTACCCTCCTAAAGACCGAAGACATAGTGGGTCCGTCTGTTTCATGTACCAGGACAGCCCGTCCCAGTCACCTTGTGTAAGTCCCTAAAAAGTATGGCCACTAAGGATACCTCAAATCACAGACATCATCAGGGGGGTCCACAACCAAGGACAGTGTGCTATATGGGCAGAATACCTAGATCCCCGATCTAGTTTCGACATCCCCGAAGGGAACCCCAATATATAACACACCCACAGGATGCAGTCGAAGGTGGGCCACCTTCTTGTGCACCCAAGTGTTGTCTCGCGCTGAGCTCCGGTAAAGGAACGGTCCCGATAATATGAGTGCAGTAGGATTTTGCTCGTTAATGACTCTAGTTTCAAGTTTTGAGATCTTGGGTAATTTTCTCACTGTTCCTAACCCAAGATCCTAGCCTGAACTACTGTTTGTGTGAGCTCAAAAAGGAGTTGATTGATTTTATTATCACTTTATTCTTAATGTACTTGATTATTAGTCTTGCGGAGAGGGAGTGGACGTATGAAATATAATGAGACTCTGACTCAAGAAACCATGCAAAACATGCTCTAAATATTCAATTCGATGAAGAGTATTTCTACAAGGAGAGGTTTATTTTCAACATCCATGCACTAACATTCAAATAACTCAGTTCAACTTTAAAGATTCAAACTTCTGTTTACCTCTTCTTAACAGTCTATAGAATGAAAATTTCAGAATTAACTCAGCTAGATGCAGAAAAATGATTAAAAAAAAAAAAAATCTCCTTTTAAAAAGTGAATGCTTTTAACACCAACTTTCCAAACAAGAAGAAATAAACATAAATGCCAGCTTAGTAGGAAAGCATAGGGATTCAGTCAGTGAAAGATACTGATGGCCAAAAACTCAGCAACCAAAAACACAATCATGGGAGTGAACAACAAGTTTTGGCTGAGTAACGCACTGTCTATGAGTAAATACAACGTTATATAAAGCACTGTATTTAAGCAGAGACAGCGTTATAACGCACTGGAAAATATGCAGAGATAGCGTTAACCAGGGAAAGGTTCTTCAGATGGCCAAACAGAAACAGGATTGAACTCTGCGAGCATTTGACATGTCTACTGGGCATAAAAACGGGTCGGAAGGATCTGTGAATAGAGGAAAGAAGAAAGGAGGGAAGAAATAGTCCGGAAACTATGGGGAAAATCCCCAGCGAAGTCGCCAATTTTTTTGTTAAGTTCCTAGGGACTAGTCCCATTGGACCATCAACCAATGAGCCACAACAACCCAAGAAGATAACTAGTGGAATCCATGATACCTGAGATTCAATAAGAGTTGTTACGACCATGGTTCTCACCCCAAGTCACAAGAAACTACGCATTCAACAGTCACAATAGCTTCGACTATTGTTTTAGGCACTAAAATTATCAAAACAAATTTAGGTTGGAACTAGTTCAGGTCTAAATCTCTCTATTCGCACCTTTATAATAAAAGATTTATTAAAGGGTTTTCAAGGATATCCAATTCCATCACTTCTTTGCAAAATAAGGGTGTAAATTTTGAACTATCACCTAGGTGTCATTAAGAATCCTTTCAACATTTATAGGATTTTCTAACGAGTGCACCCATATTGAAAATAATAGATCTGAATGAAGACTTTCTTGTGTGCATAGATGCATGTAAGGAAGGATTGGGTGGAGTTCTCATGAAAAATGGGCATGTAATATGATATGAGTCCATAAAATTAAAAGAACATGAGAGTAGCTATGTTCCCCATTATTTGGAGCTGTAAGATATCATACATGCTCTAAAAATGTGGAGGCATTAGTAACTCATGGGTAGGAGATTTGAATTGCAGACTGAGTACGGTGGTTTGAGAAATTTGTTTGAAGAACCAAATTTAAATGCCAAACAAATTATATGGTTGTGATATTGGTTGAATATGACTTTGAGATTAAGCACATAAAGGGGAAGGAGAATAAAGCAATTAATGCACTCAACATAAGGGTGCATGCTATGCATGCTACATCTATAAGTGTTTTCAGGTATGATTTAATAATTATAATTTTATTGATGGGAATTTAAACTAGCAGTATGTGGAAATTAAGAGTAACCCACACGAGGAAAATTCGTAGCCAAAATACAAGGGCTATGAATTGAGCAAAGAAATCATTACTAGAAGAGTATTGCAACAATTAAAATTCAATCCTTTTGGCTAGATCTAAAGAATAAAATGACTAATTACATAACTAGGTGTGTAGAATGTCAAAGAGTCAAGGTTGATCACAAGCACCCAGTTTGTTTGTTAGCGACCAATACCCATTCCTAGGTGGAAACAGATGTAGTGTCAATTGAATTCATTACTATTTTTCCTAGAACAACAAAGAGGAATGATTCTATAATAGTGGTGGTGGATAAACACACCAAAGTTTCCCAATTTATTTTGCTAAATTCAATGAAAAATATAAGTAACATAGCCAAAATTTTATATATGGAAAATTTACAAGCTACATATGTGGAAATTTCCAAACTACAGGAAAAATTTGCAGGACAAAGTTGTAGGGTCAAAACTATGATCGAAGTTGCAGATTGATGCAAGATTGAGCTATGGAAAAAGAATTTGGACCTTCGCAATTTTCGTCGGAGTTGTGTGCAAAATTTCGCGCGAGAAAACTGTCGACCGAGAAATTGGGTCGATTTTTTATTGAAACATTTCATAAAACTTTTATATATATAACATTCAATAAAACTCTCGACCGAGAGTTTTTATAACTCTCATCCGAGAACTTTATTTTAATAACATAGCTCCAAAATTCTTCATTCGCGTGGCATTCTGCACTGTCGTTTTCGCGAATTCCATTTCCCATCTCTGCTTCCCTCAGATTCTGGTCGTTTGAAGGAGCTCTCAAGGAATGAGGAGGCTCCCTGAAGGAAGGAGATTTTGAATTTGGAGAGTGGAGTCGCAGACGTCGTCTTTGTTGAAGAGAGGCAAGACTTGTGGGAGTGGTCGTGCTATTGGTTGGAATCTGGCTATTTTTTGATTATGTGGATGTAATAGATTTAGATGGTTAGGTATGAATTATATGGATGGTTTTGAGATTGTTATGATAGTTTTTCTCTTAGTCATTGCCATCTATATTCTTATTGCCATATATAACCAACACAAGTCGAATGATTAGCCAGGAGGTGTATATGTTACACCAACGCTCTTCATCACAGGGGTCATCAGAGGATTCAAACAATCTGAAATCTACGTGTTTTGCAAGATGGATTACTCTATGGAGAAAGTGGGTAGATACTCTAATCATATCTAGGCCCTGTAAAAATTTTGGTTTCCGATTATGTGAAAGGTGGTGGACTGTTCCTGGGTGTTATTGTTGCTGTTGCTGTCATTTTTAATGGCATACTATTTCTGCCTGGTTTTTCCGATTGCTCCTTTCCATCCTTGTATTTTCGGTGATACATTTCAGGTTAATTTCAAATTTTTTTCGGGATGATAGTTTGGAGTTATACTTCTAGGGGATGCAATTCGGATGTTGATAATTGAATGTAGCCTGATTGGTTGGTAAGGAGGTGTCAAATATTAATAACTTATGGCCGTTTGAACATGGAAGGGATTAGGCTCTGTACTTGGAATCTCTGAGTTTTTCGTAATCACATAGCTTTTTCTTTTTCTCGAGGTTGTATGCATACTACCTCTTTTATGTACACTGACAGTTACTAAATATGGGCTGCCAGACTATATTAGATTGAGTGCTTAGATGAGCCGCTGGAATATTTCCCCTATGGAACTATCATGCCTCATTATGTGAACGGTTTTTTCCTGAATATTTTATTGTAGTGGCGACTTTCTGATTTCATTAGTCTATTAAGTCACTGACAAATTTTTTTTAAGTGACTGACAAATTTGTCTCTGGGTGGTCATTGGGATTTTGTCTAGTCAGAAGATTAAGGGGAGGGTCCCTTGGGATTAGACTTTCCTCTTTCGGATTCTCCCTATCCTCTTCATTTAGTCCTCTTTTAGGTACTCACCCACAGCATGAGTTGTGGTGGCACCTAATATCTGACACCTGATTGTGGGGTTATTTCAGTCTGTGTCGCTACCTTCTTTATTCCTCTTTTCCTTTTAGATGTACTTTGCCTATCTTGGATGAGAGCGTGTTTTCTTCGCCCATATTAATCTTTGCCTTATCCTTCCTAAGTCGCGCAAAAATACCATTTGTTTTGGCTATTTCTCCATCTTTTTGGCTGAACTCCTGAGGAGGGTCCCCTGATGTAGCTGTATTGCAGAATCAATGTAATATTTTTTTACAGTGATGACACTGATATATCACTGTACTTCTGACGGATTAGAACATCAGGCAAGGTTATTAACACGCTTGGAAGCCTTCACCTGGCAGTAAATGGGGCTGATGTACATTTCCCTGCCCAGCTTTTTTTTTACAGGAAATTTCGACATTTTCTGTGTGCAACAATGGCACTTTTTCCTTCTGGATCAGCTGATGGGTGATTTTATTAGAAGCAATAACACCAGATATTCTCCACGAGCCGGGTCTTTTGCTGGAGGTACCTTATGCTGGATACAAGGGTGTATACAACTTCTGGAGGTACCTTGTACTGGGCACATGAGGTACATGCTGTCATGGACCTATTGATCAATTAAAAATGACCCTGTATATACCTTTCGGATGCAACAGAGGGTAGCTTTTTGGTACAAGCGAGCCAGCTATATTTGGTTCTCTATGCCTCTGTTATGGTTAATATTAGACAAGCGAGACTGACCTCCCAATTGGACTCGGGCTAATGATGTTTTTCCCTCTTGGTTCCTCAGTAACGGTGTATCTGTATTATTTGGTCGGATCACTTGGCCCTTTTTTTTTTGGATAATATGTGATTTTGGAGCTCTTTACAAGTCAGATCTTTTCTGTACTCCCTTTAATGGGACCACTTCTATCCGTAGCTTGGGCATTTTGGGATGTCTCTCTGTATTAAGTATGTTCATGTGGATCTTCAGTAATTTAAATCTTTGTAATTATTCAGTTTTCTTATTATTGAATCTTGCTCACTTCCAAAAACCTTGTTTGTAAACTTATTGGTCCTTTATATTTTAACCAAGACCTTTCTCACAAGTAGGAAGCCATTGTGAAGGAAAATTATTATAATTGTTTCATGTATCCATTCTCTCTGATTACTTTACTCCACTGTCTTTAGATAATAATTCGAAGCAAATTATAAGTGAAAATTTTGTCAACTTACTCACAAGTAGGAAGCCATTGTGAAGGGCAATTATTATAATTGTTTCATGTATCCATTCTCTCTGATTACTGTACTCCACTGTCTTTAGATAATAATTCGAAGCAAATTATAAGTGAAAATTTTGTCAACTTACTGGAGGCTTGTAAATCTACATTTCATTGGTATTTTAGTGATTGTTTGAAGGATCCCTTTTCTTTGATTACTGTACTGATTAGCTATGGAATATGAGAAAGCTAGAGAAGTAACACAATCTCAAAACTATGGAATATCACTTTTGGTGTCATCGACACTTTCTTGTATGTCTTATGGAAGAAAATTCCACACAAATCACCCTGTTACACATGCAAAATATTCGGGCATGAAGAATTTGATGATAATACCTGTAAGCTCAGTTAATTTGGTGTCATCAATGACCAATGTTGGGTGGAATGGTTCAAAACTCTTTTCCATCCTATTTCTGCAAGTAATCTCTGTATGAAAGAAAAGGGAAAGAACACAATGATGCTCTTTTGGAAAATGCACTACAAGCCTGGCTTTACCTCCCTTCACCTTTACATCCCAAACTACAAACTCTAGTTTCCGAAATTGAGATTCTTAACTTTTACAAATCCCCATTGTTATAACTGCCTGTGTTGCAATCTTCAGTTATATCTCAAAGGAAGAAAGAGAAAGCACTGAAGATATGTTCAATGAATAACTATACCAGAAACAATAGCACTGCAGATTTTTCACAATTGCAATGGCAAGTTCCACTATATCTCTTCTGTGGAGTGGCTGCCATGCTGCTTATAATATTTTTTTCTTCTCTGATTTTAGTTTGCTCTTTCTGGAAGTTATACCATCGGAATAACAGTGAGCTGCCTAGCAACAATGAGCTAAGAGATTATGTTGACCATTCAATTCAGCCCTCGAGTGGAATCGATTATAAGGAAGAAGCTGAGAAAGTGGTGGTGATGATGCCTGGTGATAAGCAACCCACTTTCATAGCTGAACCTACATCTGTGACAGAAGGCCTTAAATGTAATGTTTAATTCCTTGGAGTTGCTTTCATGGGTTAGTGTCTGTTTATGGATATCAAATATGTCAAATTGGCTATTTGTTGTTCAGTGGTGGGTGGAAGATACTTTTAGTGTTTGTATATATTTTACGATGTGTGGATGGAAATGGATGTCTCTATCTTTATGATTAAGAGAAATATTCAAACAAATTTAATGTGGCCTTCATTTTATAGTGGAGATAATTTGTAGTATAATGACTAAATTTTATAAATCAAGCTGCATCATAACTTTTTGATCTTGAATGTTGCAAATGAACTTCAAAGGTTTTTGAAGATTGTGTCTCCAAAGAGAATCCCATTTCCCATCTCTGCTTCCCTCAGATTCTAGTTGCACATTCAATATCCTTCCATAATAGAGGATCATCATTATCCGAGTTCAAAGACCTGTTACATGTTAATAAATTTTTGGAATTGACTTTTGGAGTTCTGTATCTGAAATTATTTTTGAGAAATTTAAGTGACTGCAATCTGATTGATAAAGTGTGATTTGACTATTAAACTTCATTGACATGTACATATCTCCTATTTAAAATTTGAGCATATAACATTTATTTATAAAAAACCAAATTAATGACTCAATGAATCAAAACCAAAATTAATGACTCAATGAATCTATTACAGAGAAACGATAATCATATGGTAATGCAACAAGTATGTTTAATTCAGCCAAAAATTGTCAGTCTCACATGAACTTTTTCACAGCCAATATAACAATAATCTCAATACACATCCTTCAAATCTCAATACAAATCCTTCAAATAACAGTGTAATGCATGTCATCATTCCTTATTCCAGTCATCCGTAGAGCTATGAAGGTTACAATAGGAAGGCTAGGAGAGGCTATCATTTTCCAAAGAAACAGAAATTTCCTTAATTATTGCGAAAAATCATGCATGGATAGAGTGTTTCCATTCTCCTGCATCATGTATACTAACACATGGAAGAGACTCCACTTAATAGGACTGAAACCACACAGAATAGGACAAGAACCCCACTAACCAGACTCAAATCCCATAAAGTTGGACAAGAACCCCTAGAAATTGGACCGAAACCCAACAAAACAAATGGATTGACAACAATCCAACCCTTTCGAGACCAAATTTTAGTAGTTCCACCATTAAAATTAGGGCCCAAACCCCTCCTCTTCATAACATTGTAAAAAAGCTGAATAGGCAAAACCCTGGATGGGGTATCTAACAAAGTGCTACCCGTGAAAATGTCATTGGAGGCCATACACTGAACTTCATAGGATTGGCAGGCCAAGCTGTGAAGGTTACAGACAGGGCAGAAGGCCGGTCTAGTAATGGAGATGGGGAAATCAGTAATAGGATAAGAGATGAGGAAATTCAAGATGGGGAAAAAGCAACCAGAGCCGATAGGAGGCCATGCAGAGCCAATTGAAAGACATTTAGATTTAAATTGGGTAAAATAAGTGTCGAGGAAATGAGCGACCTTCGTAGAAACTGGGACGTTAACACCAAGCTCCTTAACAATAACTAGAATATACTAGAAAATAGAAAAATAAAAACCCTCAGCCCCCATACAGAAGAGGTAAGTAGGTTTAGAATAAAAAACATAGAAGAGGACAACAAGAAAATTTTCATATACTCCCCAATCCTTAATACAACAATAGTTCAAAGGCTTAACGACTGTAAAATTCCACATTAATTTCAGTAAGTTGTCCCAAAATCCATGTACATCAAACCAAACCCCATAATTTTTCATATCTTTCATACGCAGAAAATAGAAATGAGGTGAAGACATGAATTATGTTTCCTATCGCAGCAACAGACATGATACAAAGGCTATTAACGTAACCGAATAAGCACCACATAACCATCGTCCAGCCCTTCAACTGCTCACCGACTTCCTTTTCTAATCTCAGCTTCACGTTTAACTACCAGACCATATTACCACCTTTAGCCTTCGTAACATTCCTTACATGCCAGCCCTGTTTCCAACACCCTTCTGACACCGTGAGTTTTCTACTACCTGCATTTAATTCCGTCATTATTTGGCATGGGTGGTAGTACCCACCACCGTCTCCTCATGTCCACATCAACTATCCATGTGGTACGCACGAGCTTGTGCCACCTCGTCATTTGAATTAACCAGTTGGCACCCCAATCGGGGATCCCGAGTATCCTCGTCATCCCTATCAACAATTTCCTATAGAGATTGTAGCTTCTCCACCTATACCATTTTGGCTTGGTTGATGTCCAATTGTCACACCCTCGTGAGTACAACTCTAGTTCTCCAAGTAGTCAGTTGCTTCATTCCATGATCTCCGAATATGTGATGAGATAAGGTAACCAATGCTTGGAAGAATATCATTTATTTCCTGAATTAGACGAGTTGTTCACTAGCTTTGACTAATTTTCTCCCAACCTGTCCCCTACTGCAACTTCTACAGAACACTTGTTACCATGGTTGAATCCCCCTCTACTATAGTCCTCTGATATTGTTCTCTTACAACTATCAAAATGCCTTGTTTTACCGCTGTGATTTTGGCTTCGTTATTTGTAGCGAATCCAAAATCAGTCACATAAATTCTACTTACTAAACCATTTGAATCACGAAATATACCTCTTTCTCCTGCTTGACCCAAATTACCTTTAGAGGCCCCACCATAATTAAGATTAATAACCTCCTATTATAGAGCATTGAATTAATCGTGCGGATGTCTTCCCAAAGGTTTTTGTTTCCATGAGGCTGGGGCGAGCATTTGGGGTTTCAAGTTAAGCATAGCTAAAATCCTATCCTCATGCCCATTAGCTTTACAGTCATCTTCATGCCATTTCTCGGTGAGGACAGTTTCTATGATATTCTCGAGAACCACTTTCCATATCTCTTCAATTTGTCGATACTCATCTCTGAATTTTCTCCAATTTCTTTCTTTCCAGGTGACCCATATAAGAAATCCCATAAAGAGTCCCCACGCTATGTTAAGAACAAGGCTTTTATACCCTCCTTTTCTCCAGACTTCAATTTTATGCCTGAGGCTCTTGTTGTCCCTATCTGTTTACTGAAAGAGGGAGGAAAGGTTTTTCCACAAGGTCTCAGCGACAAAGAAGTTATTCAATAGGTGTTCCAATGTTTCTACATTCTTCTTACACATAGTATATGTCAGTCGGCCATGCATTCCTTTCTTCTGTAGCTGATCCTAGGTAAGAATCTTTCCATGACTAAGTAGCCACAAAAAGTATTCAATTTTCGGCCATTGTTTTTCCGACCATATTTTTTTTCCAAAGTGGTACAACTACATTATGAATGTTATTTGATTTTATGTAATGGCCTTCTTGTATTGTGAACATGCCTTTCGTGCAATACCCCCATATGAGTATATCCTCTCGTGTTGCTATTGTTAGTTTTCTAGATTTAAGTTCTTTCACATAGTTTTCCCATTGACAAGTTTCTGGAGCATTCTTCCACTGGTCTTTTAGCTTCCATTTTTGCCATTGAAGCTCTATCCCTTCATCCAAAAATTGTGCTATTGTATTAGTATTCGGCCTATTAGTGAATAGGAAAATATCCCCTAAATCAATTTCACTGAATATTTTCTCCTATTGTTGTCATGATTCCTCCCAAAACTAGGCAATTTCGCCTCCTCTAATTTCCCAGAAACTGTGTTCTCGGATGAGATATCTATTTAGTGCTATCAAGTTTCAAATAATGGATCCTTTAGGGGTCATTTGAACTTTTAATTTCCTTACAATAGTTAAGGAAATTTCAATCTTCTGTTCTGAGATTATTTTCCACAAATCTCTACCCCATTGTATCCATATTTACCAGAGCTTAGCTCCCATAACTTGATTTAGCAAATATGGATCTCTTAACCACAAGCCTTCGGTCCTTTTTATTTTCGTAAGCATATCCCATGAAAGGAGAGCCCATTTACAGGATTGTTGAGATCCTTGCCATAGGATGTTTTTAAACGTCTTAGCCATATCATTACAAAAGATTTTAGGCGTTTCCAATCCAGAGAGTTGATAGATGGGAATGGATTGTAAGACTGTTCTTAACATAACAACTCGACTCAGAGCATTAAGCACCCGAAATGCCCAATTTTGAAGTCGAGCTTATATGCGATTAATGAGATATTTCCACCCAGAGACCCGAAGAATAGCTCAAGAATAAAAATTGGGCAATGGGAAGAACGGTTAAAACAAGAAGAGCTGCTGTGGAGGTAGAAGTCGAGGGTGCAATGGTTAAAACAGGGAGAACGCAACACTAGTTTCTTCCATAAGTCAACCATCCAGCATAGAGCACATAATCGCATCCTCTCCCTCAAAAAAGCTGATGGCGATCAAGTTTATACAAGGGAGCATATAGGATCTAAACTCAACTCTTTTTTCACTTCTCTTCTCGGCGATCCCATTCAAGATAGAACCCAAGCCATCAATGAAATTATCACTGCCATTCCCAACTTAGTTACAGAGGAGCAAAACTCCCTCCTTCTAAGAGAATTCACTGAGCAAGAGATTGAAGAAACAATCTTCAACATGGCCTCGAACAAGGCTCCCAGACCAGACAGCTTTACAATCGAATTATTTAAAGCTTGCTGGCCCATTATTAAGGCTGACCTTCTCAACCTAGTAAGGAACTTTCACAGAACCAAGAAATTTTTGCCTGCCATCAATGCCACATTCCTCACCTTAATTCCCAAATCAGACCAGGTTGACTCCCCCGACAAGTTTCGTCCCATAGCCCTTTGTAATGTCCTTTACAAAATCCTTTCCAAACTAATGGCTAGCAGACTTAAATCTGTCCTCCCCTCAATCATTTCTCAGGAAAAAACTGGCTACGTTGAAGGTAGGCAGATCACTGACAGCATAATCCTCACTCAGGAAGTGTTGCATTCTCTCAAAACAAAAAGGACTCTGGACAGGTATGCTTATCCAGCTTGACCTTTCAAAGGCCTTTGATAAAATCAGCTGGCACTATATGAGAGAAATCCTCCAGGCTTTTGGATTTAGTCAGCAATGGACAAATTGGATAATGGAACTGGTCTCAGGTGCTTTCTTTTCAATGCTGCTGAATGGAGGACCCATTCAACCCTTCATTCCGTCCAGAGGTATAAGGCAAGGAGATCCCCTGTCTCCGTTTCTCTTTGTCATTATGGCAGAAGGGCTAGGAAGATCCTTAGCCAAGGAAAAATAGCAGAATCAACTCAAAGGCATCAAATCGGTACACCAAGGACCCACAGTAACGCATCAGCAATTCGTAGATGACACAATGCTCATGGGCGCCCCCACAGTGCAGGAAGCTTGAACCATCAGCAAAGTGCTAAAGACTTTCTCGGAGGCCTCAGGTATGGAAATCAATCTCACAAAATCCAAACTATTTTTCTTCAACACATCCATTCCTGTGCAGAGAAATCTCAACAGAATTCTGAATATTCAAAAGAACTCCCTTCCAACCAAATACCTTGGTATACCACTCTCAGAATATGCCTACAAATCGGCCAACTGGGAAGCCCTCCTCAACAAAATGAGAGCCAGGTTAAGCAGCTGGACCCACCGGGCCTTAAACATGGCCAGCAGACTGATATTGGTCAAGTCCGTCCTTCAAACCATGCCAACATATATGTTTTCAGCACTTGCAGCCCCTAAGGCGGTTTATAAATCCATCCGAAGCATCCAACGATCCTTTATCTGGAATGAAGCCTCTAAGGAATCCAAATGGGCCCTCCTCAAGTGGAAAAACATCTGCAAACCAAAAATGGAGGGAGGTTTGGGCCTAAGAGACCCCAAGATATTAAGCAAGGTCGTAGTAGCAAAAATCTGGTGGAGATGGGTAGAAAATCCTAACTCCCTCTGGGGCACCTTGTGGAAAGCAAAGTATACAAATAAAATCAGGGACAAAGACCTCATCAGGCTTATAGGCACCACTCAAGGATCCCCCATCTGGAATAAAGCATGGGAAAATCGACATATTATTCAGCAGCATAGCTTCTGGGAATAGGGAAAATTTTAAGAACCCCCCTAAATTTATATATATAATAAATGGGCGAATTCCCATGATACATAGGAAAAATGGAAGGCGATTTTATTAATAATATAATATGTATATATAATTTTTTGGCGAATCTCTCACAAGATTATATTATCTTGTAAAATCATGGCGAATCACTACTACAAAATGGTGAATCGTTGTCTAAGGGAGTTCGGGGTGTTGGTTCCAATGAAGATATGGTAGTTGAACTAGGAGTAGAAGGAAGAGAACCACTGAGACCAAGCATGGCACATGGTGACTCGTGAGGGAAGTAGTTCTCGTGCAGTTTGGAAAACGCGTTCTTCTAGTTCTGCTAAACAGTCTGGAAATTGTAGAGTTCGCTTCCCTTTATCTTGGAATCTTTGGGTTAGCACCTCTACCTATTGCTTTCTGGACTAGCTAATCAGTGAAAAAGATATTGCTACTATTTTTTTCTCAGTACAAATTTCTATTTCAGGGGTTGGTGTTGTTAGCGCTCAAATCTACCTTAGGCTGAAGTAAGGAAAAACTTAGGATAACCACAAACCACGCTCAACCTCGTAGCTAGCCCTACGAGGACAGGAGAGGGCTCTCTCTGGGTCAAACTCAGTAAGAATACACAATAGGGTCTGAGATGACTTGCAAGGATACTGATTTTAGGCTAGGTAAACAAATAGAAGGGTTTGATTTGAATTTTTTGGGGTTTTGTTGGAAAAATGGGAAAGGCAAATTTGGGTCCGGGGATGAAGGCCAGTTCTTGCAGAATTCAAGTTGGGGCGGGATAAGCAAAGGTTTAGATGCCTTAAATGGAATAAACGGATAGGAAGGAATGCTGAGAAGCTGAAGAGGGCAGGATGGTATCAAGGATCCTCTTACAAACTGGAGAAAACATGTAAAATCAAACAAAACCAAAGGCAGAGCAAAGCAAAGCTATTGAATTCCACCTTAAACATTGATTTGTTTAATTTAAGAAGATTAGAGAGATAGTAAAATGGAATACATAAAAATTGATGAACTTACAAATACATGGAGAAAAACACCATCCAAAACAGAGCCACAAGGATCCCAATAATTGCTGCAAAACCCCGGTCTTTCCTTGCCAAAAATGCAGAAGTGATGTACAATAGAGTGCCAAACAATTCCCAAGTATCCAAACCTGAAAATATCTCAGAAAATACATGATATAGACCATCCTAACCCCTTCCCATGCCTCTAGGGGTCGAGCTCATCCTTCTAGGAGCTGTTTCAACCAATTCTAAACAAGGAACTGAAATCTAGGCAGCCAAACAACTTGCCTCTAAAAGGAAGGAAACTGATTCATTCATTTAATTTTCACTTTTTTGTGAATGAATCCTCTAGAACAAGTAAATATGAGCCAAAATTACATCATAGTCCTCAAGTTACATCAATATAGATCAATAATTACATCAAAAAGTGAAACTAGTCAAACTGGCCGAATTTCTGAGCTGAAAAGTAAAAATTGGGTCAAAATCTTCTATGCGCCGCGCCAGAAAACTCAATGCACCGCACCACTTTGAGCCTGTTTTTGAGGCACTTCCTGAAGTCCAAATTGAGCTCATGATAGCTTGTTGGAAAACCTTGGATGTCTGCTATCCAACCCAAGTGGAATTTTTCAATTGGGAGCTCATTTTCCCCTCCAAAACTGCAATCTCCCAAGACTACTTCCTGCAGGTGCAAAAGGTGGCAAAAAGGTGGTTTTTGGAGTGTTTTTGGCCCTTTAGATCACCTAGAACTTGATGAAATCTCTCAGCCATTCCTGAGCATGCATAATTTACCATAACAAACCCAAAAATATCAAGTTTTCCTCCAGAAGATGTCCCAATCATAAGCGCGCGTCGGGTGGCGCGACGCGTCGGGCGGAAAAACCTGTTTTGTAACCAAAATTTTCAAAAATGACAAAAATTTCTCCAAATTTGCTGAAATTTGGAGTGAAGGTCTCCCATCATGTCTCATGCTCAGCCAAGGAAGCCTTGGCCAAGATTTGGAGTGGATCCGGCCTTTTCCGCCTCTTTAGTGCCTTCCTCAACTTCGCCTTCAGGATCTTCATGCGTGCTCTACAAACATGTGTGCGGGCCCAATAGTGAGTATTCATATGTCTGAGCAAGTATTTGTCCCTATTGGCCTTCACCAACTTCTTCTCCAGATGTCTGTTGACTTTCTCCAACCAAATTTTCCTCTCAAAAGGTGTCATGTCACCTTGTCTCTTTCGGGCCAATTCCTAGTCTTCACGGATTTGCCGCAACTCTGTGACTATCTGTTGACCCTCAAGTTATTCATTCCACTGCTCCAAGTATCTGATAACATACTTAGCTCTATCCAACTTCTCGTTCAATGTATCTATCTGGGCCTTCTGCTCCTGAATGACCTCTCGGAGCTTTGAGCGTGGAGAGCTCGACTCAAGATCAATCAAGACAAAATCAGTGTCATGGCCTCCTGAAGGCCCTTCATTGTGCATAGGCTTCTTGCCTCTATCCTGAACCTGTACCTGTGTCTATACATGTGCTGATGTAGAAGGCGAGACCCCTTCCACCCCTGGTGGAGATAATACTCGCGCTGCTGAAGAAGGTAACGAGACCCCTTCCACCCCTGGTGGAGATAGTACTCGTCGTGATGCTGAAAATAAGGCTCTGTGGCCTCTCTGATATGTAACACACACTGGAGCAGTGATAGGCTCTGTCTCAGGAACCTCAAACTGATGTGAAGGCTCTCCCTCATCACGAACAATCTCGGGAGGAGGCTGAGGGACTGCAAAGAAATCACGGGAAATGAACTCATCCCATGTGATGCCCTACTGTGCAAGCTGATGTACCACCATGATCTTGATGAGCGCGTAATGATAGATGTTGTTATGCTGCTGCGCTGGGGTCTTCTTCTGCACAAGGAACGTCATCTGCTCTATGTTACGGTACATGAAATATGGAATGCTCATCATCCACACTCTTGTGAAATGCATCAACAGCCGGATGTGATACGCATACAAGTGTGAAAAGCGCCCTTCACAACTGAAGTATCTAATGATAAGTTTCATCAATGGTGCATACTCCTCTTTCAGAAACCGGAACGGGAATACCCTGCTAAGCTGCCTCACATACCCAGGTCTGATGTATGGCTCGTAATAGGCTTTCTCTATCTGTTGTCTCTTGTTCCATTCTTTGCCTATGTTCGGTATCCCGGTGGCCTGAGAAATAGTCTCTGGTGTCACGGTGAAGTTTACTCCAACAAGGTTTACATGATCATCATGCAAATGTAGGAAAAATAGGCGAGATAACTCATGATGATGCTGAGTCTGAGCGATCATCTCGCAGTACTGAAAACATGACTGACGCTGAAAACAATCCATTGCAAACGGGCAGGCCTGCAATTGAATTAAAGAAGTGGGCTCCTCCCTGACGTGCCTGCCACTCTTATGGGACCTCCTTGGTACATTTAGTTCTGCTGTAGAATCACTGTCCTGCTCATATCCCTGCTCATATGATGAATTGTTTCTGACATGATGCTGAAAATCAGGTGTTTGACAAATAGGTGATGATAAATATATGGTGAAAAACAAGAGTTTGTTTGTCAAGACCAAGCGTGCCACATATACAATAAGGTTCTATGAAGAAATATCACAGTGGGAAAAGGACTGTCAAAAGAGATATAAGTGTGAGGACAACCACTGTTTGGGGAATTTAGGGATTTGGGGATTTATAAGTAATGGGAATGGGTGATAGTGATGGGGGTAGTTTAGGAACCAAAGTTAATGAAATGGCAACATATAAGTGCAGTCAAAGACATAAAGGCAGCCCTTGAATCTTGTGGAAATTACGATTTTATCAATGAAGGGAAATGGTGACAAGTGATAGGGTTTAAGGATTCAAAAACATGGAGTGAAAGGGAAAAAAGGGATATGGGACAGCAGAAATAGGGGAGGGACATGTGGTATGAGAGTGTAACGGTAGTAGCAAATGACAATAATGATAAAAATGACAAGAGCTCAAATGACAATGGAATGAGAGTTTAAGCACCAAAATTCAAGTTTTTTAACCATCTCTTTGCAAACCCTTGGGAGAAGATTGCAATATGAGTATAGGTTTTATGTTTCACCAATTAAAATCTTGATCTTTGGCCTCCAAACACACCAAACACATCTTCAAATCAATGAGCAAAGAGTCTCAACTTACTTGGAGCGGAAAGATTTGTTTGATTTTGAAAAAATTGAAGAGCGTTGATGAATTTCTAGCTTGATGGCTCAATGCGCCGCGCGCACACCCAGTGCGCCGCGCTCTGTGGGTGCGTCGCGCCTGTGGAAAAATGCACTATCAATTTCGGCCCAATGCGCCGCGTCGATTCTGTGCGCCGCGCCTCTTTCCTATGCGCCGCGCGCAATCTTCACACACAGTCACAGCTTTAATATCACAGCTTTGTTCTTCCAATCTTCAACTCGATTTCTCCTTTGGATTTTTTGAATATCTTCTGATGCAAATGGACAAATGACTTTGAGAAATATTTTATATAGACATGGTTTTAATTTTTTCTTCTCAAAAACCCATTTTCTAATGTTTCTTGGCTTTGGCACTTTTTCATTTAATAGAACTCTGTCTTTTGTTTCCCTACTGACTTTTTGAGCTTTGAATGATGAAATTGGTTGATTTTCTGCAGGAATGTTGGCGTTTGGTCTTTGGCAAAGACCAGAGGCTGCATTTGAAGAATTTCATGGTAGAAAAATACATAGTATTACAAAAACAAATTTTAACAATTTCTTATTCAAAACAGAGTTTTGAACAAGAAATGTCCTCGAGCATGTTTGATAATAAAAATTTTGAACTGAGAACTTATTTAAAAATTCCCTCTGACCTGCTGGTATTATTGCCTAGACCTAGAAGCTGAAACACCATCTATGACATGTCAATGACGTGAAATGAAATTTGATTGATAAACTTTGACCAACCCAACAAGTACAAACATGAGGGAAACGAGAAAACCAAGCCCTTCCGTCAGACAATGACATGCCCCTAGTGGAATACAACTGAGTGAATCAAGCGAGATACCGAAAAATGAGATGCAATAACCGAAATGATCTCTGACGGAGGGATAACAAGACTGACTCTAACAGGTGTCATTAAAAAACATACATTTAGGCACTTACTCAAACCAAATTCTGCTAATCATTATCTTGAAAATTTTGTTATCAGTGGGCACTGAACTTGAAAAATAAGTAGAGAGGAACTTGAATTTCTTCCATAAGGCTATGGTGAAGCACATACTTTTTGTTTCTGGGATGTGCAAATGACAATCAGCAGCATCAATTTGAAGAAACATAATATTACTGTTTCTAAATTTAAGAAATAGCGCTGACCATTAACAGTTTTAAAATTGCTTGTAATCACAGAAGATAACGGTAAGGATTATACATTGAAGCTAAGGTAAATTACACTCCTGTCCTCGTCCCATTTTTTATAATAAACAAAGTATTTATATGTCCAATCAGCAGTACAGAGAATTCAGCAAAACGAAAATATCACTTGTGCTTGATTTTGCGATACCGGCAATGAGTTAGCAGTACTAGATACTCAAATATTATATCTCATGAACACAAGTAAAATCTTTTCCACGGAATCATCAAAATTTTAATTTCTTGCCTTCGAATTTCCCTGTCCTTGGTTATACGTATTGGTATGGTCATTTTATGCTGCTTCAACAGGACAGCCAAACCAAGAATCTCATGTATAATAAGTTTGATTGGTCACCAAAATTTCCTGAGAGAAACTTGCTGAATATTTTTGGAAATTTACAGCCAAACCACATCTCAGTTTCAGGTCACATTAATGGTTGAGTGAAGCCCAAACGTGAGTTCTGTTCATCCAGCAGGGGCCATGGTTACAAATGTGCATGTAGAAACAAACACTCATTAGATGAATCGAAAGCACATAAACGTACTTTAATAAAGGCCTGCCCATGTTTATATACACTTACAATAACGTACATAAGAAGGGGTAAACTTCAGGTTGTGGACAGCCCAAAGTCTCCAACAAAAGAACAGTACTACTATGTCTCATGTAATTCATGTCCAAAAACTGAGCATGCAGTGCTTGCCTCAGATCCGTTCTCATGCATATCACCAATTCCCTGCCCAATCCTGTGTTTGGAGGTACTATTGATTTCACAACATCCATCAGACCTAACATCAGAAACATGCTTTACAAGATCCATGCTGGTTCCATCAGTGGAATCTCGAAAATCAGGCACCCATCCTATTTGCACTATATCTTCAAAATAATCTAAGTCAGTGGAATGCGTGCCAAAGTCAGCCATTTTTCCTCTGTAATTAAGTTGATCCAGAGAGTCTGCAGTGGAATCTAGAGGGCCCTCTGTACAATGGCTAAATGACCATAGCAAGAACACATAATTCCCCTCTTGTCCTGAGTTGTTAATTGACCTTACAGAACTCCTTCCAGAAGCCTTCCTTTTGTGATGTCTTTTGCCATCAGCATTATTTAACATTTCAACAGATACAGAATTGTCACCTGAAAATCACCACTCAATTTAAACATGCAGTAAGAAAGACAAGCACTTAAATGAGGCTTTGATCAAGTATGAATCTGTTACAAGCAAGATTTCAAGTCTCCTGAAAGATGCAACTTCATGAGGGTTTGTGTATTGCAAACAGACATACATCTTTTGTTTCCAAGGAAAACCTCATGAGTAAGCCTAAGGGATGCTTCCCACATTTGTGGACAGCATTCCCAGTAAACCTGTCAATGTATACTAGTGCACCTCACCTAGAGGAATTTAAAATTCTAAACCAGGCACCTGCTGGCACAAACCTAGCCAAATGTTCAGTAACATTGGCAACAACCAGTTGAGATGACCCTTGAACTTTGTGAGTGTGTGCATTATCATGTGATGTGCAGTGAACACGGTTCAAACAATATAAAAGAGCATAATGAGTAAGAGAGGAAATGCCTGAATTGGCCCCAAATGAAAGCTTAGCAAGACATCGAACTCATTCCTTCCAATGTTTAAGTTCTCTTTCTTTAGCATGTAGCTTAATCTCAATTGACTGAACAGCTCCACCTCAAGCTCTGAAATCCTTTCTTCTTGTTGTTTCTCCAATAGATCACGTATACACTTATCTAAATCATATGGTGACACCCCATAGTCATCAACCTGAGAAATATCTAAGTGTTCCAAGGGAGTCTTGTCTGCAGAACTCCATTGACCTGGAAGCCCATCTGCACAAAGCTCTCCCTCCACCAATTAAACGGAGGAATTTGTAAGCTGAAAAATATCAAACCAAGCAGAGGAGGATTAAAATATTTACTAGGCCAGATACTTCATATATATGCCTTCTACAATGTTACGATAGACTTATTAAACATGTATTTAAGTTAAACAGTTCAGCATCTGATAATGAAATTTTGTCCTTTCGGCTATTATTCAACCTTCATATCTGGGAAACAGCTGATTAAATGGTAGCAGATCATAGATTGTTCAAGACAATGCCAGGAGAAACCTTTCATGGCCAATCATATTAGACTAATCCCTTGTACCATTATTACCAAAATGCATTTTCAGAGGTTTACTCTCAAAACATTTTACTGCAAAAAGTCTTCTTACTTTAAAAGGAAGTAGAATAGAAGAGACACCATGCATGTCAAAATTATTTTAGATATGTGCATGATACAAGTCAGAAATGGCATTCAAAAAATATTTCTGTAATCAATGAAAACATGTTTAATAAACAAACAATATGAGGGGTAACCCAGTCTGGAACTTGTCTTTCTCTTCAGTAAAAATGGGCCACTATCATTGTAGGCATAAATGATGCAACTTGTATGAATTTTGAGATGTTCAACAAGGGGTTAAGTGTTGTGAGCTGGAGGTTGTTCAAACCCAATGATGTGTGATGAATTTCACCATTTACTGCAATCAATAGCAAAAGGATTGTGACAGTACATTAGAAGCCAAAAATAGGGCAAAGGTACATGTGCAATGGAAACTACACCCTGACTACAGAACCTTAAGGAAATGAAGGAGATCACCAACTTCATGCAGATTGAAGCTATAGTTTCATATTGGTTCTCTAAAATCCCTAGTTAGTAGAATCTCGAGTCACCTCTACCTCCCATAGGAGATGGTTTCATCTCCTGCCTCGTCAACTTCTAAATTGTTGAGGACTCCTCACTTTGCAACTTTCCCATGGACAGGGATGAGGATTTGTGCATCTAACACTCCAAAACCAAAACTGGAGGATCCACAACTGTCCACTGCTACTACCACTGTTGTACACTATTGTTGTACATTTCTCTGTTGGTGTCAGTCATTGTTGCTTCTGTTGTGGCTGCTTCCATCAATTGTTGCCACCACACACACTGTCACAACTCCAATAACTGTCATAGAGGTGATGTCATGGGATCATACACATCACTGTTGTCAGAGCCACACTATCTTACTTGTTATGGAACCTTTTCTTCAACAGTCCACAACCAAACTAATCTCACTGTCAGTCATGTACATCTAGCAAACATAGTCTTCTAGCATCTTTCATCAATGACTCAAAGGACTGCTCAAGTTCTTTGTCAACATTCTCAGATCCTTACATCATGATTAGAGCTTAGAGGTCACTGCCATATTAATATTGCCATATAGGGTTACTTGGTACAGTCAAGTAGATCACTGTTATGCAAGCAAATAATAGTCACACAGACATGCCAAAACAGATCAGTGTCTGTATGGTGGCATTGTCACTGTCTGTATGATGGATGTAGATCACTCTGCTATTAGGTCACTGTATTTCTCCTACTTGGTCTATACAGTATTGTTGTCCTGGATTATACTACCAAAAATACCACTGAACATTGACAGATCTGTCTACAATCATATATCTGAAACACAAGAGCTCTTCAATCATCACTCATCATATTTTACCAACTAGATGAGTTTAATGAGATAAATCCAATAGAATATTCTATATATCAAGAAAGCCAATTATTGTACAGCGTCTGTCAGGAAATTTTTATTATCAATCTCTGTAATAGATCTTATGCACAATAAGGCTTCAATGCAATCTTTAGATTAATAATTTCACACACAGAAATATGTTCTTTTTGTTCATCACTTTTACAAAGAATATCGCGATTCAGCATCCAACGCACAAGGTAAGTATAGCTATAGGCATAATCTGTTCAGAACAACATGCGTTAATTGATTCCTATAGAGTGTTTTTTTTCATAGGTCAATTATCAAATACAAAATACTGCATAGGTCAAAGTCATGTATCATGACTTGCTTCAATCCAATTGTTTTGTCATACTCATGCAAAGGTATACAACAATCTATTATTCAAAAATAGTAGAATGTGTCACAATAACGCCTTAGCCAACATTCTCCATCCAAAACCAATCAATGGATTAGATCATAAAATCAACCCACAACACACTGAAACTTGACTATCGATCTCAAAGACAAATTACACAAGTTGATGCGTAGGGGTATACCATTGTCATATTAAAATTCATGTGCGTCAAATCTCCATACAGCATTCATATTTCAAATAAAAAATCCTTTACGTCTTTGTCATCAATTATTAAAACCAATCGTATTCATTGTGTCACTGTTAAATGGGTTTTTAAAAGTTAAATGGCTCTCGGACGAGAGTTGGAGAAACTCTCGTCCGAAAAGTTTAATAAGTTTTTAAAGTTTTGTCATTACAACTCTCGGACGAGAAAAATATAACTCTCGTCAGATAATTTTAATTAAAATCATACTTTGACTAGAAGTTGATTAAAATATTAAAATCTCTCTTGAATGAGAATTTTAAAACTCTCGGCTGAAAGTGATTTGACTTTTTCTCAGTAGAAATTAAAAATTTCTCCGAGATTCTAACCATCAGCAAAAGCGTTGTTTCCCAACTTTTGCAATTTGACCCATGCTCAGATGCTTGCTGGATATCTGAGGGAAATGCTTGCCCGCCTTCAAAAAAAGAAAGAGCAAGGTAGACTTAACCTATGCTTGTGGTGGTTACATAGCATATGTCCGATCTTCTATTAACTAAATACATGAGTGAACCCACAAACTATCAATAAACAGTAGCATCCACTACCTCTGTAGATGTAGCATCCTTTTTCTTCCAATTTCCTGGAAGAGGAGTGTCGATAGACTTGCAGCCTTGCATGTGAAACTTCTCCAGTATCCCCCGAGCATACTTGCCTTGAGACACAAACAGTTCACCTTCCCGTTGCCATATTTCCAATCCAAGGAAATAATGAAGGAGGCCCAAATCCTTCATCTCAAACTCCTTTGCAAGATCTGCCTTGCATGAGTGTATCAACTGCTCATCACTTGTTAGTATCAAATCATCAACATAAAGTAGAATGATTGAAAGCTTACCCTCCACCACAATTCAACCACAATGCAGTACAAGTTTGCATCTTACAAGTTTGCATATGCCTCACTTCAATATGTCTTGGTGACGAGTGTGAGTGTGAGTGCGTCAGGTGTACCCCGAGCATGGGGTGCTTGTTTCAGTCCATACAACGCTCTTTTGAGCCTGCACACATGCGACTCGCTGCTGAAGATCTAAAATCCTTCAGGCTGCTCAATGTACACCTCTTCCTCAATGATCCCATTAAGGAACACAGTCTTCACATCCATCTAATGAATGTGCCAACCCATCTGTGCTGAGAGAGCAAGGATGGTCCGCATGGAAGAATACAGTGCGACAGGTGCAAAGGTTTCTTCATAGTCAATCCCCTCAATCTGTGAGAGCCCTGGGCAACAAATCTTGCCTTATACTTCTCGACGCTCCCATCAGCAGCTTGCTTTACCTTGTAGATCCATCTTGATCCTAAAACTAATTTTCCCACCGGTCTTGGAACAATCTCCCAAGAACTGTTTCTGACAATGGAGTCATACTCCACCATGGCATCTACCCATGTGGGCTCCTGCGCTGCTTCTTCAAAAGAAGATGGCTCTGTCACAATACACTTGCTCATAAGATCCATGTATCCAGTATATCGGTCAGGTGACTGTCTCTGTCTGGACTGTGATGTAGGGACTCCTACATTCTGTGCCGCATCCACCTTCAGTCTCTCAGCTTCTGTGGTACGCTTCCTGCCTTGTCTGATGTTTGGTTCTGCATGAGTGGACTCCTCCACTCCATGAATCTCCTCCTGCGGCTAATCCACATCCAAGGGCTCATGTTTAGGAACAAGAAGTTCCTCTTCCGCATGCAAGTGTAGCTCCCTCTCAAGCAACAACTTCATGGATTTCACCTCATTGAATTTTATATCCCGTCGCATAACAGTCATCCGACTGTTCGGCAAATACACACGATAGTTGTGGGGTGTTTCTGTGTACCCCACAAATATCCCAACTTTTGCAGTCAGCTCCAGCTTCTTCCTGGCATCCTTCATCACATGAATGTAAACAGGTGAGCCAAAAATATTCAAATGAGAAATATCAAGCTTCTTACCAGTAAAATCTTCCTCGGGTGTACTCATGCCAAGTACTCTATGAGGACAATGGTTTTTCACATAAACCACAATGTTTCATGCTTCCACCCACAAGTGCATCGGTAGGCCCTGATCATGCAACATCGCTCGTGCAGCACCCACGATCGTTCTGTTCTTTCTCTCTGCGACCCCATTCTGCTGTGGGTTATGCGGCGCTATGAGTTCTATTTGAATTCCTTCTTTGCTACAGAAGTATTTGAATTCACCCGAGATGTATTCACCACCATTATCGCTCCTTAGATCTTTTACCTGCTTCCCCGACTCCTTCTCCACCAATGCCTTGAACTCACAGAACTTTCAGAATGTTTCACTCTTCTTCTGCATGAAGAAGATCCAGCATCTACGAGAAAAGTCATCAACAAATATCACATAATACCTATGTTTTGTTGTTGAAGCAATCGAAAATGATCCACACACATATGTGTGAATTCTCTCCAGGATCACCGAAGCACGGTTCTTCTTCTCATGAAAGGTGGTCTTCACAAACTTACCCATTGTACATCCTTTGCAATGGTCTGACTGTGCAAGAGTACCCTTGGGAAGTCCAGTATAAATTTGCTGCAAAATTTTCAAAGTGCCATGGTGAAGATGGCCCAATCTCCTGTGCCATAACTTGCCCTCATCCCAACTCACCACTTCTTCTGCTTTGCCCACCATTGCAGCGCAACCATCTGCCTCCAGCTTGTAGAGATTCTTAATTCGAACCCCTATCTTCTTGGTTTGACCCATTGTTTTATGTTGAAGGAAAGGTTTTCCCTCACTGAAAACAACATCATAACCCTTGTCTTCCAGCAATGCGACTGAGACCAAGTTCTTCTTCAGACCTGGAACATGCATGACATTCTTCAATAAGAACGGATTACCGGACTCCCTCTCAAAGGTAATGGTCCCAATGCCTGTCGCACTGTACTGACCATCGTCGCCCATGTCTATATGCATCTGGAGGTCCTTCTCCTCCAAGTCACTAAACAACTCTTTGTCTCTCGTCATATGGAAAGACGCACCACTGTCAAGATACCACACCGATCCCATGCAACTTGAAACCAAGCATGCGATCAAGAAAAAATCCAGCTCAAATTGTGAGGCTAAGGGCTCTCCAGCTGCAGATCCAATAGCCTGCTTATTCTTCTTCTTCTGTGGACAGTTAGTGGAAAAACGTCCATGCTCGTGACAGTGAAAACACTTCACTTTGGACAAGTCCTGCTTCTTGCCTTTCGCACTGGATTTAGAAGGATTTTTCTTCCCCTTCCCTTTCCTTGCTTTGGCAGCCAAAGCACAATTCTCTTCATCTTCATTCTTCGATGAAGATCCATCCCTGGTACCCCGCCTTATCTCCTCCTGCACAAGATCTGACCAAAGTCGCTCCCATCCTAGCAGTTTCTCCCATCCATTGACAGAGTCTTCGTAGCTATTCCAACTCTTCAGAAGCCTAAGGAGAGCAAAGCTCACCAATTCTTCTTCATCAACAGTAACCCCCACACTTCCCAGCTCATCCTTGCAGTGGACAAACTTCGTGAGGTATTTTGGAACACTGTCGCCTTTCTCTATTTTTATTTTTCTGAGCTTGTCTTTAAGCGCCAACTTCCTCTGGTCACTTCTGCTTTGGAACAAGTCTGTTAAAGCCTTCCACATTAAGAATGGAGTGGCTTTCCCGTGAATTCCAGACACAATGTGGTCCTTCACACCTTCCAACAGAATTCTCCTCGTCTTTTCAGTCTTCTTTTGCCATGCATCAAGTAATGCAGCATCGCTAGATCTCGGTTTAGGAACATCGCTATCGATGAACTCCTTCAGCCCATTATCCTCCAGCACCGCCTCCATCCTGTCCTTCCAGGCTATGTAATTCGAGCTCCCATCAAGGGCATACTCCAATCTCAACCCGTTGAAAGACATTTTCAATGTATACTCGATTTCTGCACCAAGAATCTTCTGTAGAAAATTCGAATTGTCCACCAGCACAAACTCAATTCACAATTGCAATCTTCAATAAAAAATGCTCTGATACCATGTAGAAATCATATGCACTAAGCATGCATATGTCCAAGATCCACCTGATCTCACACTATTTAATTTTATGTAAGATACTGAATCTATTCCACTTGTTAATCTTTTGTGGAAAATTTAATTGCACACACATGTGAAGCATAAACAAAAATATTCAATCGCACATAACACAGTTTTTAACCGGGAAAGCCTGAAGTAGAAAACCCAAACTATATATTATGTAACATGGAGATCATATGACAATATCATTCAAACATACAAAGATTATCACAAGCCCTTAGTACAGTACAATCGCCATACACTAATCAGGCCTAATCTTGCAAATCCATGCACCGATCTTTGCCACCTGCTAGCCTGCCTCCACTACGCAATCTCTGCTAAAGAATAGCTCAGAATGAATTCGAATTACTCCATCCTTGACTGTGCAATCCTCATTGGCATCTCCATTGAGTGTTGGATGCAATCAATGCATCACTATAGTCACAACAGATAGTCTATCTTTCCCTTTCACCTATCTCTCCACTGGTCTCCACTGAAACTGCCATGCACTGTAGTTAACTGATGTATTGTTCAGTTGATTAATGAGTTATTATTTAATTAACTAATTAATTCACTCCACTCTCACTAGTGTATCAATAAGTTAGACTAGATACAACTAGCTCAACTGAGTCTAATTGAGTTAAACTGAATACAACTCCATAACTACTTCTTCCAAATGTGTCATAACTCTGCCACTTGAGTTCTAACTGAGTCCTCCATGCAATAGCTCCAGTAAACCCTCAGGAATAGCGTAATTCCTTCTGTCAGTTGTTGTGCCACATCTGTGCACTGAACTGAAGTGCTCCAAGAGAATAAGTTGTTGTTTAGAGTCTAATTATTATTAAGAGCTAATAATAATCGACATGCATTTATTTTTAGATTGACGATCTATAAATAGACTTCGTCCAATATTCTAAAAATATAAATTCATCTATTTTTCCAACTTGATCAACCATCCACAAATAGCATCCTGCAACTTCTGAAATATGATCACCATGTCTAAAAATAGACTTGCGCCAAAAATAGCTTGTGGGCCTACTTAGTGAAGGCGACTCTTTTCACTAAGCTCATCATCTTGTTGAATCTCAACAATAAGGTCAACCACGAAGTTTGTTTCAATATAAAGTTTACCTTTTTTTTTGTGTAAGGTGAAGCATGAATTTTAGTTTGATGTATCTTCATCAACAGGTACAAAATGGTATTAATGAATATATTTTTGAAAAAAAAATTGAAAATTTCATAATGCAAAGTTTTTTGATTCATAATGTTATGAGAGAATACTTCTAGTAAATTGCATTTCAATTTTTGTTATAAACCACTAAGTGTAGTTCGTCATTAGGACTTGGATCATGAACAACACTTAGTGGTTCCAAACGAGTCAACAACTATTCTCCCATAAAATTGAAAATTAGTTATTTTTAGAGTTTGATTTTGCATATAAGGTATATATCATGCAAAAAAAAAAAAACTACTTTTTTTTTGAAATATCATTGACTCATAGTAAAACAATTGATCAAGTAGCATGTGTTTCTGTCAATAAAACTTTGAAAATAACATTATTCAGTGAAAATGGTTGATCAATAAAAATTAGAATAATGACTAAGATCTATTCCAAAATCATCTACAACAATGTTTTTAATTGATTTTTTTTTCTTTTGTAATATAAGTTTTAATTACAATCTAGTTTTAATTTAAAATTTAAATTTTATAAAATTAAAATCAAAATAAAAGAAGTTAAATTCAATTAATTTTTTTAATATCTCTTAAAAGTTATATTTATTTAAATTTATAGATGTATTTTAATTTAAAATATTTTGATTAAAATTAATAAAATAATAAATAAATTTACATAACAATATAATGATCATGATGATGATAGTTAACGTACACTAAAACCAAATTTTGGTTTATTTGACCTACAGAAATGAATTGTTTAGTTTAGTTAGTTAGTTTTTTTTTTTTTTTAATTGAACTCCTATGTCAAAAATCATAGAGAGAAGTGTCCCGAGCTCACTATAATTATAATAATAACAAATTTATATTCCAAAATTATCTCCAACAACATTTTCATTTTCTTGAACTAGATTTATTTTTATAACTTTTTTCATTGTTTACATTTATTTGTAATATGCTATTTAGTTCCAATTAATTTTAAATTTTAAATTTTATAAAATTTTGAAATTTAAATTTTATACAATTAAAATTGCAATGGGAAAAGTTAAATTAAAATATTTTTTATGTTTTTCAAATTAACTTTTATTTAAATTTATAGATATATTTTAATTTAAAACCAATTTAATCTATGGGTGGTAGTACAATTGGCAAAAAAACATATTGGCAAGCCCTTATGTATCTCTAGGCCATAATTATTTTTTTAAATATATTTTATTTTTACATTAAAAAAAATGTTTAATATTTTAATATTATTATTTTAAAACCAATTTAGTTTGTGGGTGGTAATACAATTGGCAAAAAAAACATATTGGCAAGTACTTATGTGATGATGATGATGACGATGGTGGTTAATGTCCACTAAAACCAATCTTTGGTCTATGGGACCTAAAGAAAAGAGTTATTTAGTTTGATTTAAGATTTTATTCCTATGCTCAAAAAGCTTGGAGAGAAGCCTCCCGAGCTCACTATAATTTTGACATCTTAAAAGGCTAGGAAGGTCAGTATTGCAACAAAGTTTATGAAATTGAGCTCTAATGTGGTTGTACGCAGGGCACTCTAAGAGGAAGTGATTTTCATCCTCGATGTTCACATTCTCACAGAGATGGTAGATCCTTTCCATCCATGGTGTTTTAGGAACTGTCCAACGTCCTGTTTCACTGAGGAGCTCATCAGAGTTAGTTCTAATCTTGGCTATATTAATTTTCTTCTTTGAGCTAGTTAAAACAGATAGATACTTTTGATCTTCTAGGGTGGGGTTGATGACCTCCTTATAATATCTTAATTTTCTTTTCGCTGCTAGATCTTTCTCACACCACATTTTTTCTTTGAACTTAGAAGTAACATTTTTTTTAATGTTATTAATGTTTTGCAATGCAACATTCTTGTCGATCTCCCAATGGTTTAACCAGGCCCTGTTGTCTTTATACCAACCTCTTTTAAGCCTTATCTCTAGCCCAGTGTTATTTTTGTCAATATATTTTATTTTTACATTAGAAATATGTTTTAATTTTTTAATATTATTATTTTACAACCAATTTAGTTTGTAGGTAGTAGTATAATTGGAAAAAATAAAAAAAAACATATTGGTAAGCCTTTATGTATTTCTAGCCTAGTATTGTTTTTTAAATATATTTTATTTTTACATTAAAAATATGTTTTAATTTTTTAATATTATTATTTTAAAATTTAGTATAAAAAGACCACAATTTTTTTAGTAGTGCATGAAAAATAATAAACAATGTAAAAGTTATGTTATTCAAAAATTAATCTATCATTATATTTGTTCATTATGATTTGAGAGGGTGTCAAGCAAGTCAAATTACTTATAGAAAAGGGGCTAGTTAGTTGGATACTATGAAGAAGATTAGAGTCAGTTTTGTAACTCTAGTTGAGAGTGGAGACAAACTAACTCTTAGTATTGTGTTATAACTTGGTCACTAGGAGGAAAAGAGATTCCATTTATTTTGATTGTATCTTGTTCCATAGTTGATTAGAGCAACTTGGGAATGAGACTTAAAGAAAATAACAAAGGGAATCTGGGTTCTGTAGTAGCCCATGTACCACAAGTCCCTTGTAGCTCCATAGGGAATGTCTTCTCTTTTATATTTACATTATTTCTATTTCAAATAAAAGAGAGTAACCAACCTCCCACTTTCCCATGAGATTTTCTTCTAAATTTTTTTTAGAAAACACATTTAGATGTTTATTGTAATTGGTATGATTTTTTTATTATTTTCCATCTTTACATTTTATCTATTAAATACCTATACAATAAAATCAACAATAATTAACATGAAATAAATATATATATATATATATATATATAAAATTTAAGTTTAATAAATTTATTTTAACCAATTATCCAATAAAATAATCACCCACACTTTACCAATCAAATTAAAAAAATTAAATTTAAGGTTTTATCCACAACATCACTCTAACATAAAATAAGATAAACAATGTTTTTGCCCTATTAAAAAAATTCCTAATCAACGTTATATACATATTCATATATGAATGCCATTATTGAGTCATTAGTTATTGTATTTCATCCATTTTAACTTAAATTATAATATTGTGCTAACATCCAATGCAATTATCATGTATTTTATTATTATGTAAATTGTAATGTTGTGTAAGGCATCGCGTTGAATGATTATGTATTTCTTCAAAAAAATTATTTACTATATTGATAATTGACCATCGATAATGCTTACATCTTATAATTGAGATGTTAGTTTATGATGTTTGAGAAATTTTCTAAATTTTTCTCTCTAATTTAAAAATAAGTTAGATCTTAGAAACTCTATTTAATAGAGTAATCTGAATGTAATCAAAATATGTGTATTTTGATCGCATACACCTTCTGTATGCAATATACTATTCTTTATCTTGATATCAAAAACACTAAACTCGTGTTGAAATTGTGCGAGAGGTTGTGCAAACAATGAACTATGCATATTGTGAACATTAAGGTTTGAGATGGTATATCAACGAAGCGCTTTGTTGTCACTGTCTCCGAGGTATGGTGAGGCCACGTAGAAGACTAGTTTTCTTGACGCTGTTTTGGTTGTATGTATTACGAATTTGCTATTGAAGAGGTTGCGCTCAAGTAGTAGCTGCACCCTTTCTGTAATGCAACGTACGCAATCTAGATCTGTTAACAATAGTCGGATATGCTGATTCGGAATTGATTGCATCTGTGTGAAGCAATGCAAATGGCCACGTGTCCATTCACCTATGTCATCTCCATATCAATGGTGTCCACGCACATAATAAGAGTTAATATCTTTTATCATTAATTTTTTTTTAAATTAAATAAAATTTATTCATTAATATTGAAAAAATGTTGTAATATTTTGTCATGTTTTGTTAAATATTTTGAGTCAGTGAAATTACATAAAAATATAAATTTAAAATATATATATATATATATATATATATATATATATATATATATATATATTTAACAGTTTTTTTCCTATAGATTTTGATAATTTATGGTTTTTTTTATGGTATTCTTCTCTAATATAGCCTATTTAAAGACATAAATTTCTATCTGATTTACAATAGCCATTTGCTTTGTCTTGTAAGCATTAGCAATTTTTTTATCCTAATTAAGAAAGAATTTTTCTTCATATAAATTAACTTTTTTTTAATAAGGTCAAGCATGAAGTTTGTTTCGAGATACAGTTTACCTTTTTTTTTTGTAAAGTGAAACATGAATTTTAGTTTGATGTCTCTTTAACAACATGTCCAAAATGACATTTAATGAATATATTTTTGAAAAAAAAATTGAAAATTTGAGAATGCAAGCTTTTGTGATTCATAATGTTATGAGAAATACTTTCAGTAAATGGCATTTCAATTTTTGTTCTAAAATACTAAGTGTGGTTCATCATCAGGGCTTGGATCATGAACAACACTTAGTGGTTCCAAACGGGTCGACAACTATTCTCTCATAAATTTGAAATTTAGTTATTTTTAGAGTTTGATTCTGAATGTAAGGTATATATCATGCAAAATAAAATTAAAAAAATATAAAAATAGTTTGTTTGTTTGTTTTTTTTTTAAATATCATTGACTCATAATAAAACACTTGATCAAGTAAGTAATTTGTGTGTTTGTCAATGAAACTTTGAAAATAACATTATACAATGAAAAGGGATGATCAATAAAAATTAGAATGGTTTATTTCAAAATCATCTACAACAATGTTTTTAATTGAATTTATAATTTTTATAATTTTTCCATGGTTTACATTTATTTGTAAAATAGGTTTTAATTACAATCCAATTTTAATTTAAAATTTAAATTTATAAAATTATAATCAAAATAAAAGAAGTTAAATTGATTTTTTTTTCAAAGTAATATTTATTTAAATTTATAGTATTTTGATTAAAAATTAATAAAATAATAAATAAATTTACATAACAATATATAATGATGATGATGGTGGTTAACGTCTACTAAGACCAAATTTTGGTCTATCAAACCTAAAGAAACAAATTATTTAGTTTTTTTAAACTTGAACTCCGAGCTCACTATAATTAGAATAATAACAAATGTATATTCCAAAATTATCTCCAACAACATTTTCATTTTCTTGAACTAGATTTATTTTAATAACTTTTTTCATTGTTTACATTTAATTGTAATATGATATTCAGTTCTAATTAAATTTTAATTTTAAATTTTATAAAATTTTGAAATTTAAATTTTATACAATTAAAATTACAATGAGAAAAATTAGATTAAATTATATATATATATATATATATATATATATATATATATATATATATATATATATATATATATATATATATATATATATTATGTTTTTAAAATTAACTTTTATTTAAATTTATAGATATATTTTTAATTTAAAACCAATTTATTCTATGGATAGTAGCACAATTAACAAAAAAAAAACACATTGGCAAGCCATTTTGTATTTATCAGCCAATATTTTTTTTAAATATATTTTATTTTTACATTAGAAATATGTTTTAACTTTTTAATATTATTATTTTAAAACAATTTGGTTTGTGGATGTATACAATTGGTATATATATATATATATATATATATATATATATATATATATATATATATATATATATATATATATATATATATATATATATATTTATTTATTTTGACAAACCCTTGTATATCTCTAACTCAGTATTATTTTTTAAAATATATTTTATTTTTACATTAAAAATATGTTTTAATTTTTGTAACCATCATATTAACAGTTGACTAATGGTTATACTTTAGTGATTAAGGATGGTTTAATTAAATATTTGAGCCAAAACTATTTGTGATGTTTGAATAAAAATTTAACTTGTGGAAATTATTTATGAGTAAAAATTGATGGTAAAAGTAAATCTGGACTCAGTTGAACTGAAAAAAAACAGTTTCTACAGTTACCTGAGAAAACTCTGGAATAAAGAGGAAATTCCAAAGGGAATTGGGGGTTCTGTAAGAAAAGGAAAAAAAAGGAACTCTGTTAAAAACTGGGAAAGGTTTTCCAGAAGAGATTAACCCCTGGGTTGGAGATTGGACCGGATTGTCCCGAGTTCTCCCCAGGTATCCTGTTTTTCACTGGAGTCGGAGAGCCGGACCGGACTGTCCTGAGGACTCTCCTCTAGAGTATCGTGTTCAATGTGACCCAGGCTATAAGCTCGGGGGAGAACTGCGGACGTAATTGCCCAGTTCGTGGACGGGAGGAAACGAGTACCATCAGGGATATACGGACTCAGATAAGTAAAAGCAACAGAATTTCTTGTTCCTGTAGGATGAACAGTCTGTTATTTTACAAGTTAAGATTATATGTTAAAATAGAATTTTTGTCTTATATTCATTGAAAGGGTATTCTGTTTGTTACAGTCAAGAACATCTGTTAATTAGGTTTATCTGGTTTGAAAACAGTAGGCTGTAATTATAGTTTAACTTATGTTTTGGAACCATGAAAACCTGGTAAAGACAAGTCAGTAGTAAACCAGATAAGGGTTTGTATCTAGTTCTAAATTGCTATAACACTGTAAAGTTACAATAGTTCTTACACAGAGAAGGAACACAGTTACTGGCAGACTGTTAAACCAAATACCAGAATAAATCCGGTTCTTGGTTAGGTCGTCTACATTCCTATGATAAACTCGGACAGTAGGTGGTCCGGTCACCTGTAAGCGAATCCATAGGAAATACAAAAGCAAGAACTAGGAAAACAGGAACTTGGATGCCCAGTACACTCCTTAAGAAGTGGAGTAGATAACAGGAATTTAATACATTATCATTGAAGGAAACCTGTAACAAACACAAACTCCTGAGACAAAGTGTAAATCACCACAGATTTTTACATTAACTGAAACAGGTTGCGATATTATTACAAATGCAGCAAATAGTGTAATGTGGAATAAAATAGACAATTCATGACACATTAACAGTGCATGCATTCAAATTGTAACCAGAACAAAGAGTGACAAGCCAACTGGCTAGTCGAAAACATTTTATCAAAACGCAGCTGTTAGAAATAGAAATAACACCATTAACGCATGGCAAACTATTTTACAGCAAGAATTCTGCCAATCATAGCTGTCATGAGAAATGGACAAGATAAACATTTCAAAAACCCCAAAATTAGCAAATCCAATTTATACATTTAAGAAGGCAGGGCCGGAAAAACCCCAACCGAACGACAGTAAAATTATACAATGTTTGATAACAAGACTCTGTCTAACAGGTCAAATATCTCACGGCCGGAGGCCAGAATAATAGATTAACCGGTCTAACTCGTTTAGAAGACATTTAACATAAACCTGTAACAAAACGACTCAACTATCTGAGAACGAGGAAAACAATTCCAGGGCGAAAACCCAGCCACCCATTTAACAACTCAGAACAAGCAAATGTTCCAGAACGGCGGAGCACCGTGGAACCCTAAACAAGTCAACAGCCGGTACCTGTGAAGGAGGCGCAGGTAAGAATCCTGTTGTAGCTTAAACGCAGGAGCAACCTGTGACAAGAAGAGCTGGAGGAATTACCTGGCGCAAGCAAAAGATTACACAGTGAGAAGAATGCTAGGGTTGCACTGTCGCTAGGAGTTGCAGTAAAATAATGATAGCCGAGGGAAAATCTTACCTGAAACCCTCGAACAGAAGCGAGCCGGAGATGAAGAACACCTGTGGACCATAAGAATGAGTCACGCGCTGTAGGAAAAGACTGAAATAAGTAGACCTCTGATAGTAAACAGCAAACGATAGACCACGGAAGAGTTTAACAAATTTAACATGAGAAGCCAGAGGCAGCCGAGAAGAAAACCTGTAGGCGTAGACATAAAAATGAACTCGCATCTAAAGGGGTAACGACAAACAAATGAAAGCCACTGTCGAAAGAACATGATTACCTGGAGGAGCGTTGGAAGACCAAACCAAGGGAGGACAATTCTCCACAGGCTGCCATGGCCGCAGCGAGGGTTGCGTTAACCCTAGCAGAGTAGTTCCGGAGCCTTCCGGCCGAGAGGTAGAATGAACAAAGAAACCGTTAATTACCAAGGTCATCTTGGATCCCAAGATCACCTCCACCGTCCGATGCTTTAGTCGGATCGACACTGTGGAAGGGACCACGTGTCGGCCACCTAAAAGCCACAGTGTCATCGCGTATGCGGAAACCCAAGAACTCAGATATGAAACCATACAATTAAACCATGCATGCTTGGGGTGATAGCGTTATACCATATGAGGATTCGACCAAACTTAGGATTTACAACATAATAACTATAGCCATGATTTAAAGTGCAAACTTCACAATAATCGGATAGGATATATTACAAAGAATAAATGATTGTATTATGCTTGTGCCAATTAAATTATAATCATGACTGTTGTTTAATTCGGATGTTGATTGGTACTTCCGGAACCAGTAAACAATGAATATGGTGGCAGAATATAAGATCACAAGTACTGCTCGGTGATTTACTTTTAATTTTTTTTTATGCGGGTAATTTTGTTATGGTGTGTATGTTACAAGTGGTATCAGAGCAGCGTTACAACGCTGGGCCCTATTGGGTCAACTGACGTTACAAATTGTAATGAAATTCATGCACAGTGAGGTAATTAGATGGAACGACAACCAAGACGGACACCCTCACAACAGCAACAGCGAAATGCAGGAGATATTCCACCTACATTAGAAGGAAACCCGGAAATGTGGGTTCAGTTAGGAATAGAGCAGCATCAGCGGTCTAACCGATTGATTGAAGAACAGCAACATCAGACTCGCATTTTGTTGCACACAGTACAACAGCTACAGGAGGAGATGGAAAGGGTACGCAAAGATAATGCAAGGATGATGCAGGAACAGGAGAGGATCTTAAAGAGCCTCTCCGATAAACAAAATCAAAGGGTTGAAAAGCCCAGTGCTGACAGAGAGTTTCAAGAAGGAAACGAACAACAATCAGAGGAGCAAGGTGCAGGCCAAAGAGAAAGAAGTGTGTCACAGCAAAGTCACCCACACAGAAATTTTAATGAGGCGGAATCGGAAAATGAAACTGAAAGGAAGCCAAACAGAAAACGGAAGGTGGAGCTCAACGGAGAATTCAGAAAGATAAAGCCACCTACGTTCGATGGCGAAAAGGAGGAAGTGGCAGAAGCATGGTTGATTAACATGAACAAATACTTCCAGGTGTACGATTATGATAGTGGACTCAAGGCACGATTAGCCATTTACCAGCTGAAGGATAAAGCCACCCTATGGTTGGAAGAAGTGAAGAATGTGCGGGGAATAGAGGACCAGGATGTGACTTGGAATAAGTTCCTAGAGTACTTCAAGGAAAAGTACTTGACGGAGCGTTTTTATGATGAAAAGGCTCGAGAATTCCACGATTTAAGGCTGGGACAGCTGACTATGGACGAGTTTATCACCAAGTTTACATCATTACTGCGATATGTACCATATTTAAGAGATGAGAAGGCCAAAGTGCAGAGGTTTCTGAGCAGTTTACCCGCCCATATGAAGGAGCGTATTGAGTTTGTCAATCCTAAGACAATGGATGAGGCCATCAGAATAGCAAGGCTGTGCTATCAGCAAGCGAAAAACAAAGTAGACCAAGGTAAGGGTGGCAGTCAAAGAAAGAAAACAGAAGTAGTGCTGGTTTCAAAAGGGGTAAAACCAGTAACTTCCGAAGCTCGTCCAGAAGCTCAGTTAATAAGCAATTTGGAAGGAACCATCAGAGGATTAGATGGCCGGGAGAAGACAAGACGGTGGAAGCTTCCAGAAAACCTGAACAACCACAAAACTAGAGGCCACCTCTGCAGTGTTGGGGCTGCGGGGCAGCGCACTACTACCGAGATTGCCCACAGCGGGGTAAAACTGATGCAGTAAACAATTTTCAGGAAGCCTCTACTGTGGGAGATGTTGCTCGAAACATACCCAGAATTAACGCAGCATTGGAGGACCGGCAAGCCGATTTTCAGCCTACCATGATAGAATTGGAAGGTAATTTGTTATCCCAAACTATTTCTGTTTTGGTAGATCCGGGAGCCAGTTTAAGTTACATAAGTCCTAACTTAGTAGAAAAATGTAAATTACCAAGTCAGAAGTTTAAAAAGACATGGTTGGTCCAGTTAGCTACAGGGGCTAAACGAAGAGTTGTTGCCAAAATACCAGACTGTGCACTGCAAATCGGTGGACAGCAGCTAGTAGTGGATTTAAATATTCTGCCTTTGGGATCTTATGATGTACTGTTGGGTATGGATTGGTTGGAGAAACACTGGACTCTTATAGACTGTAAGGAGAAGATAGTTTACTACAGAGATAAGAATGGTAATCGCCAAGAAATTCAGGGCATAAAGAAACATGTACATCTGCGACCAATTACCGCTTCCCAAATGGCAAAATGCATGAGAAAAGGATGCCAGCTGTATGCCATACAAGTAGGAGTATTTGAGTCTAAGGATAAAGCAGTTGTGCTAGAAAACATACCTGTGGTACAACAGTTCAAAGACGTATTTCCTGAAGAAATACCAGGACTACCACCTAAAAGGGATGTTGATTTCACAATAGAACTGCTACCAGGAGCTTCGCCAATTTCGCGGACTCCCTACCGTATGAGTGTGACAGAATTGACTGAGCTAAAAATGCAGCTTCAGGAATTGTTAGATAAAGGGTATATACGACCCAGTGTGTCACCCTGGGGAGCACCTGTGCTGTTCGTTAGAAAAAAGGATGGAACCATGCGCATGTGCATGGACTACAGACAGTTAAATAAGCTGACAGTTAAGAACAGGTATCCCCTACCCCGTATTGATGATCTGTTTGATTAGGTGAGGGGAGCTACTGTGTTCTCAAAGATTGATTTGCGGTCTGGTTATCATCAGATCAGAATTAAGGATGAAGATATACACAAAACTGCTTTTCGCACAAGGTATGGCCACTATGAATTCGTGGTATTACCTTTCGGTTTAACTAATGCACCAGCCACTTTCATGAGACTGATGCATAGTGTTTTCATCCCTATCTGGACAATTTCGTGCTAATCTTCATTGATGACATACTGATTTATTCAAATAATGCGGAGGAACACAGGGAGCATTTGCGAATGGTACTGGAATTGTTAAGGAAGCACCAGCTATATGCAAAATTCAGTAAATGCGACTTCTTCAAAGAAGAAATACAGTATCTCAGACATGTAATATCTGAGAAGGGTATAGCGGTAGACCCGGAGAAAATAAAAACTATCATGGAATGGAAGGTGCCACAGAGTGTGGCAGATATTAGATCGTTTATGGGCCTCGCTGGCTATTATTGGCGATTTATAAAAGGATTCTCGAAGATAGCTTTTCCCATCACTTCCTTACAAAGAAAAGGGAAAACTTTCAAATGGACAAAGGAATGTCAGGAGAGTTTCGAAAGATTGAAGCAGTTATTGACAACAGCACCTGTGCTAAGTGTAGCAGATCCGGATAAGGAATTCGAGGTCTGTACAGACGCATGCAAGGAAGGAGTTGGGGCTGTATTGTCACAAGAAGGGAAGGTGATTGCATACGAATCCCGCAAGCTAAAAGATCATGAGCAACGATATTCAGCTTATGATTTGGAGCTGACCGCAGTTGTGCACGCTCTCCAAGTATGGAGACACTATCTACTGGGAAAGAGATTTGTATTAAAAACTGATCATAGTAGCTTAACTAATTATTTTAAACAGACTGATTTAAACTCCCGACAAGCTAGATGGAATGCTTTCCTGAGTGAGTTTGATATAGATTTGCAGCATGTAAAAGGTAAAGAGAACAGGGTAGCAGATGCATTGAGCAGAAAACTGCACGGCATTTATGAGTTATATGTTAATCAAATTGAGACCAGATTTTTGGATCAAATCAGAATGGAAGCAGACAAGGATCCTGAATATAAATATTTGTGGCAGCAAACACAAGCACCTGAAGGCCAATATGGACATGGAGAATATGAGATCAACCAGGATGGGTTGCTGGTTTTCAAGAAGAGGATAGTTATTCCAAACCGAATGGAATTAAAAACCATGATACTAGATGAATATCATAGAAGCAAATATGCGGGGCATCCAGGATATCAAAAGATGCTGACAGCTATAAGAAAGGACTACTGCTGGCCAGGAGTGAGGAAGGATATTGCAAGCTATCTAACCAAGTGTTTAGAATGCCAGCAAGTGAAAGTAGAACATAGGCACCCAACAGGCTTAATGCAACCTATACCCATTCCCGAATGGAAATGGGAGGTGATCTCATTGGATTTTATCACTGGATTACCAAAATCAAAGAGGTAATGATTCCATCATGGTAGTTGTGGATAGACTAAGTAAGTCGACACATTTCATACCTGTCCAATCCACCTATAAAACAGTGCAGATAGCAGACTTATTCATGCGGGAAATCTTCAGACTGCATGGCATTCCTAAGACCGTTATCTCAGACAGAGATGTAAAATTCACATCAGCTTTCTGGAAAGCGTTGTTTACAGGATTAGGAACGCAAGTACATTTTAGTACTACGTATCACCCGCAAACAGATGGTCAGACTGAGCGAGTAAATCAAGTGTTGGAAGACATGCTGAGAATGTATGTTATGCAGCAACCAGTAAAATGGGAGGACTACATACACTTGATAGAGTTTGCCTACAATAATGGTTACCAAGAGTCGTTAAAGATGAGTCCATTTGAGGCGCTATATGGGCGGAAATGCAGAACTCCCATTAATTGGAGTAGCCCCGAGAATAGACTCATGCTAGGACCAGACATGCTCGCAGAAATGGAAGCAGAGGTGAAGAAAATACGACAGAATTTGAAAGTAGCACAGGACAGACAGAAGGTGTACGCAGACAAAAGAAGGTCGTACCGGGAGTATGAGGTTGGCGATCATGTGTATGTCAGGATTAAGCCAAAGAAGAGTACACTGAGATGGGCCTCTTGTGCAAAGTTAGCACCTCGGTTTTGTGGCCCTTTCCAGATATTGGAAAGGGTGGGACCAGTAGCATATCGTTTAGCCCTTCCTATCCATATTCGGGTGCATAACGTCTTTCACGTGTCGTTATTAAAACGATATGTTCATGATACAAGACACATTATCCATTGGCAGAACATTCAGGTAGAGGGTAAGCATGATGGTTCAATTAATAACTGGATGAAAAGGATTAATTGATTAAACTAAGTTTATTGTGTGCAGGTAGAACCGGACGGAGAATTTCTGGTCGAGCCCCACAGTATAATAGACCGGAGGGAAATCATGCTCCGGAAACGAGCCATCGCCCAGGTTAAAGTGCAATGGAAGCACTTTGGACCAGAGGAGGCTACCTGGGAAGACAAGAGTTTCGTCCGGGAGGCTTATCCTAAACTTTTTTTTTTCTGAGCCAGAATGAGAACACCGAGGACGGTGTTCTCTCCCAGAGGGGGAAAACTGTAACCATCATATTAGCAGTTGACTAATGGTTATACTTTAGTGATTAAGGATGGTTTAATTAAATATTTGAACCAAAACTATTTGTGATGTTTGAATAAAAATTTAACTTGTGGAAATTATTTATGAGTAAAAATTGATGGTAAAAGTAAATTTGGAGTCAGTTGAACTGAAAAAAAACAGTTTCTACAGTTACCTGAGAAAACTCTGGAATAAAGAGGAAATTCCAAAGGGAATTGGGGGTTCTGTAAGAAAAGGAAAAAAAAAGGAACTCTGTTAAAAACTGGGAAAGGTTTTCCAGAAGAGATTAACCCCTGGGTTGGAGATTGGACCGGACTATCCCGAGTTCTCCCCAGGTATCCTGTTTTTCACTGGAGTCGGAGAGCCGGACCGGACTGTCCCGAGGACTCTCCTCCAGAGTATCGTGTTCAACGTGACCCAGGCTATAAGCTCGGGGGAGAACTGCGGACGTAATTTCCCAGTTCGTGGACGGGAGGAAACGAGTACCATCAGGGATATACGGACTCAGATAAGTAAAAGCAACAGAATTTCTTGTTCCTGTAGGATGAAAAGTCTGTTATTTTACAAGTTAAGATTATCTGTTAAAATAGAATTTTTGTCTCATATTCATTGAAAGGGTATTTTGTTTGTTACAGTCAAGAACATCTGTTAATTAGGTTTATCTGGTTTGAAAACAGTAGGCTGTAATTATAGTTTAACTTATGTTTTGGAACCATGAAAATCTGGTAAAGACAAGTCAGTAGTAAACCAGATAAGGGTTTGTATCTAGTTCTAAATTGCTATAACACTGTAAAGTTACAATAGTTCTTACACAGAGAAGGAACACAGTTACTGGCAGACTGTTAAACCAAATACCAGAATAAATCCGGTTCTTGGTTAGGTCGTCTACATTCCTATGATAAACTCGGACAGTAGGTGGTCCGGTCACCTGTAAGCGAATCCATAGGAAATACAAAAGCAAGAACTAGGAAAACAGGAACTTGGATGCCCAGTACACTCCTTAAGAAGTGGAGTAGATAACAGGAATTTAATACATTATCATTGAAGGAAACCTGTAACAAACACAAACTCCTGAGACAGAGTGTAAATCACCACAGATTTTTACATTAACTGAAACAGGTTGCGATATTATTACAAATGCAGCAAATAGTGTAATGTGGAATAAAATAGACAATTCATGACACATTAACAGTGCATGCATTCAAATTGTAACCAGAACAAAGAGTGACAAGCCAACTGGCTAGTCGAAAACATTTTATCGAAACGCAGCTGTTAGAAATAGAAATAACACCATTAACGCATGGCAAACTATTTTACAGCAAGAATTCTGCCAATCATAGCTATCATGAGAAATGGACAAGATAAACATTTCAAAAACCCCAAAATTAGCAAATCCAATTTATACATTTAAGAAGGCAGGGCCGGAAAAACCCCAACCGAACGACAGTAAAATTATACAATGTTTGATAACAAGACTCTGTCTAACAGGTCAAATATCTCACGGCCGGAGGCCAGAATAATAGATTAACCGGTCTAACTCGTTTAGAAGACATTTAACATAAACTTGTAACAAAACGACTCAACTATCTGAGAACGAGGAAAACAATTCCAGGGCGAAAACCCAGCCACCCATTTAACAACTCAGAACAAGCAAATGTTCCAGAACGGCGGAGCACCGTGGAACCCCAAACAAGTCAACAGCCGGTACCTGTGAAGAAGGCGCAGGTAAGAATCCTGTTGTAGCTTAAACGCAGGAGCAACCTATGACAAGAAAAGCTGGAGGAATTACCTGGCGCAAGCAAAAGATTACACAGTGAGAAGAATGCTAGGGTTGTACTGCCGCTAGGAGTTGCAGTAAAATAATGATAGCCGAGGGAAAATCTTACCTGAAACCCTCAAACAGAAGTGAGCCGGAGATGAAGAACACCTGTGGACCATAAGAATGAGTCACGCGCTGTAGGAAAAGACTGAAATAAGTAGACCTCTGACAGTAAACAGCAAACGATAGACCACGTAAGAGTTTAACAAATTTAACATGAGAAGCCACAGGCAGCCGAGAAGAAAACCTGTAGGCGTAGACATAAAAATGAACTCGCATCTAAAGGGGTAACGACAAACAAATGAAAGCCACTATCGAAAGAACATGATTACCTGGAGGAGCGTTGGAAGACCGGACCAAGGGAGGACAATTCTCCACAGGCTGCCATGGCCGCAGCGAGGGTTGCGCTAACCCTAGCAGAGTAGTTCCGGAGCCTTCCGGCCGAGAGGCAGAATGAACAAAGAAACCGTTAATTACCAAGGTCATCTTGGATCCCAAGATCACCTCCACCGTCCGATGCTTTAGTCGGATCGACGCTGTGGAAGGGACTACGTGTCGGCCACCTAAAAGCCACAAGTGTCATCGCGTATGCGGAAACCCAAGAACTCAGATATGAAACCATACAATTAAACCATGCATGCTTGGGGTGATAGCGTTATACCATATGAGGATTCGACCAAACTTAGGATTTACAACATAATCACTATAGCCATGATTTAAAGTGCAAACTTCACAATAATCGGATAGGATATATTACAAAGAATAAATGATTGTATTATGCTTGTGCCAATTAAATTATAATCATGACTGTTGTTTAATTCGGATGTTGATTGGTACTTCCGGAACCAGTAAACAATGAATATGGTGGCAGAATATAAGATCACAAGTACTGCTCGATGATTTACTTTTAATTTTTTTTTATGAGGGTAATTTTGTTATGGTGTGTATGTTACAATTTTTTAATATTATCATTTTAAAAATGAGTAATTTAAAGAATCCACAATTTTCCCTTGGGGGAAATTCCACAATGATTTTGATAAAATTACAGTATAAATTTTGAAAAATTTAGATTACAGTTTCAAGTTCTGGGATTTTCAAAAAATTATAATTTATAATTTTCTTTAAAAATTAATTCAAATAAATTATTAACACATGTAAATGTAAATTAACAAAACGATAAAAATAGCTTTTATTAAATAGATAAGAATCATTTTTTTTTTCAAACTACTTAAAAAAGAAAGACCCTGAAAATTTCACGCATGCATAAAGCGCGTTTCTTACGTGTATCGCACTTTGCCAGATGTCAATTTTTATTACCTTACCTCAATCTCCGCTCCTTGACTTGACAGTCAACGATTGTAAGCGAGTTTGTGACGTGCTTACGAACAATGTATGCGCGTCAAAAGCTCGTTTCTTACGTGTATCGCACTTTGACAGATGTCATTTTTTTATTACGTTAAGTCAACCTCCATTCCTTGACTTGACAGTCAACGATTGTAAGCGAGTTCGTTACGTGGTTCAAAAGAATGTATGAAAAAGAAAAAATAATCTTCTTTCTTAAATCTTGTTGGTATTTTCAGAGGATTCACTCGCATGTGAAACATGTGGGTAAATTTTTCCGGAAGAATATTTTATCAATCAGATCGAATTAATTGGTGGCTCTACATGCAAAATTTCTAATTACCAGTAGAATTGACTTTTGAAGCTATGTGGAGAGTAAGTATTATATTGGCAAACAATAAGCAAATTAGTGACATATGAGTCCGATCTCCATAGCTTGTTTATACTTTCTTCTTATTTATGCAATTGAGCTTTCCCAACATCTGTATATGTATGTATTGATCTAGAAAGAATCGTATTTCCTGCCAGCCTGGATCTTGAAACGAAATACAGTAGATCTCGGCCACATCCATTTCAGCCATCACATTTTTCAGGAAGGATTCGTGGATGGGCGAAAAGCTTTTCTTTGTGGGTCTAAAAGTAATAAACACATAGTTGTTGGTTTGGGTTAGGTTCCATCCAATAAGGTAATGTCGAATTTCAATCAACTCTGATGCGAGGTAAAGGGGAATTAATCTAGAGGGTCATTTTCATTGACTGATCTTAGTTGAGAGAATTGAGATCTTAAAAAAATTGGGGCAGTTTGAAGTATTAAAAACAAGTTTTTTTTGGGAGTTTCAAAGCTTTGGTCTGTGGAAGAATTTATGGCATTGTTTTATATTCATATTTTTTAGTAGTGCATAAACTAGCATTTGCTCCTAAGGGTGCAAAGGTATACCGAAGGAGTAGACTTTGTATTAACTCTTGTGCCTATCAAAGAGTTCGGCTTGGTCGTGCGTGTTTTGTTTGAGATTAACAATTGACATTTTTGAATAAATTAAATGTTAAGAATAATAGAAATATATAAAGGATTTTATTATTTTTATTAATTATATGTTAGTTGATTCAAAACTCATAACATCAGTTACCTTATTTTATAAGTAATTTTATTTAAGTTTTAAAAAAATAAAAAATAAAAGAATAAAAAATATCTATATATATATATATATATCTATATATATATATATATATATATATATATTAAATAAATTAGAAATAAAAATATAAAACATATGAAATAAAAATAAAAATAAAAATAAAAATAAAATAAATAAATAAATAAATAAAAATAAAATAAATAAATAAATAAATAAATAGATAAAAATAAAAATAAACGAATAAAAATAAAATCAAAATCAAAACCAAAACCAAAGGCAACTCTTCTAACTGTAGGAACCTCCTTCAAAGATTGTAAAAGTCCCAAGGCCTATGCAATAAAGCAACCACATTATATAAAACCCAACCTGCATATAATACTATATCAATATATGGTCACGGCCTTCGTTCAAATGTTGAAACATCACGATATCATTATTTACATAATTATATTAACCCATTCCATTATTACTATGACATCAAGCTTTAATTAAACACTATGGCTTCGTTCGAAAGGCTATATTAAGGTTATTCACATAATTATATTAACCCATTCCATTATTACTATGGCATCCAGCTTTAATTAAAAAAATTAAAATATTAAATTAAAAAACAATTATTGAAAAAACAAATAAATTTTAAATATAAAAATTAAATTAAAAAATAGTACTAAACTTTATTAAATTAAAAAAATCCTTAATATTAACATAAAATAAATAAATTAAAAAAAAAATTAATAAATAAATAAATTGATAAATAAAATTTAAAATAGAAGAAAAAAAAAATTAAAGTTAAAATTAAAAAAAAGGAATACAAATTAATTAGTTAAAATTAATTTTAAATGTTAAATTTTATTTAATTAAAAAAAAAAACAAAATGAAAAAAAAAAATTAAAACACATATTTAATTTAAATTAATTAAAAAAGTAATTAAATAAAATATTAAAATTTATCAAATAAAATTAAAAAAAAATTGAATTAGTTTAAATTAAGGCGGGGGAGAGAAACATGTGTTCCTCGTTCTATTGGAGATACTGAAAATATAAGATCAGAATAGATAAACATAAACTATGTTGTCTTAATGAATGCTAGTTTGCATGAACACATCAGATAATGAAAACATTTTACTAAGCTACCTGTTAGCTGTGAAATTGAAATCCCTGCATTCTAAGAAATCTTCAAAAGAAAGACCGAGGAGAAGCTGATCTAAGAGACCAGCCATTGACAAAAAAACCAAGGGGGGTTGACATCAATTAGAGAATTTCTAAAGGCTCATAATGTGAACGAAATAAACTCAACAGTAGATTTGTTTTTATAAATCACATTTTTTGGGGCCGCATCTCCAAAGAGCGACCAGATTGTTGTTAACCTAAAGAAATCTCGTATTGAAGCTAACAAAGAGTCCAGGAAAACGAATTTATTATGCTTGAGAAATTTTACTTACGCCTTCTTCTTGCCTCCCTTCTTTCCCTTGGATATTTGCTTGTTCTTCCTGCATTGGCCAGATAACACGATTACCATCTACTATACACGTTGATGAAAATAAAGGCAACACGTACAAGCACAGGCAACCATGAAAAGACTGTGTTGCCGTATTCTGCGGCCCCACATATTCGTAATTAACATTCGTTAATACCCAATAGACATTAAGTCCACCGGTCCCACACTCATACAAACGTAGAACACGCAACTCGATTCATACCTTCGTTAAATCCACGCGTCCATCCAACGGTTCTTAGCACGTCGCCTCGCTTCATTCGATCCAACGGATATCGCTCGTCTTAGATGCACGAATGATAACGCGCGGGGGCGCACAATGAAAGCGGTTTTCTTGGGTGCCGCCTATGCCATGTGTCAGAGGCTCTATGGAATCGCTCCCAAATATTAAATACCACTCACCGTGTAAAGGTGGTGCGAAAAAACCACCGGGGTTATTCTAAACCAGGTTCACTGTTCCTTTCATCTTGGTTCCGCTCCCTCTTACTCCAGGTTCCGTTACTCCCACTCCAGACCGGGGCAATGCGTTTAGTTACAAATAGGACTCCGACTTAAATCTGCATCGGACTTCTTCAGAACGAGAGTTCAACATACAGATAGTGACAAATGATCCCTGACAAATGATTAAAGAAGACTGATACGGTCCGCGTGGACAAAGAAAACATAATGACACTGCGTAGCTTTTTAACCACGGTCAAATGCAGAAAAAGGGCCTAAAAGCTTTGGTATAATGTTCAGATTCAAATCTTGGTATCATCTTGCCACTAAAATTTAATTAATATACAAATTCATAACAGAGCATACAGTCAATATATTCCTAAGTTTAAGCTTGGAAGAGACACATTCATAAATATGCAAAATCTATTATCATTAAAAATAAAATTCATGCAAATGCTCTTCAGGATTTACTTCAAAGAAAAATAGACCTGTGAAAAAAGAAAATTAGATTAATTATTTTTCCATATAAAAGTGAAAAATGGATCACTGAGGACAATGCTATCAATAAGCATTTTGACATTCTTTCTCCAGGCTTGTTTGTAACGATTCCTGAATCTTCAACCTTATTGTATTTGTTTGAGTGATAGACAATTTCAGAAATTTGTAAACCTGATCATTTATTAAAAAACTTGAGAAATAAATCCAGAAATAAATTGTTTCTCGAATTTACAAAACATCAAATTTACAAAACAAAAATGTCCATCAAATACCCTTCCGGGAAGGAACGCTGACCAAAGCATATGATCCCATAGCATTCAAATGTTCGATTTGTGGGGATGCCATTCTATTGGTTCATCTGCCACTAAATTGGATTGAAATCAGTTTCGGATTGTCTGTGTTTCGGATTTTTTCATTAGAATTTTTATTGTATCCTATGAAAATTCGAATTCAAATTTAGTAACTCTGGCATTAACACAAAAGAAAGAAACGCTGGATATTCTCCCAGCCCAGATAGAACAATATCAAAGATCTCGGGAACGTGAAGAATCCATCCTCTGTAGGCGCAGATAAAACAATATCAAAGATTTCGGTCACTAGAAGGAATTTGGAATAGTGGAATCAAGAAATATTGTGAATGGCAGGGAAGGAATTGCATAAGGATGCACCTGAGAGCTACGCACAGGTAGGATCGGGCTGGATTATTAATCGTGTGAAGCCAAGCAGAATAAATCTTATATTATATATCCGACTACACCCTATTAATGGAAGTGGAAAGAGTTTAATAAGCAACAGGAAGGAAAGTCTCCGCACATTAATTTAGTGTACAGCTAATCATGACGTTGCATGACACTGTTCAGATTCTGTCAGTAACGACGAATCTCTACAGTGTCGCTACCAAAAGCCCCACAATAGAACACCTTCGGTGTAAAAAATAACAAATATACAAAAGTTATGTTACTTAAAAGTTAATTTTTCTATTTGTCCATCATGATTTGAGAGGGTGTCAAGCCAGCCAAATTACTTATGAAAAGAGGGGTAGTCAGTTGAATACTATGAAGAAGATTAGAGTCAGTTTTGTAACTCTAGTCTAGAGTGGAGACAAACTAACCCTCAGTATTGTATTATAACTTTGTCACTAGGAGGAAAAGAGATTTCATTTATTTTGATTGTATCTTGCTCCAGAGTGGATTAGTCCAACTTGGGAGTGAGAATGAGAGAAAATAACAGAAAGGATCCGAATTTTGTAGTAGGCCATCTACCACAAGTCTCTTGTAACTCCATAGGGAATGTCTTCTCCTTTATATTTGCATTATTTATTTTTCAAATAAAAGAGAGTAACACAACTTCTCACTTTCCAGTTAATTTTTTTTAATAAAATATGATATTTATTATAATTGATATATGTTTATATTTTATTATTCTCATTTTTTACATTTTATCAATTAAATACCTACACAATAAAATTTAAAAAATTAATACAAAATAAAAAAACAAATAACTATTCATAATATAATTTAAATTTAATAAATTTATTTTAACCAATATAATAACAACCCACACTTTACAAATCAAATAATAAAAAGAAAAAGTAATAATTTATCTAATACATCACTCCAACATAAAATAAGACAAGCAATGTTTCTGCCCACTAAAAAGATATCCTAATCAACTTTATATACATATTATATATGAATGTCATTATTGAGTTGTTAGTTATTGTAACTTCATCCATTATAATTTAATTATAATATTGTGTTGGCATCCAATGCAATTATCATGTAAATTGTAATGTTGTCCTTGTAGAATGATTATGTATTTCTTCAAAGTTTATTAACTATATTGATGGTTGGTTATGGATAACAATTTTCATTATTTAGATTTTTCTCCGAGGCATTTCATATGCTTTCTTTTGGCCATATGCTTTGTAGATAAGGTAATTGATTAATGGTGTTGAGTAAATAAGAAAAAATAGTTAAAAGAAAATAAGACAAATTTAGAAAGAGTAATATATGAATGGAATTTGACAAGCAATTACTTGTAACTTGTAATTGAATAATTTGTCTGTAAAATATAATTTAGTTAAGTATTAATATTTTTATTAAAATAATTAACATAATACTAATTAAAATGAACTACGATAGTTTGGTTCGAAACGTCGAAATTAAAAATATAAATGAAAATGCGATATATCCGGAAAACACTACAACACAAAGTACCCCAAAAAACACTACAACACAAAGTACTAATCACAAAAATCTAAAATCTACAATACTAAAATTGTTCAAATTTGAATTGTTTGAAATTCCTACCAAAACACATATATATATATATGAAAAGATTCTAATTTGAAATCATTAACGTAAGATGCCAAGAAGAAATTCTAACTTGAAATCATTAACGTAGGATGCCAAGAAGGAAAGAAATATTGATGACAAAAATGTGTAGACTTATCCAATACCTAATGATTAAAGAAGGAAATCTCGATGACAAGAATGTGTGAACTTAACAAATGCCTAATGACTCTAAAAAGAGAAAATTTCAAAGTTTAAAAAGAAGTAGATGATATGTATTTTTTTAATTATTGATATTCATTCATTTTTAATAGAGAATGAAATATTAAGTGTAACTTAATTCAATCGATGTCTATCTAGTTATTTAACAATTTATACAAATTTCTATTTATACGTTCAAAAATCATTTAATATTTGAGTTATAATAAAATATAGGAATAATGAAAATTATTAGATTTGAAAAAGTAATGAGAAAGTTGAGATTGGGATTTTATTTTATTATTTTTGAGATTTTTTCTTTATTATCATTAATTTTATATTTTTAATTGTAAAATTATATTTAGGTATGAATGTTATTAATTTTGTATTATTAATTGTAAAATTTAAGTATGAATGTTATAATTGTAAAAAAAATATTATAATATTTAAATATATTTTAATAATAAATTAAATTAAATTTAGTTTCATTAAATTATACATTTAAATCTCATAAAAATATTATGAAAAAAATAAAAATTATCTCACAAATCACAAGTAATAACATCTCATAATTAAACAAAATATTTACAAAATAATTTTTGTATTCGATATATAAATGAACGGAGTTCTAAACTTGACCTAAAAGTAAAAAAAACCTAAAAAATCATATCTTCGATTGCGAATGTTTTTCTTCCAACCCAGATACGATTTAACAAGTGACACTTTTTGCGAAGGGCCGTATTTCTCCAAGCCCAGATTTGTATTCGTCAGACAGATATAATCTACCCGAGTGGCTCCTTCACCAAATATGACCTGGTCGATTGTAGGTTCCATGTCGGATGAGTTTTGCATAATGTTTAATTTGTCCCTTTGAAGATCCGGGAGTGCTATTATTTATTTTCCGATCCGGGATATAATCAGAGCTTGGTTATGTCACCCATAAATAATTTGATTATATCTATCGAACACACCATACATATAGGGATTGAACAAAGCTATAATCCATATTCAGATCCAAAGATGAAAAAGGAAAAAATGAAATTCTCAGACAACAGTGCAGTTCCCTTCACACATAAATAAATATCTTGCTTTGCATTTTTAAAACTCTCTACCTCTATTTAATTTCTATATTCTTCTATTTAATTGCGAATAGAGTTATTGTTTAATCAATCTAACCAACCAAATCTTATTTCTATATTTCTAACAAAATCATACTTATAATTAGATTCATTTTTTACATAGAAACTAAATGACACTCATCTAACTTCCTAACAAATTCATTCTTTCTAGAATATATTAAATACCAGCGTAGATCCATCTTAACTCTCGATCTATCAAGCACCAAAAGGGATCAAATCTCTTGAGGTGCAAACTTGATGAAAGCTTTGCAACTTAGAGAGATTTGATCTCTTTCAAAGCTTTATAGAACTGGAGTTAAGATGGATCTAAGTTGGTTTAATTATTAATAACTAATAACTATAATTATTAATTTTATTTATTTATTAATTTTATTTTATTTTTATTTTTATTTTTGCCCAGATGGGGTTGGTTGATCATGGAGATATTAATGAGGTGGGGAGTGGATGTGACCCTCTCACATATTTACGATGTGACACATGAAGAGTGCCACAAACAGGTTACATAGGGTGCTCAGAATGTTCGAGAGATTAATATATTGGTTTCTAATCGGGACGGGAGATCAATTGTGGTTGCTATTTTTTCTAGTTATGAGTGATTGTGAAGGTGGTAAGGTTAACATCGAGTATGCACATGTCGCACCTTGTGCATTCTCATTATATTGGTCGCTTCTGAGAGCAAGGATATTGCAGGTTGGCGGTGCATGTTCGGATGCTTACTATGGTGTGCTAACTCGTAGGATTTGGGACCCTAGAGTGTTGGCAGGTGGAAAAATTCCCTAGCGTTGGTCAAAAGTGGAGAGGATGAGAGCTTTTGTGCCTTTCCATGGAAACCAAGAGGGAGTGGGGTTTCTTTTCCACTATTTTGGTAAGTATTTCAACCCTACCTCTCGATCCTCAGAGTACTATTTCCACAGGTCGTCTGGGTGTGGTGGGTGTTTATTTTTTCTGAGCTATTTTCCCTTCGTGATCGGTGGAATTCAACGAGGTCCTTTCATATTTAAATGGTATATGTGGTCTAACTGTAGAAATTTTGATAGAAATTGCAACTGCTTAAGATTTCAACCTGAAAATAAGAGATGTAATTCTACGCTATTGATATGTGGAATGAAAATCACAATTTAGAACATCATTCATAGATATGCAATAAGAAAAACCACAAATACACAATGGTTTATAGGGGAACCCAACTAGGAAAAACCCCTCAGCCTCTTTGCATTAATCAAATGAATAGAGAAACTATAACAATTACTAGCTCCAGCTTTGAGAACTTGCAAAAGAATAATTTTTCTCTCTACTCAATGAGAAACTCGGGCCGATACTTAGCCAATTATTTTCCAACCAAGCCTCCTATTTCCTTGTGAAAATATTAAGGAAATTTCCCCTAAAAGATAGGAATAGATGAATAGAGAAACTATTACAATTACTAGCTCTAGCTTTGAGTTCAACCTGCAAAATAATAATTTTTCTCTCTGCTCAGTGAGAAACTTTGGCTAAAACTTAGCCAGTTATTTTCCCACCAAGCACCATATTTCCTTGTGCAAATCTTGAGGAAATTGGCCCCTAAACTAGTTTACAATTGATGTTACACTTCCTTGTCATCTCCACTTCAGCTGAGGTATTGTAATTCCTTGCATGCTCTAGCTATTTTGGGTTGATTGATAAATTAACTAATAGATATCTGAGTTAGACTATTGTCCCACTGCACCACTGACCTTCAGTTGGCTCTATCAAAATTTAGAGGTCAGTGAACTGAATACAACTGAAAATAACTAAATTGGATTACTAAAATTTAGCAAATTACACATGCATAACTGAACTCCAAGCCCTTTAACTCGAATTTACTGAGCTAATTGAGTGACAAGATCCATGTCAATCTAATTAAATTCCTCCAAGTTGTCCTCTTGATGTGGATATTTGATTTACTCAATTTAACTAAGGCTAAAGTCAAATTGAACCTTTCTTGCTACATTTTTTCAACGCTACCTTTTAAAAAGTAAGACATTTTCCACCACCCATTTCTTGCACCTATGGAACTCAAATTTACCTCTTGACAATGCCTTTGTCAATATGCCATCATCTTACTCTTCATTTGGAATATATTGTATCAACATAATTCTCCTCTACACACAATCCCACAAATGATGATACTAGATATCAATGTGCTTGGACTTGTCATGAAATATTGGATTCTCAGAGAGCTTAATGCAACTATGATTATCACAATATATCACTGTAGTATCCATATTTTGACTAAATATTCCCACAACTATTTTCCTCATCCAAATTGCTTCACATGTTGCTTGGTGTACATCCATGTATTCAGCCTCTATTGAGTTGAGCGCTACATACCTTTGCTTCTTGTTGTACCATGAAATAGCTACAGACATAACATTGAAGATGTTAGCCCCCCATAAATTTTGACAAGCAAACAGGGGGCTAAAATGTTTCTGAGCCTTCAAGTAATGCATTCCCTCTGAAAACACATCATCCTTGAAGTCTCTTGTGTCCTTGCCTTTGATAAACCTCCACTGCTTTTCCCAGTTTAAAGGGCCTTACTGATTGTAAAAAACTGTGCTCCAACAGGCCTACATTTGCCTCTTGTATCCCTGCAGAATACCCATTTTAACCTTTGTTTTCCCCCTTGTCAAATTCCCCTCTAATCCCCTAAATCTTCCCAAAGTCCCCTTTGCATCCTACACACCCTCCTTGTTTGGCCAAATCTCCCCTTCTTTCCCTTGTCGTTATCCTTCATTGGCCTTAAAATGCTCTAAAGTGGGCCAAAAACCATGTCTTCCATATATGTGGGCTTAGCACCGTTTGGCCCTAGCCCCTCAACATTTTTCCCCACGTAGCCGAGCACCAAAACCAGGTGCCAAGGCGGAAGGCGCTTATCTCAATTAGTTATCGGGTGATTTTTCCGCCGTCGATCTATTCAGATCTGACGGTTGTCGCAAAATCTCTTCACACCCATCTTTTCCCGTCCGCCGCCCGATCATATATAAACCGTCCATTTTCCCGCAGATCGATGGTACGTTTTCCCTCCGCCTGGTGGTCCCCGCAATGCACACTGTTCATAAACCACCGGTTTCCATCGCACCGCGTTTGGAGGTTGGGCGGTAATTTTTGTTTCAGAGCGATTCCACTCATAGCATGGCACGCGGCTCCGTGCATTATTCATAAACCGCCTTCCATCGCGCGTTATCGTTCAGCTTTTGCCCCGGCGTGATATCGTTGTGCGTCGTCTGATCTGAGGTAGGCCATCCAACGGCGATCGCTCTGCGAAGTCACATGAAGATTAATAAGAGGCAATCATACCCCTGGCCCACTGTCCATCGCCCTCCGACGTGTTTTCCACCGTCGATCTCCGTCGGAAATCGGACGGCGCAGATTAAAAACATGCCCGCCAATTAACCCCGTATCACCACGTCACCCTTTCCACATAGTTTTGTCATATTTCGCTCGTCTCTCTTTATATATTCAAAAGGTCAAAATTCAAAGGTTTTGCATTAAAATTTGCTGCACTCCGCCCACGTCCTCCAAATCATGTTCCACTATTAAGTTGCATTTTCCACCATGATCCTACACCTTTCCGCCATCTCACCAGTCTGCACGGCCATTCTCGTCGTCCCCGTTGCATCCACCACCTCCATGTGTGGTTTTCTTAATAGGTTTTTGTGTTTTGCAGGGTTATCAGATGGTGAAAGCCGCCATGATTACATAGTCTTTATTACAGCAGCAAAAAACGCAGAAAGGACCATTTTTTCAGAGGTCGAAATCATGAAGAAATCCCGGGAAGGAGGCATGACAGGGCTCGCATTAAAAGAACAGAGTTCAAACTCTGTAAAATCTTCCCAGAGCCATTAAAGCACAGATTTCGCAGTCATAGGCAAGCGTGGAAGCGAAAAAGAATATCAGTGGGAAACAGAGTGTTTAAGGCCTGTCATTGAATATTTTGAGCCTTAATCCAATGATTTTAAGGCAAGGTACTAGATCAAAGACATCATGGATCACACGGAAGGCCCAGCGCACAAAAAACAATACTATCATGGTAGCTACGTCATCAGAACGTTTTTCTCCATACGGACACCTTCGGACAGTGTTCTCCATGCCTCCTCAAGCCTGTAAACAGATGAAATACACTGGCAGAAGTTTCCACGACTGTTAGGTAGCAGTTATGAAGCATGGGAAACCTGCGGATTTTTCCATCCGGGTCATTTATTCTGGAAGGCTAGCACGAAGTTCCAAACAGCCAGAAGGACTTCACGAAACATCCGAGGTCAATCTCGACCTGAGAAAGACTCCCGAACCAGGCTACAGAGTACATACAACATTGCAGAGCCATCAAGCAGTATGGGCGTGAACGCTTCCGCCATTCTGTCTTTATGAAACAAATTAAATGTACAACTACTCTTGTCACTCTCTACTCTTATAAGAATCCCCGAGAACATATTGTAAAGGTTGTTGTTCAGTTGTTGCTATTGTAGTTAGAGGGATTCAGTTTTGACTGTTAGAACAGTTTGGGAGAGAATAACAGAGTAGTGTGTAATGTAGTAGGTTGGGAGGAGAAGTTTGGATTGTAACAACCATTGAGCTCAGTGTATGTGACTGGTTTTGCATCAATTAATCAAGCACATTTCTTTGGATCCTGGTCTATTACTACGGGTGATGCTTCTCTCTTTGTATTTTTTATTTACATTTTCATGCTGTTCATTGGTCTTCTGGGCTCGCATCAGAAATATGGCATAGGATTTACCCTTGTTAGGTACCCTATGTCTATGCTCTCCTTGCCTTAAATGTTTTCCGCTGTATGTGTTATCTGAGGGTTGATTTCAGTTAATTTAACCAGTGTAGTGGATGTCATTGCCTGCTAGCTGATGTATGAATTAGTGAAATCTATCTTTAGTTGTTTTGGTTGGGTTTAAGCTGGAAGATTTGGGAAACTGGGGATTAGAGTTAACCCTGTCCACCAGGGTCCTTGTGCGACCAGCTGGCCTCTCTAAGATCTCTTGCTCGTGTCAAAGCATTGAAGGTTCAAAGCCTTTATCTGATCTACAGACCCTGGTTCTGTTAAGCTTATCCATGTTTTCCCTTGGAGCATGCTAAAGCTGACCTAGAGTTAAATGACCTCTGGTCCGATCTATAACCTGCCCCTTTGTCCCTCCCTTGAGAGTTTCCTTTGAGTATGTCCAAGCAGGTTTGGAGTTAAATGACCTCTGACCTTATCTATAGACAGAAATTGGGTTGTTGCCTTCTTTCACTTTCAATCCTTAATGTTCCATTCCATCATCTATCTAAAAAGATCCTTTAGTGTAGATGACTTTCCCTCTGAAAGCCTTGGCTAGTTGTTGCATGTAATTACCTTTCATGACTCCATAGCCCAATGGATGGCACTCTCTTGACCTATCCTCTTTGCCAAAACATCCTGTTGCTTTGTTCCTTTTCTCCCATCACTTTCTCAGTCTATGATCTCATGACTCAACCCAGCAACCAACCAACCAAATCATTTTAAAACCCCCTTTGTGGTTCATAACTAGCCTAACATCTCATTTGATCTTTCAAATATATATCATTCTTTGTTTAATTGGAGAGATCCCTCTCCGGGTCCAGGAGGGCTAGATCCTAGGGCCCCAAAGTGGTTATGATGTTGTCTCATCTTTTGGTCTTGCCAATCTGGCCAAAACATGGGAACCCCAACACAATGGCGACTCCACTGGGGAATAAAGACCACTTAGCCTAGATTGGCTTCTAATTTCTGATGGTGAACAGCAGCCTACTTCAAACAGTCAATTCCATCCACCTGCCGACTCCACACTCCATAACTCTCAAAGACTCCACTAGAGGAAGAACCTAAAATATGGCCAGACCTCATAGGAGGATAGAACATTTGGGTTGGATTTGGTTTAAAGAATTCATTGTTTTTATCTATCACTATGTTCTGTCCTGTTTCAAGCCTGATAAAGTGTACAAAGATGAGACCCACATTGATTATGGGAAAGATCTCAAGTCTCAGTCTTCAGACCATGAGCAGACCTGTACTCCTGTGAAAGACCTGGTGGAACAAGAGCCTCATGGCGTATCTCTCACTCCTAAAGAAACTTCAAGAAGTCATGGGCCTCTTGTTGCACCACCTACCCCTACAAAGGTCTTAGAAAGATACAAGCCTCTGGTTTTGCCTCTTTTCTTCCAACCCCTTCCTGCAGAGCTTATAAACCAGCTGCCTCTTTTTGATGGAGAAAATAAAAGGGCCACTACTGAAGAACATGTTCAAAATATCGAGAACTTACTTGACTTGTATGAAATAGAGGAAGATGATGTGTGTGTTAGAATGTTTTCCTTGTCATTACAAGGAAATGTTAAGAGTTGGCTCAAAGGCCTCCCAGCGGCAAGCATTTTCAGCTTTCATCAATTTTCTCAAGTTTTCCTTGATAAATGGGCAGTCCCGAAGAATGTTCTCCTCATCCTAGAAGAGTATCAAAATTTGAAAAGGTAGCCAGGAGAGACGGTACAAGAATTTTCAGCCAGGTTCAATAAGGTATATCATGCAATACCTTCTGACATAAAACCACCTCTAGGATGGGCCCTGTTGCACTATCCGAGTTCTTTTGACCCCGAGGTGGAATTCCATATAAGAGAAAGAGAGCCTTCGAGCCTGGAGGAAATGCAGAGCATAGCAATTACTGTCGAATTCAACATAAAGTGCAGAGATGAAAGGTTAAAAGCCGCAAATAAAGACCAAGCAGAGCAAATAAGGCAGATCTCTTTAGAAAACAAGCTGGAAAGATTGATAGAGACTGCCAATACCCTGCTGAACACAGAAGAAGAAGAATATGAGGCTGAAACCAGAAATGATGATTGGAAAAGACCTGCTCCTTATCCTCAAGAAAGACAATCCGGATCACTACAAGACAGAAGCCACATGCCGAGCATGTATAATGAACCAAAGCTTCAATCATAAAATGACCTTGCAGACTATTTTGAGGAAAGACTTGCCGAGAGTCCTGAAGATTTGATGGGTGACTTTGCTTATAATTGTGATTTATCTAATGATGATTTGTCTGATGATGATTTTTTCCAAAGGGAAACTGAGCTTGCAGGGCCATCATCAGTAGATTCATGGAAGGAAGATCACGACCATCAACTTCAAGAAAATTATGAGCCAATGTGGGCCATCTATGATACTGATGGAGAAAGCATTGAAAGCATGATAGCAGATGAAGATTCATTGAATCTTCTCTCTGTTTTATATCTGAACATCAGTTATACTTGCCAAGAGGACGGAAGCCAACAACTCTTCAGCGCAGAGGACAAGGAGGAAAGAGATGAAGAAAATCTTGAGCGGAATGAATATCCCGAGCCTTCTCCCGAAAGGATTAAGGTAATCAGAGAAGCCCCCACTCAAGAGTATGTTAATTTTTTCACAGAGTTCAGTCCGTTTCAACAGAACCAGCCTGCGTTACTAGAGGACAGCACTGTCGAATATAATGAGCCCTCTAGCTCAGGCTGCAGTAAAGATGAGCAAGATCTTCTTTCCCACAGACATCTTTGTCTTGATCCAGAGGAAGAAGAGGTATTCCTGGTTTATGCTCATCTACCAAATACTCCCAACCAGGAAAAGGAGGAGTGTGATTACAGAGGCCACATTGCAGATGCAATGATTGAAACTGCCCAGGATGCAGACAGCCTACCAGTCATGGGAGGCTTTGAAGAAAAAAGTTTACATCATGTTTTTGTTGATCCTATGGCAGAATACATGGAGGTCCTGATTGGCTTAGCCCCTCAAGCATTAATCTTTTGCAAGAGCCAAATACATCAGAATAGGTCACCACGGCTGGTGGCCTTAGTTTTGAAGATTCACATGCAGAGCATCCTATGGTTGTCTCTGATGAGCAGTCAGTTCTTCTTCCCTTTTTTGCAATTGCTTGACTGGCTGCATTAGCATTATTGTATCACCTAGAGCATCAAAGATTTCCAGTTAGAGTAGGGTAGGTAGGAAAATCTCAATATAGCTCAGTCTGTGAGCATGTAGTTAGTTTTTTTTAATTTCTGCAAAGTTCAGCAAGGCAGACAGTCTAATCCTGGCTTGGCTGTTTTCAATTTCTGTCTTAGAATGTAGGGAAGAAATCTGCTAGACAGTTTAATCCTAGCAGATACTAGTTTAGGTAGAGAAACTATGAGACCAACAATTTAATCTAGTCTCATGGAGTAATAAGGGTAGAAGTAGAGTAGGTTGATTTTCCTGCTTGTAAAAATTTGATGATGTAAAGGGTCTGCAAGTCCAAATGCACCCAGAAGAAAAAATGTTAGGATTTTAGGATGCGTAGGTAGTTTGTTTGGGAGAGTTTTTCTGCTAAATTGATGTCTTCACCATTGTGGCAGCTGAAAATCAAAGAAGAAAGGTGGCTCAAGCAGCAGGCATTTGGCCTACACCAAAGATCATTCTCTGAATTCTTGACTCCTTCAAGAAGAAGCCATCCCCATGTGGAGCCACTGTTAGGCCCCCATAAATTTTGACAAGAAAACAAGGGGTTAAAATGTTTCTAAGCCTTCAAGTAATGCATTACCTCTGAAAACACATCATCCTTGAAGTCTCCTGTGTCCTTGCCTTTGATAAACCTCCACTACTTTTCCCAGTTTAAAGGGCCTTACTGATTGTAAAAAATTGTGCTCCAACAGGCCTACATTTTCCTCTTGTATCCTTGTAGAATGCCCATTTTAACCTTTATTTTCCCCCTTTTCAAATTCCCCTCTAATCCCCTAAATCTTCCCAAAGTCCCCTTTGCATCCTACACACCCTCTTTGTTTGGCCAAATCTCCCCTTCTTTCCCCTGTCGTTATCCTTCATTGGCCTTAAAATGCTCTAAAGTGGGCCAAAAACTATGTCTTCCATATATGTGGGCTTGGCACCGTTTGGCCCTAGCCCCTCAGCATTTTTCCCCACGTAACTGAGCACCGAAACTAGGCGCCAAGGCGGAAGGCACTTATCTCAATTGGTTATCAGGTGATTTTTCCACCGTCGATCTGTTCAGATCTGACGGTTGTTGCAAAATCTCTTCGCACCCGTCTTTTCCCGTCCGCCGCCCGATCATATATCAACCGTCCATTTTCCCGCATATCGATGGTCCATTTTCCCTCCGCCTGGTGGTCCCCGCAATGCACACTGTTCATAAACCACCGGTTTCCATCGCACTGCGTTTGGAGGTTGGGTGGTAATTTTTGTTTCAGAGCGATTCCACTCATTGCATGGCACGTGGCTCCACGCACTATTCATAAAACGCCTTCCATCACGCATTATCGTTCGACGTTTGCCCCAGCGCAATATCGCTGTGCGCCGTCCGATTTGAGGTAGGCCATCCAACGGCGATCGCTCCGCGAAGTCGCACAAAGATTAATCAGAGGCAATCGTTCCCCTGGCCCACTTTCCATCGCCCTCCGACGTGTTTTCCACCGTCGATCTCCGTCGAAAATCAGACGGCCCAGATTAAATGCATGCCCGCCAATTAACCCCATATCGCCACGTCACCCTTTCCACGTAGTTTTGTCATATTTCGCCCGTCTCTCTTTATATATTCAAAAGGTCAAAATTCAAAGGTTTTGCATTAAAATTTGCTGCACTCCGCCCACGTCCTCTAGATCATGTTCCACTATTAAGTTGCATTTTCCACCATGATCCTACACCTTTCCGCCATCTCACCAGTCTGCACGGCCATTCTCGTCGTCCCCGTTGCATCCACCACCTCCATGCGTGGTTTTCTTAACAGGTTTTTGTGTTTTGCAGGGTTATCAGATGGTGAAAGCCGCCATGATTATACAGTCTTTATTACAACGGAAAAAAACGCAGAAAGGACCATTTTTTAAGAGGTCGAAATCATGAAGAAAGCCCGGGAAGGAGCCATGACAGGGCTCACATTAAAAGAACAGAGTTCAAACTCTGTAAAATCTTCCTAGAGCCATTAAAGCACAGATTTCGCAGTCAGAGGCAAGCGTGGAAGCGAAAAAGAGTATCAGTGGGAAACAGAGTGTTTAAGGCCTGTCATTGAAGATTTTGAGCCTTAATCCAATGATTTTAACGCAAGGTACCAGATCAAAGACATCATGGATCGCACAGAAGGCCCAGCACACAGAAAACAATACTATCAGGGTAGCTACGTCAGCAAAACGTTTTTCTCCAGACGGACACCTTCGGACAGTGTTCTCCATGCCTCCTCGAGCTTGTAAACAAATGAAATACACTGGCAGAAGTTTCCACGACTGTCAGGCATCAGTTATGAAGCATGGGAAACATGCAGATTTTTCCATCTGGGTCAATTATTCCAGAAGGCTAGCACGGAGTTCCAAACAGCCAGAAGGACTTCACGAAACATCCGAGGTCAATCTCGACCTGACAAAGACTCCCGAACCAGGCTACAGAGTACATACAACATTGCAGAGCCATCAAGCAGTATGGGCATGAATGCTTCCGCCATTCTGTCTTTATGAAAAAAATTAAATGTAAAACTACTCCTGTCACTCTCTTCTCCTATAAGAATCCCCGAGAACATAGTGTAAAGGTTGTTGTTCAGTTGTTGCTGTTGTAGTTAGAGGGATTCAGTTTTGACTGTTAGAACAGTTTGGGAGAGAATAGCAGAGTAGTGTGTAATGTAGTAGGCTGGGAGGAGAAGTTTGGATTGTAACAACCATTGTGCTCAGTGTATGTGACTGGTTTTGCATCAATTAATCAAGCACATTTCTTTGGATCCTGGTCTATTACTACGGGTGATGTTTCTCTCTTTGTATCTTTTATTTACATTTTCATGTTGTTCATTGGTCTTCTGGGCTCGCATCAGAAATATGGCATAGGATTTACCCTTGTTAGGTACCCTATGTCTCTTCTCTCCTTGCCTTAAATGTTTTCTGCTGTATGTGTTATCTGAGGGTTGATTTCAGTTAATTTAACCAGTGTAGTGGATGTCATTGCTTGCTAGCTGATGTATGAATTAGTGAAATCTGTCTTTAGTTGTTCTGGTTGGGTTTAAGCTGGAAGATTTGGGAAACTGGGGATTAGAGTTAGCCCTGTCCACTAGGGTCCTTGTGCGACCAGCTGGCCTCTCTAAGATCTCTTGCTGGTGTCAAAGCATTGAAGGTTCAAAGCCCTTCTCTGATCTACAGACCTTGGCTCTGTTAAGCTTATCTATGTTTTCCCTTGGAGCATGTTAAAGCTGACTTGGAGTTAAATGACCTTTGGTCCGATCTATAAGCTGCCCCTTTGTCCCTCCCTTGAGAGCTGCCTTTGAGTATGTCCAAGTAGGTCTGGAGTTAAATGACCTCTGACCTGATCTATAGACAGAAATTGGGTTGTTTTCCTTCTTTCACTTTCAATCCTTAATGTTCCATTCCATCATCTATCTAAAAAGATCCTTTAGTGTAGATGACTTGCCCTCTGAAAGCCTTGGCTAGTTGTTGCATGTAATTACCTTTCATGACTCCATAGCCCAATGGATGGCACTCTCTTGACCTATCCTCTTTTCCAAAACATCCTGTTGTTTTGTTCCTTTTCTCCCATCACTTTCTCAGTCTATGATCTCATGACTCAACCCAGCAACCAACCAACCAAATCATTTTAAAACCCCCTTTGTGCTTCATAACTAGCCTAACATCTCATTTGAGATTTCAAAGATATATCATTCTTTGTTTCATTGGAGAGATCCCTCTCCGGGTCTAGGAGGGCTAGATCCTAGGGCCCCAAAGTGGTTATGATGTTGTCTCATCTTTTGTTCTTGCCAATCTGGCCAAAACATGGGAACCCCAACAGAAGATAGCAACTGATGTACTTTTCATGTCGGATGGACTCCCATCCTAATATGCATCAGTGAAGCGCTTCACTCCCTCTATCCGTCTATACCATAATCCATACTAAGTAGTGCCTCTGAGGTATAGTAACACATGCTTTCTTATCTTCCAATATAATTTGGTAGGCATCAACATAGCTTGGCTAACATGGTTAACTACATAGCACATGTTGGGTCTTGTGTTCACAAGATATATCAATGAACCCAGACACTGCATGTAAATGTTAGCATCAAATTCCTCACCTAAAGAAGCATACTGATTCCTCCATTTTCTAGCTATAGGTATGTCCATGGGCTTATAATTCTCCATGTGAAATCTCTAAAGTATCTCGGTAGCATACTTGCCTTGAGACACAAAAATCTCACCATCACCTTGTCATACTTCCAGCTCGAGGAATTAATGCATGAGGCCCATGTCTTTCATCTCAAATTCATTTGGAAGATCCTCTTTGCAAGATCAAATCAACTACTCATATCCTGTCAATATTAAATCATCAACATATAAAACAAAAATAAGCAACTTACCATCTACAACAATGTGATAGAGGTTTGCATCTGCTTCACTTTTGGTATCCCAATCCAATGAGATAATTTCGATCTGAGTGTACCATGCTTGAGACCATAAAATTCTCTCTTGAGTCTGCACACATGTAACTTGTTGAGATTGCAACAAGATGATGAGCTTAGTGAAAAGAGTCGCCTTCACTAAGTGGGCCCACAGGCTATTTTTGGCGCAAGTCTATTTTTAGACTATGCCAATTTTTAGACATGTCGATCATATTCTATGAGTTGCAGGATGCTATTTGTGGATGGTTGGTCAAGTTGGAAAATAGGGCGGATATGTCGTAGACATATAGTTGAATCTATTTTTAGATTGCCATTAAAATAGATATGTTGAATATTATTAGCTTTTAATAATATTTGGACTATAAACATTATCTTATTCTCTTGGAGCACTTCAGTTAAGTGCACAGATGTGGCACAAGAGCTGACAGAAGGAATTACGTTATTCCTGAGGGTTAAGTGGAGCTATTGCATGGAGACTTCAATTAGAATTCATGTGACAGAGTTTGGTGGAGTTATTGAGGTAGTTGGTGGGGTTGTGTTCAGTTTAACTTAGTTAGACACAATTGAGCTAGTTGTATATATTCTAACTGATTGATACACTAGTGAGAGTGGTGTGAATTAATTATTAATTAATTCACTAATTATTAACTCATTAATCAACTGAAGAATACATCAGTTAACTACAGTGCATGGGCAGTTTCAGTGGAGACCAGTGGAGAGGTAGGTGAAAGAGCATGTTGACTATCAGTTGTGACTATAGTGTTGCATGATTTGCAACACCCAGTGATTGGATATTCCAATGAGGATTGCGTGAGCAAGGCTAGAACAATTCGAGTTCATTCAGAGCCAATATTCAGCAGGGATTGCGCAGTAGAGGCAGGTTAGCAAGTGGCGAAGATTGGTGCATGGATTTGCTAGATCGAGCCTGATTAGTGTGTAGCGATTGTATTGTACTAAGAGCTTGACATGATCAGCTTTGTATAAGGATTGTTACATGATCTCTATGACATATATTATATACAGATATTTGGGGTTTTTAGCTTCAGGATTTCCCGTTAAAACACTATGTTCATATGTGTGAATTTTTATGGTTTCAATGTGTGCATGCAATTGATTTAATTTCCGCAAGTAATGATCAATGGTGGAATAGATTCTATATTGTGCATTAATTCAAATAGTGTATGATCAGGATAATATTAGACATATAACATATCAGTTATATAATTTCTACATGGCATCAAAGCGATATATATCATTGGAGCAATTGCAAATCATTGAAGCAGTCGAGTTTTGTGTTGGTGGAATTCGAATTTGCAGCAGTGTTTTCTTGGTGTCAAAGTTGAGATGTTTTTCAATGGATTGAGATTGGAGTATGCCCTTTAGGGCAGCTCGAATTATATTGCATGGAAGGACAGGATGGAGGCGGTGCTGCAGTATAATGGGTTGAAGGAGTTCATAGATACATAAATTCCAAAACCTGCTTCGAGCGATGCTGCCACACTTGACGCATGGCAAAAGAAGACAGCAAAATGTCAAAGGATTCTGTTGGAAGGTGTGAAGGATCACATAGTGTCCAACCTTCATGGAGAATCTTCTCCATTCTTTTTGTGGAAAGCTTTGACAGACTTGTTCCAAAGCAAGAGCGACCAGAGGAAGTTGGCGCTCAAGGATAAACTCAGGAAGATAAAAATGGAGAAAGGAGACAGTATACCCAAGTACCTCACGAAGTTTTTCCAGTGCAGGGATGAGTTGGGAAGTGTGGGGGTTACTGTAGATGAAGAGGACTTGGTGAGCTTGGCTCTCCTTGGGCTTCCGAAGAGTTGGCATTTCTATGAGGACTCTATCAATGGTCGGGAGAAACTACCAGGATTGGAGCGACTTCGGAAGGATCTTGTGCACTTTGGCTTCCAAAGCAAGGAAGGGGAAGAGCAAGAAGAATTCTTCTCAATCTGGTACGAAAGGCAAGAAGCAGGACATGTCCAGGGTGAAGTGCTTTCACTGTCACCAACACAGACATTACGCCACTAAGTGTCCACAGAAGAAGAAAAATAAGCAGGTTGCTGGATCTGCAGCTGGAGGGGCCTTAGCCTCGTAGTTTGAGCTGGATTTTTCACTGATCGCATGCTTGGTCTCAAGTATGATGGGTTCAGTGTGGTTTCTTGACAGTGGTGCGTCATTCCATATGACCGGAGACAAATATTTGTTTATTGATCTGGATGAGAAGGATCTTGGAGTGCACATTGAGATGGGCGATGGTAGATACATTGCGACCGGTATCGGGACCATTTCCTTTGAGAGGGAGTCTGGCAGACCTTTCATCTTGAAGGATGTCATGCATGTTCCAAGATTGAAGAAGAATCTTATGTCTATGGCGATGTTGGAAGACAAGGGATATGATGTTGTCTTTAGCAAGGGAAAGACTTTCCTGCGCAGTAAGGAAAATGGTGAAACCCGGAGGATAGGGGTTCGAGTTAAGAACCTTTATCAGTTGCAGGTAGATGGCTACTAACAATGGCAGGCAAGGCAGAAGGAGTGGTGAGCCGGGATGAGGGCGAGCTATGGCACAGGATATTGGGCCATCTTCACCATGGTGCTTTGAAAATTTTGCAGCAGATTTCTACCGGGCTTCCCAAAGGTACACTTGCGTAGTCAGATCAATTCAAGGGGTGTACTTTGGGAAAATTTGTGAAAGCCACCTTTCATGAGAAGGATGGTCGCGCCATGACGATCCTTGAGAGAATTCACACAGACGTGTGTGGAACTTTCTCAGTAGCTTCGACAGCAAAGCACAGGTATTATGTGATCTTTGTTGATGATCTTTCTCGTAAGTGATGGATCTTCTTCATGCAGAAGAAGAGCGAGACATACTCAAAGTTCTGTGAGTTCAAGGCACTGGTTGAGAAATAATCGGGGAAGCAGGTGAAGGCTCTTAGGAGCAATAATGGTGGTGAATTCATCTCTGGTGAATTCAAATACTTTTGTAGCGCAGAAGGAATTCGAAGAGAGCTCATAGCGCCTCACAACCCACAGCAGAATGGGGTCGTTGAGCGGAAGAACAGAACGATCGTGGGTGCTGCACGGGAAATGTTGCATGATCAGGGCCTTCCTGTACACTTGTGCGCTGAAGCTTGCAATACTGTGGTTTATGTGCAAAAACCGTTGTCCTCACAGAGTACTTGGCATGAGTACACACAAGGAGGCATTTTCTGGTAAGAAGCCTGATATTTCTCATTTGAAGATTTTTGGATGACCTGCTTACATTCATGTGACGAAGGATGCCAAGAAGAAGCTGGAGCCGACCGCAGAGGTTGGGATATTTGTGGGGTACACTGATACACCCCACAACTATCGTGTGTATTTTCCAGATAGTCAGAAGACTGTTGTGCGACGGGATATCAAATTTCACGAGGAGAAAGCCATGAAGTGTTCGCTTGAGAGGGAGTCACACTTGCATGTAGATGAGGAGCTATTAGTTCCTAAGGATAAGCCTCAGGATGTGGATCAGCCACAAGAAGAGGTTCATGGAGTGGAAGAAACCACTTATGCATCGCCAACCATCAAAGGGCGAAAGCGCACTACAGAAGCTAAGCGATTGAATCTTGATGCAGAGAAGATTGTAGGAGCACCTACATCACAGCGCAGACAGAGACAATCACCTAACCGATATATTAGATACATGGCTCTGATGAGCAAGTGTATTGTGATAGAGCCATCCTCTTTCGAGGAAGCTGTGGAGGACCCTGCATGGGTAGATGCCATGGTGGAAGAGTATGATTTGATTGTCAGAAACAGTGCATGGGAGATTGTCCCAAGGTCGGAAGGGAAATTAGTGGTAGGTTCGAGATGGATCTACAAAGTGAAGAAAGCAGCTGACGGGAGCGTCGAGAAGTACAAGGCAATATTTTTTGCCTGGGGCTTCTCACAAATTGAGGGGATCGACTATGAGGAAACCTTTGCACCTGTCGTAAGGTATTCTTCCATACGGAGCATCCTAGCTCTCTCATCACAGATGGGATGGCACATTCATTAGATGGATGTGAAGACTACGTTCCTCAATGAAGTCATTGAGGAGGAAGTGTACATAGAGCAGCCCGAAGGTTTCAAGATCTTCAACAGCGATTCGCATGTGTGCAGGCTCAAAAGAGCGTAGTATGGGTTGAAACAAGCACCTCGTGCTTGGTACACACGGATAGACAGTTATTTCACCAGTCTTGGATTCACCAAGAGTGAGGCGGATCCGAACCTATACCAAATTGTGGTGGAGGGTAAGTTGCTGATCATTGTACTTTATGTATGTTAGCCACCTATAATATTTTGTTATACCAAAAGGTGGCTAAGATCTTTTTGAGCCTCCAAGGAACAAATTTTATCACTAAAAATTGTTGGCTCTTGAAGACTCCTTGTAGGCCTCATGCCTTTGTCCAAAATCCTCATTTGCTGTCCCATTTTTATACTCAGGAATTTATGTTGATTCCAACTGAAAGACTGTTGAAAGATCGTCATTTCTCCTCTTCTCAAAACCTTTCATCTGCTCCCCTTTTTCTACATCAAAACTACCTTGTTTTTATAAGTCCTCTTCTTTCCATTTATGAAAATCTCCCCTTTCATAGTTAAAAACTCACTTTTTAACTATTTCGGAACCCCCAAATCCATTAAAATCCTTGAAAATTCTCATAAAAAATCAAAGTTTCATTGCTATAGGCCTAAGCCCCTTGAGCTAAGCCCTAAACCACTCCCCCACCATACGCTTTGGGTCTGGAACCATTTGCTAATACGATAAGGTGCTAATCGCATCGGAAAGAATCAAAGACGCAAGTCTTTGCCATACTCCAAAAGTTCCGATTGCGATTAGCCTTGCTGCTTAAAGACCCCCGATCTTATTATTTTCATATAACCTTGAGCCCTCCCCCGACGCTTAAAACCTTGTGAATATTTTTTCCGACCCTTTTTCCTTTGTTAATTACAAAAACCATCTTTTCCAAAGTTTTGATGTAATGAGTCAAAGTCACATGTTTAAAATAAAATGGTTAGATCAAAAAGACCGATCGCGCAATCACGATCGGGGAAATTTCAATGGGTTGATCGGAAAGACCAGGCCCGCAGTTCCGATTGCGATTAGGCCCCCATTATATATAAAGCCCCGGGCCCATCAATTTTCATATATCCAAAGGCCCCGCAGTCGGGCGCCTGTCCGCTTTGTATATATGTTTTTCCACCCCGATCCATAAAAACCTTTGTTTATTTCAAAAGTTCGGGTTTTATATAAAATACAAGGGTTTCTCTCCGATTCCATTCTCCACCATTGATCTAGTCCTTTGATCCAACGGCCTGCGCTCAATCGCATCGCAATTGTTTCACCCCCTTGCGATTACCTCCGATTCATTCCCCGCCGTTGATCTGGTCCTCAGATCAACGGCCAGCGCTCAATCGCAAAGGGCTCAATCGCAAAGTTTCAATTGCATGTTGTTTTGTGACCTCCCCGATTGCGATCCTCCGATTAAATCTGGATCGTTCATTTCCCGCCTATCCAACGGCCCTTATTCCCTTCGATTGCAAGTCCTACCGCCATTTCAAAACCCGCCGATTCATTTTCCGCCGTCGATCTGATCTGCAGATCAACGGCCAGCGCTTAATCGCACTGGAAGTTCAATCGCATCCCCTTTTCTGCCACCCCCGATTGAGACCCTCCGATTAGATCTGGACCGTCCACGTGTCCAGATCGGACGATCCAAAACTGCTCCTCCTTATTCTTCTCCCGCTATCCTTTTTGCCTTTCTATGCAGATCTCCACCGTTGGTTGCCTTCATCCGACGGCTATGCTCCTCCCCCACCATCCGAAGCAGTTTAAACCTATTCCCGCAGGATTTCTTAACTGTTGTTGTGTTTTGCAGGTGTTTTAATGGTTTTCCATTATATAATGAAGGAAAGCTGAGGGATGGGAAAGACGTTTCCTGTGCCTTCGAGCTATCTTAAAAGAAGCCATTCACGGGGCTCTATTCCATGTTTCGTCAGTACTCTATGAGTATTGATGCCGTAAAGCCGAGTGCGGGTCTGCACATCGACAAGACACTGTTTTAAATCAACACAGTTAAAGAGTATCAGTTTTGAGACTAAATCACAGCAGGTGAAGATTGAAGACAGTTTTTATGGGGATTATGGCTAAGACAGTTATCAAAAGCCTAATCCCCAATCTAAAACACAGTTTAAAGGAAAAACCTAAAGTGTTTTATTAGACAGAAAGCCTCCACCGCCACATCTGAGGCAAATTGATTCCTCAGCTACCATCGAGCCACCTGTTGCCTCAAACCATTCAGAACAGAGGCCGAAGTTATTGCTCGAAGAAATATCTGCCTCCAGCACTGCCAAGAGGTTATTTCTGCAAGGAAACCAATGAATAAATATCTGCAGAGTTATTCCAAAACATACACAGAGCCTCAAAGTCAAACAAAGCTTCCACCGAGCTTTGATATTTATTGTGAAAAAGTTAATGTAGTGATCCACCTGTAAATTTTTCCCTCGAGCCTCTCAAAGGGCCGAGAAGTCTTCACTCTGCATTAACTGTCCTTGAGATATTTTGTTAAAATCTCACCTCCTCATCTTCCTATAAGTACTTCTACAGAAGATGAGAAATCGTTGGTTGCAGAACTTTGAAATACACTTGAGCTTGAGACTTCTATTTGTACATAGTATTCACTGGCCCTTGAAGCTCTGTTTGTGCTAGAGTAGTTAGGTTGAATATTGAAGATGATTGCTGAACTGAAACATTGGACTTGAAGTTTGTAGCTGGTTTGACATCAATATAAAAGCTGTTTCATGGGATCCTGATCTATATTGACGGTGATGTTATTCTCATTTGTAACTTGTTGTTTATTTCTGTTTTCATGTTGTTTCATTTTCCACTGTAAAGAACAATTTAAACAGGGTTAGGACCTGCTGTATATCAGTAACCTTCTCTGGCTGAGAAATCTTTATTTGAATGTTTTCTTCCAATCTGTGTTATTTAGGAATGACTTAATTCAGTTTAGGCATGTAGAATGCTGGCGTTCCCTCGTTTTATCGTTCTAGCTGAATATTATTTCTGAATGTTACTTTCAGTATATGTTATGTGATGATGAACTGAAGGAAGATATGGTTAGCCCTGGTCCCAGACTTGTCTGCATAAATAACTGATTGTTTCCCTTGGAATGTGTTAAAAGCTGGCTAGTTTAGAAGCACTTGCTAGATCTTAGACCATTCTGTGTTATCTTTGTGTTTCCCCTTGTTTTGTATGTTTTCTATTGGAAGTGTGTCAAAGGCTGACCGGTTTAAAAGTACTTGTCAGATCCTAGTCTACTTTCGTGTCCTCCTTAAGTGTTCATCAAAGGCTGACCGGTTTAAAAGTACTTATCAGATCCTAGGCTGCTCTTCGTTCTGCATCTGTTTAATTCCCCTTCTTGATGTACCACTCCATTCCATAAATGAAATTTAAAGAGATCCTTAGACATAGATGACTTGCCCCTTGGATCACACTTGATGTTGTTGTTCAATTAAAGCCCAGATATGACTCCATAGCCCAATGGACTAAAAATCAGCGTTATATCTATCTATCTGCCAAAACTGTTCTATTTGCTTGCAACTTCTCACTTTTGAAACTTTGCACTTAGGACTTTCCCCTCAAGTAACCTTTCATGCTCAACCATCCAAAAAAAAACAAAACCCTTGGCCTTCATAACTAGTCTAATATCATTACCTTAAGATTTTCAAAGACAATATCCATCTTTGTACATATTGGAGAGATCCCTCTCCAGATTCAGGAGGGCTAGATCCTAGAATCCCAAAGTTTGGTTGAAATGATGTTAACTCTGTGATTGGACTCTCCCAATCTTGCTAATAAATTACAGAGCCCTAACAATGTAGATGATTTGATTTTGATGGGTGATGAGCAGTTGATACTCTCATGCAAGGCTGATCTTGCAAAAGAGTTTGAGATGAAGGACTTGGGCCTCCTTCATTATTTCCTGGGATTGGAAATTTGGCAGTGCAGTGATGGATTGTTTGTGTCTCAAGGAAAGTATGCCCGGGAGATACTGGAGAAGTTCAACATGCATGGCTGAAAGCCTATCGACACTCCTCTTTTTGGTGGTTGGAGGAAAGAGGATGCTACATCGGCAGAGGTAGTGGATGCCACTGTTTACCGACAGTTGGTGGGGTCGCTTATGTATCTAGTCAATACACGACCTGACATATGCTACGCTATTAACCAGCTTTCACAAGCTATGGTTAAGCCTACCAAGCTCTTTTGGAAGGCAGGCAAGCATGTATTGAGATATCTCAGAGGCACATCGGGATATGGATTATGGTACAGACAGTCGGATGAGGTGAGGCTATGTGGCTTCACGGATGCAGATTGGGCTAGGAGCCCAACGGAAAAAAAGAGCACATCTGGAGGGACTTTCAGTATCGGGTCGAAAACAGTTTCTTGGTACAGCAGGAAGCAAATATCCGTGGCACTCAGTTCAGCAGAGGTTGAGTATATGGTAGCGAGTTTGGCTGCATGCAAGGCTATATGGATGAGGAAGATCCTGGTCGGGTTGTTCGGTTCACACTTAGATCCTACTATGATATATTGTGATAATCAGAGTTGCATCAAACTCTCGGTTAATCCAGTATTTCATGATAGATCTAAACACATTGAAATCTGGTATCATCATATCAGAGATTGTGTGCAGCGGAAGATCATGTTACTTTCATACATTCCCACGGAGGATCAGGATGCTGATATCTTGACGAAGGCGCTCACCAGGAGAAAATTCGAATACCATAGGGGCAGGATAGGGGTTGCAGATAATCCTTATCTTGTTGAGAGGGAGTGTTGAGATTGCAACAAGATGATGAGCTTAGTGGAAAGGAGTCGCCTTCACTAAGTGGGCCCGCAGTCTATTTTTGGCGCAAAGTCTATTTTTAGACATATGGATCATGTTCTATGAGTTGCAGGATGCTATTTGTGGATGGTTGGTCAAGTCGGAAAAAATAGATGGACTTCTATTTTTAGACATACTGGGCATAATCTATTTTTAGATTGCTAGTCTAAAAATAGATATGTCGAATATTATTAGCTCTTAATAATATTTGGACTATAAACATTATCTTATTCTCTTGGAGCACTTCAGTTAAGTGCACAGATGTGGCACAGGAGCTGACAGAAGGAATTACACTATTCATGAGGGTTAAGTGGAGCTATTGCATGGAGACTTCAGTTAGAACTCATGTGACAGAGTTTGGTGGAGTTGTAGAAGTAGTTGGTGGAGTTGTGTTCAATTTAACTCAGTTAGACACAGTTGAGCTAGTTGTATCTAGTCTAACTGATTGATACACTAGTGAGAGTGGTGTGAATTAATTATTAATTAATTCACTAATTATTAAATCATTAATCAACTAAAGAATACATCAATTAACTACAGTTCATGGACAGTTTCAGTGGAGACCAGTGGAGAGGTAGGTGAAAGAGCAGGTTGACTATTAGTTGTGACTATAGTGTTGCATTATTTGCAGCACCCAATGATTGGAGATGCCAATGAGGATTGTGTGAGCAAGGCTGGACCAATTCGAGTTAATTCAGAGCCAATATTCAGCAGGGATTGCGCAGTAGAGGCAGGCTAGCAGGTGGCGAAGATTGGTGCATGGATTTTCTAGATCGGGCTTGATTAGTGTGTAGCGATTGTATTGTACTGAAAGCTTGACATGATCAGCTTTGTATGAGGATTCTTACATGATCTCTATGAAATATATTATATACAAATAGTTGGGGTTTTTAGCTTCAGGCTTTCTCGTTAAAACACTGTGTTCATATGTGTGAATTTTTATGGTTTCAATGTGTGCATGCAATTGATTTAATTTCCGCAAGTAATGATCAATGGTGGAATATATTATGTATTTTTCATGAAGTCAAATAGCCAAAAAAACCTTATGAGCGGGGCGCATGAAATATAACCAAAGTGGGGAGATGTGATCTGGACCGTCCGATCTGGACACGTGGACGGTCCAAATGCAATCGGAGCAAAGGCATCGGCGAGGCAAAGAACTTGGAGTGTGATGGAGCGATTGAGCACTGGCCATTGATCTGAGGATCAGATCAACGGTGGGGAATGAATCAGAGGGTTTAATCGCATCAGAGCATTTATCATGGCAAAACAAACTTGTGCGCTCAGATTTTTGCGATGCGATAAGTGCCGAAAGGGCTTAGCGCCTGGTTCTAGCACCAGGGCATATAATGGGGAAGTGGTTAGGACTTAGCCCAAGGGGGCTTAAGTTTGTAATACAAAAAATATGTTTTTAGTGAAATTTTTTCAAGTTTTTAATGGATTTGGGGGTTTCGGCAGAGTCAAAAAGGAGTTTTAAACTCTGCAAGGTGGATTTTATGAAGGGAAAAAGGGGAATAGATGAAAATTAGAGGAAAATGATGGGGGAAAAAAGGGAAAAAAATGAAGGTTAGTTTTGAAGTGGAAGGAGGGTGAAAATAGTGTTTGTAGCAGTATTTTCTCTTTGAAATTAGCAGGATTTTTGAGCTTTGAGATGGAACAGCAGTGAAGACTAAGACCAATGACCAGATGCCTTCATGAGTCTTCAAGAGATAACACTTTTTTGCAAATAAAATTTGTTCCTTGAAGGCTCCAAAAATGTTTTAGCCACCATTTGGTATGAAAATTTTTATTGGTGACTAACAGTGGCTCCCCTTGGGGATGGTGCCTTCTTGAAGGCATCAAGAACTTCAGACCTGCATTCTCTGGAAGGTTGATCAGTGCCTTGTCCATTGGGTCGCCTTCCTCTACTTGGATGATCTTTTTTTGTTCTGAAAACATATTAGCAGCCATAAAAACAATGGATCTTTCATCAACAAGCTTTCTACCTACCCAATCCTACCGATCTAACATTTTTTATTCTTTAGAGTGCACTTGGATTGGCAAACTCTTTTCACAACATTTTGTTCTTTTGAAAGCATAAAATCTAATCTATTTCTACTCCTTATTTCTCCATGAACTCAGATTAAATAGTTGAGTCCATATGTTTCTCTACCTAATCTACCAATCTGTTAGGATTAAACAGTCTAACTTGATGTTGATCTATGGCATAAAAAAACAAGTTGCACATAGATCTTATTTTGTAGAAAATTAAAACAAAATGGAAGGCTTAAGATCTGAAAGTTTCAAAGCACTTCCTTCATCTTTTTACAACTCTGTTTTGACTTTTGTTTGAGTTGTTCTTTCTTTGATCAACTGGTTCAGATTTTGAGCTGATTAGAACCAGTTATTCCTCTGTTTTTTACTTAGAAATTTAAACAGATTTGAGTCATATTTTCTTTGGAAACTTAGGTTCAGGTTTTTATCATGTTTGAACCTTTAATTTCTAGCCTAATCTACCTACTGATAAGCCAAGATTAAACAGTTTGTAAAATTGAATTCACTATCCTATCAGCAGTAAATTTAAAACTAATTAGTCAAGATTAGGCTGTTTGACAAACTAGAAGTGTGTTCTTCAGGAGTGGCATTCAAGCTTGCACACTTTTAGATTTGTTTCTATTTTTTCTGGTATGGGGCTATACCTTTATTGTTTTTACAATCTGCCACTGTTTTTGTATTTTTTATTTTTCTAACTTTGAATGCAATGGTGGATGAAATATTTATAATGGGAAAAAGATAAAAAGGCTTTCGGAACATGACATGGATCAAGAAAAGTAATTTTTGAGCATCCTTCCATTGATAGGACCCCCAAACAATTCTGCTCCATTCAACTCTTGTAAGAAAAATGCATTATTGCCAGCAGCTGAATGAATGGAGTAAGGGCCAAGCCATAAGTTGTCAAATTTTCCATGCTTGCCCTTGTCTTCCCTCATTGAGTTCCACTTTAAAACTTTGTCCCCAACATTGAAATTGCTGGCCTTTGTTCTTCTGTCAAATTTTTTTTTAATGTTGTCCTGCTTCTGTAATGCTTTGTTATAAACCTCCTCTCTGGTTTGCTGTAGGTGAATAGTCTGATTAATCGTTCTGATCATGTCATTATCTTTAGACTGAACCTCTTGAATTAACCTCATAACTGGCACACCAAGACTGGTAGGAAAGATTGCATCAATGCCATACACAAGCTGGTAGGGTGACATACCAATAGATTTCTTCAAAGTCAATCTGTCAGCCCAAAGTGCATGCACCATCTTTGTGTGCCAAGACCTTTTGTTGTCCTCCAACAATTTCTTGATTATGATCACTAAACTCTTGTTTGAGGATTCTGCAAGTCCATCACCTTGAGGGTAATAGGCCGTGGAGTACCCCAATGTGATCTGATATTTGTGACAGAACTCAACCATATTCTTTGATCCAAATGCTACTGCATTATCAGTGATGATCTTGGTAGGGCAGCCAAATATAGAGAGAATATTATTCTCCATGAATTTTATGATAATAGAATCATTGGTCTGCCTACAAGGGATGGCTTCTATCCATTTATTAAAGTAGCTTGTGGCAGTGAGAATCCATCTATGTTGAGCTGAAGATGATGGACGAATTTCACCTATGAAGTCAAGTCCCCACTGTTGAAAAGGGGCTTCAACAGTGATTGGATGCAGAGGCAGAGGTAGAAGTTTCCTTTTGCCTTCAAAAAGTTGACATTTATGACAGGCAATAATCATCTTGTGTATATCAACAAAAAGAGTAGGCCAATAGTAACCATCCCTCAGAATTTTGTTGGCTGTTGTCTTCCAGTATAAATGGCCTCCACACTCTCCTTCGTGGAACTCGTGCTTAACCTTTTCTGCATCATACTCAGGCAAACATTTAAGCAATGTACCACTTGCATTTTTCCAATAAAGACATCTATCTAAAATGCAAAAGTTTACAGCTTTCAATTTCAAAAACCTTGCCTTTGTTTTTGTCAAACCAGGAGGTGTATTCAAATTAAGTAAAACACAAAGAATATCAGCATACCAAGTGGAATTCATAAAATGGTCTTCAACAATGGGAGTGGATATTTCCTCTTGATCATCTAAATTATTAATCATATTAATATCAAGAACTTCGAAATTGGATTCAGCCATCAACCTAGCTAGACCTTGGCCTTTGATGAGTTTAGTGGGTTTTATTTCTAGATCATATTCAAGAATAACAACAATCCACTTACCTCTCTTACCATTTGGGTCCTGTGTTAGAATATCTTTGACAACTGAATTTGGGACAAAGGCAATGATATGTGAGTGTAAGATGTATACTCTGAAGTCTTTCAAAGCTTTAACCAAAGCAAAAGCTTGCGTCTCCATAATGTTATACTTCAGAGGGGCATCTCTCAAAGCCTTGCTAAATAATGCAATAGGTTGCTCTTGTCCTTGTGGATTTTTCTATAGAAGGACAACAGCTATTGTATGTTCTGATGCAAATGAAAAAATATAAAAATCTTTTGAAAAATCAAGACTTATTAGAACCGGAGTTTTGGTTAACACTTGTTTCACCATCTCAAAGGACTTCTTCGCTTCCAAGGTCCATTTTACCCCTTGCTCCTTCTTCAAATGTTTGTTATATTCCTGAGGAGCTCAGCCAAGTTGGGGATGAACCTTCTCAAAAATTTAATCTTTCTAATGAAAGATTGCAACTCCTTGATGTTTCGAGGATGAAAGATTTGCAATATGGCCTCAATCCTCTTTGGATCTATCTTAATACCCTCTTCTGAAATAATATGCCCAAGAAGTTTACCTTCTTGGAGACCGAATAGTGTTTTCTTAGGGTTCAAAGATATACCAAACTTTTTGCATCTCTCAAAGACTGTTCTTAAATGTGCTAAGTGCTCTTCATCTGTCTTTGAAAAAAACAGTAACATCATCAAGGTATATAATGATGAAGAAGCCCAGTTCTTCGGAGAATGCTATGTCCATGGCTCTTTGGAAAGTTGCACCAGCATTCATTAGGCCAAAGGGAATTTTCACATACATGAAAGTGCCCCATGGTTTAGTAAAGGTTGTCTTTAATTGATCATCAGGGTGAACTAAGATCTGATTGTACCCTGAGTAGCCATCCAACAAAGAAATTATTCTAGACCCTACCACCCTCTGTAGAATATGATCCATCTTAGGTAAAGGGTAGTTGTCTTTCAATGAAGCTTTGTTTAAATCTCTAAAGTCTATACAAAGCATGATCTCTCCAGTTTTCTTCCTAACAGACACCATATTAGACACCCACTCAGAATATCTAATAGGGACAATAATACTAGCTTCATACATTTTCTTGATTTCCTTCTCAACCAAAGGCAGCTGAACAATGTTTATTCTGCGCAGCTTCTATTTGAATGGTTTTTGGTTTTCCTTGAGAGGGATTTTGTGTTGTATTATTTCAGTGTCATAGGATTTAAGAACTTCGTAACTCCATGCAAAAACATCAGAAAATTCTTTGAACAGCTCTATATATTTGAGTTTAATGCGAGCTGGTAAGGTCTTAGACAGTTTAATCATCATTGTTTTAAGTTCACTGCCTATATTGCACTCTTCCACTTCAGTCTCTACAAGCTCTAGTTTTGGCTTCTTGGCCACATCGTTAAAATCAAACAACTCTTCTAAAGGGGCCAGACCCTTAGGCAAACTCCGATCTTTGGACTGTAGATTCAAGTTTGCTAGACAGTAGATTAATATTAACAAGTTCAGGAGACGATTCTTCTTCACCAAGAAAATTTTCTTCACTGTAGTTTGTATCATCATCTGAATCCGAACTATTTAGTTCGAATTCATTTTTGAATTGCATGAAGTCTTCTATTTGTTTGTCTCCGTCAAACACCTGCCAGTATTTTTCGTTATCAGGGACGGTTGGTCTGAATTTTATCTGAGTTGTGCAGTCTTTGGTTTCATATGGCGTTAAGCATGTTATATCTGCAAAGCCTAAGCTGTGGGCCGCGATATTTCTTTTTCTTGGGACAAAAATTATTTGGTGTTCCTCAAAAGTTTTTAAAAGATCCACGACATCGTTTTGGTAGGCCCTAAGTCTTGGGTGATCTGCGTTGTATTCCCCGTTGACTTGCCTAATGATTAATTTAGAATCCCCATATGCTTTGATTCTTTTGGCTCTTAAAATTTTCAACAAACGCAAGCCTAAAATCAGGGATTCATATTCTGCTATGTTATTTGAACACTGGAAGTTTAATCTACAGGAGATGTTTTCTGTATGATTGTTCTCAGTGTTGCAAATCCAGACACCTGCACCAGCGTTAGTTCTAGTGCATGACCCGTCGAAGTTCATACTCCACAGAGGACTAGATTCGGTTTCATCTATTTGGTGTTTGTCCTCTTCAACTAACATGCTCTCTGATTGTTGTGGAATATCGGCACTTAGATGAATTTGTCTCAACTCCTTAGGTTTTTCACTGCGTTGAGGGTTGTTTTCTTGATTTTCAAGGTTAAAAAGCGATGGATGCATGACTTGTAGCTCAAGACCTGTGTTAGGTTTGCTAAAGTTTTCAAACGCAGCAAACTGTTTTGACCCTTCTGTTGTGTTCACCTCTTCCTCTCCATCGGCCATTAATTCATTTAAAGTCACCTGTTCAGAGAAAGTTTCATCGTTAAACAGGATAAAAGAGTTGAGGCCTGTATTTACAGAATACAGAGGAGAGTTTTGAAGTCTGTCTTGACTTGTAACTGTATATTGCATATGGGACTCCCTGTAAAGTCTTCTTGTTTGATTGAAAATAGGGATAGTCGCATAGGTCATGTCCATCTGCATTATTTCCTTGTAACTTAGCCCCCCAAGATCTTGATAATAGCATTCCATACTTTGGGGGCACATCAGCCACAACAATATCCATGACTAAGCATTTGGCTGGGATCTGGGCTAAGTTAACGCAGAGGTCTTTGATTAATCCTAAGCATTTTACTCTACTTGAGTCAAAGGAGTAAAGGTCTTTATAAGGTCTGGTGATTTCTAGACCGAGGCTCTCCATCATAGCTTTAGGAATTAAATTATGAGAAGCCTCAGAATCATGCATAACATTGTGCAAAATTTTGTCATGAATGTTTAAACTCACATAAAAGGGAGGAACAGGTCCTTCTTGATACTTACCTTCAATATTTGGACCAAAAATAAGCTCTGGCTGGTCATCATTAAGATTGACTGTGTCATTATTCTCTTCAATGTTTAAAGCCTTCAAAATTTGGGTCCTATATACATTTCGGGCAGCTAACTCAGTCAAGGGAACAAAGATTTTGATTTTGGAAATTTCCTGCTCCAAGCTAAAAGGAATTTGATTCTTTGAAGAACTTGTCTCAGCCTTGTTAATTTCCATTCTATCGGCAACATCAGCTTGCTGATTTGTTCTATTTACATTTGACAAAATGGTTTTAACAAGAGTAATAGCTAAAGTGTTAGTACTACTAAGGTCTGCACTCTGTTTTGTAACGTTTTGAGTGCCTTTCTCTCTACCTTTATCAGAATTTACAGCCACTTTTTTGTGCTTTTGTTTGACAACTTTAGGCTTGGTTGCAGTGTTGTTTTGTGAATATTTGTCAGAGGTTTTGGTGTTGGGAGTTTGTTGACCGGTTTTACTTCTAAGGTCATATTCTCTTTGAGACTCTATGATGACATTCTCCATGTCTTGATAATAATTTGCATCATCATCTCTTTTGTCATCGTAAGGTGTGTAAAGACTTTGTTTTCTATCATAATGAATCTCAAATTCATCATTATCTACTCCCAACATATTGATATCATCTTCCTCTATTGGTTCATTTGTTTCCTCAACCTCACTCACGTAGTTTTGATGAAAGGGAGGAGTGATCTCTTGATCATCTTCTCTAGGTCTGTTTGGAGGTTGGTTCCTTCTAAAATTCTGATTCTGGTTCTGGTTTCTGTTTTGAGGAGCAGTTTGGTTTTGAATTTCTTGTGCTCTCTCAAGGATGCTCATTTTCTTCATCATCTCCTCCATCATTTTTTCCATCTTTGATCTGGAAGTAGAAGGGGTAGATTCCTCTATGAAGGATACTCTCTTCTCATTTTTCATTCTTTCTCTCTTCTCCATTAATTTAACTTCCACAACAAGAGCTCCTTTTTTCATATCCTCAAGAGTTGCAGGATCTCTCTCTCTCAGCTGATAGGCCATCTCAGGGTCAAACCCTTCAAGAAAATTGTTTAGAGTTGAGCCTTCTGGAGGTTTTAAATCTGGGGAAAGGGCATTGTACACACTATTAAATCTAGTGCAGTAAGCTTGTACACTTTCCCCAGTGTTTCTATGGAGGTTTTTGTAATCAGAAAGGACTTGGAGAGGATTATTCTTCACTTCCCATTTGTTTAAGAATGTCTAATGGAAGGCTTGGAGATCATTGATACTATGGGGGGTTAAGCCTTTAAAACATTTTCTTACTTCTCCCCCAGACTCTGAGCAAATAATCTAAGCTTGATAGAATCATCATCAATTTCATTTCTGTCAAAGTAGTCATTCATCTTATCCACATGTTGTGATGAAGTTGTACCATTACTAGCATCATATAATGGAATTTTGGACTGATAGTCCTGTGGAAGATTGACTAATGGTACATGAAAGACTAAGGGAGCATACCATGCTACCATGATATGTGGTGGAGGTGGATTAAAAAAAGGTAAAGTGGGCTGAAGTGGAGTGGTTTGGACAGTGAATGTTTGGTGAACAGATGTGGATGGAACAACAGTAGATTGCTAAGCTGATCTTGGATGAGAGACACCTAAATTGTGAAGGAAGTGTAAATCAGGTGGTGTCGTTTCTCTATCACCAGGATGTTCACTTGTTTCCGGGGATGAAAGTGAAGACTCAGAGTCTAGCTGAATTATATCATCAAATGACCTAGTTCTAAATGGATTTACTAAGTCAGCTTGTGATTGTTGTAGAGCTGAAATATTTTCAGGAACTGAATTAGCTCTCAAGGGTGATCTGAAAACAGTTGATAATTTAATCCTAGGAGACTCTCTAAGGATACTTTCCGGGTTATCAACTATCTCAGGTGGATCAGGGTCAGGATAGGCTCTAGTATGAATCTTTCTAGGAGCCACTATGCTGTGTTTTTCAGACCCAGCTAAACAAGAAAAGTTCAACCAGTTATAACAATATTTAAGAGGTTAACTAATCTGTTTTAGACAAACTTCAATCCTACAGTCCTCTAACTGAGTTTGAATGATATTACAATGATAAAGGTTCTTCGCAATGGAGTCTTAAGGTCTGTTGAGGATTTTGGAGTCGCCAAGTGGAAGTTTTTAGCTCTTTTGGAGGTAAAAGGTTTTATGGTCCACCGCCATGTTTATTGAATACCAATCTGAAAATATTTTTTAGTTTTCTGAGTTATTTTTCAGTTGTGTGGTTTCTAAGAGTGTCCTAAATTTGTTTCAAAACTTAGCTACAGTTATGAGACAAAGAAAGTCTACTCTTATGGCTAAGCCAGTTGATTTTTCAAGGTTAGATAAAGTCTTATGAGAATCCTAGGGTTCACCTAGTTTGTCACTGATTCATGATTACCGTTGGTTTGGTAGTGCTTGAAAATGCTGCTTTTACTCACAAGGTTTGTGTGAAATTTGAAGGGAACCAGAGATTTTGGTTTCGTTCCCCAGTGGAGTCGCCAGAAATGTTAGCTCCCTGTAATCAGCAAGATTGGCAAATTCCGACAGCAGGGAGAAAAATCATTTCAACCACTTTTGGATTCTAGGATCTAGCCCTCCTGAATTCGGTTAGGGATCTCTCCAATAAGTGCAAAGATGGATTTGTCTTTGAAGGTTTGGGTATTGATATTAGGCTAGTTATGAAGGCTGAGGGTTTTGTTTTTTTTTGGATGGTTGAGCATGATTATGGCTTGAGTGTAAAGTTCTAAATGGAAAAAGTTTCAAAGGTGAGAAGTTGCAAGCGAATAGAACAAGCTTTGGCCAAAAAGATAGATAATTGCAGGTTTTAGTCCATTGGGTTATGGAGTCATAATAGGGTTTTAATTGAAACAACAGGTTCAAGAGTGGTCTATGGGGAAAGTCATCTATGTCTAAGGATCTCTTTAAAGTTTATTTATGGAATGAAATGATACAAAAAGGAGGGGAATTGAAACAAATGAAGAACAAAGAGCAACCTAGGATCTGGTAAGTACTTTGAAACTAGTCAGTCTTTGACAAACACTTAAGAATAACATACAAGCAATCTAGGATCTGGTAAGTACTTCAAAACTAGCCAGCCTTTGATATACTTTCAATAGAAAACATTTAAAACACCAAGGAAAACACAAATGATAACAAAGAATGGCCTAAGATCTGGTAAGTACTTCGAAACTAGCTAGCTTTGAACACATTCCTAGGGAAACTTTCACTCAATCTTTTGGGATGAAACTAGGACCATGGCTTACCATAACTTCCTTAATTCATCTCTACTTAACATGAAATGAAAATAAAATTCAAGAATAACAATTAGCTAAGACAGGAGGACGAGGGAACGCCAACATTCCTATTGCTTGAACTGAATTAAATCATTCCCAAATAACACAATTCAGAAGAAAACATTTAGATAAATTTTATCAGTCAGAGAAGGGTACTGATATACAGTAAATCCTAACTCTATGCTTGTTGTTCTTTATCAGAGAAGATGAAAAAAGTGGAAACAAAAATAAAATAACGATTTACAATAAGAAATAACATCACTGTAGACATAGACCAGGATCCCATAAATCAGCTTGTATTGATGCTTCAAACCAGTTACAGCTTTAAGTCCAGTGTTTCAGGTCAACAATCATCTTCACTTCTCAGCCTAACTATTCTATCACAGGCAGAGCTTCAAGAGCCTTTGAACACTATTTACAATCAGAAGTTAAGAGCTCAAGTATATTTCAAAGTTCTGCAACCAACATTTTCTCGTCTTCTACAGAAGTATTTATAGAAGGAATGAGGTGGGATCTAATAAAAGATATCCCTGGGAAATTAATATAGACTAATGACTTCTCGGCCTTTGAGGGGCTCAATGGATAAGAGTACATATATTCTTACTGTATTGATTGATTTACATTTAAGATTAAGCTCGGTGGGAGCTTTTGTTGACTTTTAAGGCTCTGTGTTATGTTATAGCAACTCTGCTGATATTTTTTGCATTAAGTTCCTTGGCAGAATTAACTATTCGGTTGTGCTGAGGCAAATATCTATTTTATGATCATAATTCGGCCTCTGTTGAATGCTTGTGGCTACAGGTGGCAATGGGTAGCTGAGAGGAATCAATTGGCCTCTGATGTGGCGGTGGAGGCCTTTTTGTCTGTTAAACACTTATGATTTTCTTTTAAATGTGTTTTAATTTGGAGGATTAGGCTTTTGATAATCAATCTTAGCCGTAATCCTCTGTTATGTTGTGTTTTAATCTTCGACACTGATACTCTTTTAATTTTATTAAATAATATCGTGTCTTGTTGATGTGCAGGGCCGCACAGGGCTCATATGGCATCAATGCCCATGAAGCATTGATGAAACGTGTTTTCGGACCCTTTATAGTTCTTTCTCTTTGATAAACGAAATTCCAGAGGATCGTCACCCTCGGTTTTTATTTCCCTTTTTTATAATGGGAAAAACATTTGAAATCTGCAAAACACACAAAATATTAAGAAATCCTGCGTTTATTAGGTAAATTGCTTCAGAGGGTGTGGGGAGAGAGTGTGGCCATTGGATGGCATCATCCAACGGTGGAGATCAGTTTGCAGGAGGTTAAAGGAAAGTGGGGAAGAATTAAGTCAGGACCGTCGATCGCACAGAGATCAACGGTGGGGATCAGTTGTGAAACAATAATGTGAAGGGGTCACATTATTATGGAAATGGTGGAAATATGCAAGGAAAAGGTCTAAAACCTTTGTTCAAAGGAAAATGTATTGAAAATAGAGTTGGGAGTTCGGGATGATCGTGGGCCGCTGGATGAGATCGGCCCACGAGATCAATGGCTGAGGAGGCACGCAACACAACATAAATGAAAAGAGGGAAAGCGGTTTCGGAGATGGAAACCATTGTTTTCACGTGAGAGAAAGGCGGGTAGGCGGTATTTCCCTTTGGAAAGTGATATGCGTCCCTGGCCGACACGTGGCATCAAAAAACCACCTATTTCGCGTGCCCTTTGAGAAATTAACTTCTGCACTAAAAGTTATGCGAAAACGTGCCTGAACCGTTAGATCTGGGGTCTTAGATCGGACAGCGGAGAGCGAGCGCGATTTTGAAAAGATGCACAGGAAGAAGCGGGATGGGTGGATTTATTACGAGCCATCCGAACAAGGGATCGACAGTGGAGATTTAAATCTGGTGTTTAAAACAAAAAATACACAGGCGGAGAAAAGTTGAAGCAGGACCGTTGAATTGCAGAGATCAACGGCCACGATTGGCCAAAAAAACCTTATGAGCGGGGCGCATGAAATATAACCAAAGTGGGGAGATGTGATCTAGATCATCCGATCTGGACACGTGGACGGTCCAGATGCAATCGGAGCAAAGGCATCAGCGGGGCAAAGAACTTGGAGTGCGATGGAGCGATTGAGCGCTGGCCATTGATCTGAGGATCAGATCAACGGTGGGGAATGAATAGGAGGGTTTAATCGCATCAGAGCATTTATCATGGCAAAACAGACTTGTGCGCTCAGATTTTTGCGATGCGATAAGCGCCGAAAGGGCTTAGCACCTGGTTCTATCACCAAGGCATATAATGGGGAAGTGGTTAGGACTTAGCCCAAGGGGGCTTAAGTCTGTAATACAAAAAATATGTTTTTAGTGAAATTTTTTCAGGTTTTTAATGGATTTGGGGGTTTCGGCAAAGTCAAAAAGGATTTTTAAACTCTGCAAGGTGGATTTTATGAAGGGAAAAAGGGGAATAGATGAAAAATAGAGGAAAATGAAAAAGGGAAGAAAATGAAAGTTAGTTTTGAAGTGGAAGGAGGGGGGAAATAGTGTTTGCAACAATATTTTCTCTTTGAAATTAGCAGGATTTCTAAGCTTTGAGATGGAACAGCAGTGAAGACTAAGACCAATGACCAGATGCCTTCATGAGTCTTTAAGAGATAACACTTTTTTGCAAATAAAATTTGTTCCTTGAAGGCTCCAAAAATGTTTTAGCCACCATTTGGTATGAAAAATTTTATTGGTGGCTAACAGGAGATTGTCCCAAGGCCGTGTTAGCCACCAATAAAATTTGTCATATCAAATGGTGGCTAAAACATTTTTGGAGCCTTCAAGGAACAAGTTTATATTGCTAAAAATGTTATCTCTTGAAGAATCATGAAGGCATCTGGCACTTTGTTCAAATCTTCACTGCTGTTTTCATTTTAATTTAGAAATTATACTGAATCCATAGAGAAAAGACTGCTGCAAAACACCATTTTTTCCCTTCCTTCCACATCAAAACTAACCATCATTTTTACCCCTTTCATTCCCATGAAATTCCTCTATTTTTCATTTTTCTCCATTTCCCCTTCATAACGTCTGCATTATAGAGTTTAAAACTCCTTTTTTAACTCTGCCGAAACCCCCAAATCCATTAAAAAATTCTGAAAAATTCATAAAAATTACACTTTTTGTATTACAGGTTTAAGCCCCCTTGGGCTAAGTCCGAACCACTTCCCCACATGTGCCCGTGCATTAGAACCGGGTGCTAAGCCTTTTCGGCACTTATCGCATTGGAGAAATCGAGATGCGTAGGTCTATTTGCCATATTAAAACCTCCGATGCGATTAAGCCCTTTGTACACAACCCCCGATCCTATCATCGCCTCATATAACCCCTGTGCTTGCAATCAGGCGCTAAAACATTGCATATTTCCATCTCCGATTGATATTTTCCTTTGTAAAGTCATAAACCCACTTTTTCCTAAGTTTGGTCTAAACGCGCCCATGCAATGTTTTTTCATGAAAATGGGTAGATTGAAAGACCAAGCCCGACCTTCCGATGTGATTGGCCCTTTATTATATAAGCCCCGGGCCTATTATATTTTATATAAACCAATGGCCCCGCAGACAGGCGCCAAGCCATATCATATATATATCCCGCCCCAACAATAAAACCTTTGCTTTTTATAAAAACTCTGGGTTCTCATGTATTATAAGGGTTTCCACCTATTTCATATTTGAGATATTCTCCGCTGTTGATCTTGAGCCGATTAAACGACCTGCGCTACATCGCATCACAAAGTTTTCATGGGGCGCATTTTTATTTCCCTTCCCGATTAACTTCCTCCAATCAATCGAGAGTCGTTGATCCCCTCCCCGCCTTCGCAGATCCGACGGCCCTCGTTCGCTTCGATCACAAACCTTTCCTCCGCCTTTGAACCCCTCTGATTCACTCCCCACCGTCGATCTGATCCTCAGATCGACGGCCAACGCTCAATCGCATTGACACCATACAAGTTTTTCCCCCGCCGATCGCATGCCTCTGATTGCATATGGACCGTCCACGTGTCCAGATCGGAAGATCCAGATCGCATTTCCCAAATTTGGTTAAAAACATGCAGCCCCGCTCATAATGTTTCTAGGCCAATCGCAGCCATCGATCTCTGCAAATCAACAGTCCTTCTTCATCCTTTCTCCGAATGTATATTATTTCGTTTTAGCCCCAGATTCAATACTGGCTGTCGATCTTCTACATCCAATGGCCCATATTAACCTCGACAGGCCTACCTCCTTCCAGATCTGATCTCTGCCGTCGGTATTTTTGATCGGACGGTCCAGATTGAAACCACCCTCCCCACTTTCGTCCGCGCATCTATCTCATATCGCGTTCACTTCCCCACCGTTAGATCTGAGGCCTAAGATCTAACGGTCCACGTTCCATATCGCGTAACTTTCAGCGCGAAGGATAATTTTCTGAGGCCTGCGCGATATAGGTGGTTTTGAAAAGCCGAGTGTCGAGCAGGAATGCATGTCGCGTTCAAAAAGGCGAAACCGCCTCCCCACCTTTTTCTCACACGAAAACAATGGTTTTACCTCCCGAAACCACCTTCCCCATTTCTATTATGTTTTATCGCGTGCGATTCCCACCATTGATCTCTGTAGATCAATGGCCCAGATTTAATCTGGCCTTACACTATCGCCCTCCACACTCGTCAAAGGTTTTCAACGCATGATCTCCGCCGTTGATCTCATGGGCCGATCTCATCCGACGGCCCACGATCGTCCCAGAGCCCCAATTCCATTTCCTTTGCAATTTCCTCTGCCAAAGAGTTTTTGAACTTATTTCTCACATTTTCTTTCATTTTCCAAATAATGTGACCCCTTCACATTAATATTTCACTTCTAATCCCGACCGTTGATCTTCATGGTCGATTATAGATCAACGGTCCTAATTTAATTCTTCCACCATTTGCTCCCACTGCTCCCTTTTTTGACCTCCGCTAATGGATCTCCACCGTTGAATGCTACCATCCAACGGCCATGCTCCCACCCACAACCTTTGAAGCATTTTTCCCAAAAAACGCAAGATTTCTTAATTATTTTTGTATTTTGCAGGTGTTGAATGGTTTCTCCATTACACCAAAGGAAAACCAAAGGCTGGGGATGGCGATCCCTTGTGCCTTTATGCTTACAAAAATATCATTCCACAGGATTCGAATCCACATCTCATCAAATGCTTCATGGGCATTGATGCCATACGGACCCTGTGCGGCCCTGCACATCAACAAGACACAATGTGATTTAATCAAATTAAAAGAGTATCAGTGTCGAAGACAAAACACAGCAGAATTGAAGATTGAAGATGAATTCCATAGTTTAATTGATTACGGCTAAGATTGATTATCAAAATCCTAATCCATTAAATTAAAACACAACTAAAGAAAATCAAAAGATCATTAGACAGAAACGCCTCCACTGCCACAACAGAGGCCAATTGATTCCTCTCAGCTACCCCAGTGCCACCTGTTACCTCAAAGCATTCAAACATAGGCCGAAGTTACTGATCAGAAAGAAGATATTTGCCTCAGCACAGGTGAATAGTTAATTCTTCCAAAAGGAACTTAACGTAAAAATATCAGCAGAGTTATTACTACATGAAACAGAGCCTTAAAAGTCAACAAAAGCTCCCAACGAGCTTAATCCTTTAATGTAAATCAATTAATACAGTAAAAATATCTGTAAACTTCTCCATCGATCCCCTCAAAGGCCGAGAAGTCTTAAATCTATATTAATTGACCTGGGAGATCTTTTATCAGATCCCACCTCCTCATTCCTTCTATAAATACTCCTGTAGAAGATGAGAAAATGTTGGTTGCAGAACTTTGAAATATACTTGTGCTCGAAAATTCTAATTGTAAATAGTGTTCAAAGGCTCTTGAAGCTCTGCTTGTGATAGAATAGTTAGGCTAAGAAGTGAAGATGATTTCTAACCTGAAACACTAGACTTAAAGTTGTAACTGGTTTGAAGCATCAATACAAGCTGATTTATGGGATCCTGGTCTATGTCGACAGTGATGTTTTTCTTATTGTAAATCGTTATTTTATTTCTGTTTTCACTTTGTCCATTTTCTCTTATAAAGAACAACAAGCATAGAGTTAGGATTTAGTATATATCAGTACCCTTCTCTGACTGATAAGATTTATCTAAATGTTTTCTTCCAAATTGTATTATTTAGGAATGATTTAATTCAGTTTGAGCAGTTAGGAATGCTGGCGTTCCCTCGTTCAGTTTGAATTGTTATTCTTGAATGTTATTTTCAGCTTATGTTAAGTAGAGATGAACTAAGGAGGTTATGGCGAGCCCTGTCCTAGTTATATCCCCAAAGACTATCTGAAAGTTTCCTTGAGAGTGTGTTGAAAGCTGGCTAGTTTCAAAGTACTTACCAGATCTTAGACCATTCTTCGTTATCATTTGTGTTTCCCTTGTGTTTAAATGTTTTCTATTGAAAGTGTATCAAAAGTTGGCTATTTTCGAAGTACTTACTAGATCTTGGATTGCTTTTATGTATCTCTTAAGTGTATGTCAAAATCTGGCTAGTTTCAAAGTACTTACCAGATCTTGGCCTGCTCTTTGTTCTTCATTTGTTTAATTCCCCTTCTTGTTGTATCATTTCATTCCATAAAATCAACTTTAAAGAGATCCTTAGACATAGATTACTTGCCCCATGGACCACTCTTGAACCTGTTGTTTCAATTAAACCCTATTATGACTCCATAGCCCAATGGACTAAAACCAGCAAAACATCCATCTTTTAGTCAAATCTTGTTCTATTTGCTTGCAACTTCTCACCTTTGAAACTCTTTCCATTTAGAACTTTCCACTCAAATAATAATCATGTTCAACCATCCAAAACAAACAGAAACCCTCGGTCTTTATAACTAGCCTAATATCAATATCTAAAACCTTAAAGATAAATCCATCTTTGCACTTATTGGAGAGATCCCTCTCCAGATTCAGGAGGGCTAGATCCTAGAATCCCAAAGTGGTTGAAAATGTGTTTCTCCCTGCAGTTGGACTTTTGCAAATATTGTTGATTACAGGGAGCTAACATTTCTGGTGACTCCACTGGGGAATCTGAGTTGTTTTCATTTTGAGATAATCATTGGATAAACAGAGACCCCTGCTTCAAGCACAATTGGTGTATTAACCAGTCGAGCCACCAGAGCTAACATTTCTGGCGACTCCACTAGGGATTGAGTCAAATTTTCATCTTAGGTTCCCTTAAAAACTTCATAAAACCTAACGAGTAAAAGCAACCTTCTCAAGCACTACCAAACACATGGTAATCATGTTGAAACTTGTTTGAATCAGTGACAAACTAGGCAAACCCTAGGATTCTCATAAGAGTTTATTTAACCTTGAAAGATCAGCTGGCTTAGGCATAAGAGTATACTGTCTCTGTCTCGTAACCGTAGCTAAGTTTTGAAACAGATTTAGGACACTCTTAGGAACCACACAACTAAAAAATAACTCAGAAAGCCCAAAAACATCTCAGATTGGTATTCAATAAACATGGTGGTGGACCATAAAACCTTTTACCTCCAAAAGAGCTAAAAACTTCCACTTGGCGACTCCACAATCCTCAACAGACCCTAAGAATCCACTGGGAAGAAACTTTATCATTGTAATATCATTCAAAATCAGTTAGAGGACTGTAGGATTGAAGTTTGTGTAAAACAAATTAGTTAACCTCTTAAATACTGTTATAACTGGTTGAACTTTTCTTGTTTAGCTGGGTCTGAAAAACACAGCATAGTGGCTCCTAGAAAGATTCATACTAGAGCCTATCCTGACGCTAATCCACCTAAGATAGTTGATAACCCGAAAAGTATCCTTAGAGAGTCTCCTAGGATTAAATTATCAACTGTTTTCAGATCACCCTTGAGAGCTAATTCAGTTCCTGAAAATATTTCAGCTCTACAACAATCACAAGATGACTTAGTAAATCCATTTAGAACTAGGTCTCTTGAAGATTTAGATCAGCTAGATTCTGAGTCTTCACTTTCATCACCTAAACAAAGTGAACATCCTGATAGTAGAGAAACAGCACCACCCGATTCACATTTCATTTCCAATTTAGGTGTTTCTCATCCAAGATCAGCTCAGCAATCTATTCCTTGTCCATCCACATATGTTCATCCTACATCCACTGTCCAAACCACTTCACTTCAGCCCACTTTACCTTTTGTTAATCCACATCTTGTAAATCCACCCCCACCAGATATCATGGCAGCATGGTATGCTTCCTCAGTCCTTCCTGTACCATTAGTCAATCTTCCACAGGAATATCAGTCCAAAATACCATTATATGATGCTAGTAATGCTACTACTACATCACAACATGTGGATAAGATGAATGACTACTTTGACAGAAATGAAATTGATGATGATTCTGTCAAGCTTGGATTATTTGATCAGAGTCTGGGGGGAGAAGTAAGAAAATGGTTTAAAGTCTTAACCCCCCATAGTATCAATGATCTCCAAGCCTTCCATCAGACATTCTTAAACAAATGGGAAGTGAAGAAGAATCCTCTCCAAGTCCTTTTAGATTACAAGAACCTCCACAGAAACACTGGGGAAAGTGTTCAAGCTTACTGCACTAGATTTAACATTGTATATAATGCACTTTCCCCAAATCTAAAACCTCTGCAAGGCTCAGCTCTAAACAAGTTTCCTGAAGGGTTTGACCCCAAGATGGTCTATCAACAGAGAGAGAGAGATCGTGCAACTATTGAAGATATGAAAAAAGGAGCTCTTGCTGTGGAAGTTAACTTAATGGAGAAGAGAGCAAGAATGAAGAATGAGAAGAGAGTGTCCTTTAGAGAGGAATCTACCCCTTCCACTTCCATCTCAAAGATGGAAAAAATGATGGAGGAGATGATGAAAAAAATGAGCATCCTTGAGAGAGCACAAGCAAGTCAAATCCAAACTGCTTCTCAAAACAGAAACCATAACCAGAATCAGAATTTTAGAAGGAGCCAACCTCCAAACAAAACTAGGGAATATGATCAACAGATCACTCCTCCCTTTCATCAAAGCTATGTGAGTGAGGTTGAGGAAATAGATGAAATAACAGAGGAAGAAGATATCAACATGCTGGGAGTATATAATGATGACTTTGAGATTCATTATGATAGAAAGAAAGTTCTATACACACCTTATGGTGACAAAAGAGATGATGATGAAAGCTATTATCAAGACGTGGAAATTTTCATCATAGAATCTCAAAGAGAATATGACCTTAGAAGTTAAACCAGTCAACAAACTCCCAACACCAAAACCTCTGAAAAATCTTCACATAACAACACTGTAAGTAAACCTAAAGTCTTCAAACAGAAAGACAAAACAGTGGCTGTAAATTCTGATAAAGGTAAAGAGAAAGGCACTCAAAACGTTACAAAATAGAGTGTAGAACTTAGCAGTACTAACACTTTAGCTAGTACTCCTATGAAAACAATTTTTTCAAATGTAAATAGAACAAATCAGCAAGCTGATGTTGCTGATAGAGTGGCAGTTAACAAGGCTGAGACATGATCTTCAAAGAATCAAATTCCTTTCAGCCTGGAGCAGGAAATTTCCAAAATTAAAATCTTTGTTCCCTTGATTGAGTTAGCTGCCCAAAATGTATATAGGACCCAAATATTGAAGGCTTTAAACGTTGAAGAGAATAATGACACAGTCAATCTTAACGATGACCAACTAGAGCTTATTTTTGGTCCAAAGATTGAAGGTAAGTATCAAGAGGGACCTGCTCCTCCCTTTTATGTAAGTTTAAATGTTCATGACAAGATTTTGCACAAAGATATGCATGATTCCGAGGCTTCTCACAATTTAATGCCTAAAGCTATGATGGAGAGCCTGGGTCTACAAATCACCAGACCTTATGAAGACCTTTACTCCTTTGACTCGAGCAAAGTAAAATGTTTAGGATTAATCAAAGACCTCTACGTTAACTTAGCCCAGATCCCAGCCAAATGTTTAGTAATGGAAATTGTTGTGGCTGATGTTCCCCCAAAGTATGGAATGTTATTATCAAGATCTTGGGGAGCTAAGTTAGAAGGGACTATGCATATGGACATGACCTACGCGACCATCCCTGTGTTTAATCAGACAAGAATACTTTACAAGGAGTCCCATATGCAATACACAGTTACAAGCCAAGACAGACCACAAAACTCTCCTCTGTATTCTGTAAATACAAGCCTTGATTCTTTTATCCTGTTTAACGATGAATCTTTCACTAAACAGGTCACTTTAACAGAATTGATGGCTGATAGAGAGGAAGAAGAACACAACCCAGAAGTGTCAAAACATTTTGTTGCATTTGAAAACTTTAGCAAACCAAACACGGGTCTTGAGCTATAGATCGTGCATCCATTGCTTTTAAACCTTGATAGTCAAGAAAGCAACCCTCAACACAGCGAAAAACCTGAGGAGTTGAAACGAATACAACTAAGTGTTGATATTCCACAACAACTCGAAAGCACTTTAGTTGAAGAGGACAAACACCAAACAGATGAACCATAATCTAGTCCTCTATGGAGTATGAACTTCGACGGGTCATGCACTAGAACTAATGCTGGTGCAGGTGTCTAGATATGCAACACTGAGAACAACCACACAGAAAGAATTTCCTGTAGATTAAACTTCCAGTGTTCAAATAACATAGCGGAATATGAATCCATGCTTTTAGGCTTGCGTTTGTTGAAAAAGTTAGGAGCCAGGAGAATTAAAGCATATGGGGATTATGAGTTAATCATTAGGCAAGTCAACGGGAATACAACGCAAATCACCCAAGACTTAGAGCCTATCGAAACGATGTCGTGGATCTTTTAAAAACTTTTTAGGAGTACCAGATAATTTTTGTCCCAAGAAAAAGAAATATCGTGGCCCACGGCTTAGCATTTGCAGCTAGAACATGCTTAACACCATATGAAACCAAAGACTGCACAACTCGGATAAAATTTAGACCAGCCGTTCTTGATAACGAAAAATACTGGCAAGTGTTCGACAGAGACAAACAAATAGAAGACTTCATGCAATTCAGAAATGAATTCGAACTAACAGTTTGGACTCAAATTATGAAACAGACTGCAACAGTAAAGAAAATTTTATTGGTGAAGAAGAATCGTCTCCTGAGGTTGCCAATATAAATCTTCTATCTAGAAAACTTACAAAAGGAACAGAATTGACTGCAGAATTAGAAACAAAGGAGTTAGAAACCCTGCAGTCCAAAGATCAGAGTTTGCCTAAGGGTTTGGCCCCTTTAGAAGAGTTGTTTGATTTTAACGATGTGGCCAAGAAGCCAAAACTGAAGCCTGTAGAAACTGAATTGGAAGAGTGCACTATAGGAAGTGAACTTAAACCAATGATGATTAAATTTTCTAAGACTTTACCAGCTCACATTAAACTTAAAACATAGAGATGTTTAAAGAATTTTCTGATGTTTTTGCGTGGAGTTACGAAGATCTTAAATCCTATGACACTGAAATAATATAGCACAAAATCCCTCTCAAATAAAACCAAAAACCATTCAAACAGAAGCTGCGCAGAATTAACCCTCTTTAGTTGCATTTGGTTGATAAGGAAATCAAGAAAATGTATGAAGCTGGTATTATTGTCCCTATTAGATATTCTGAGTGGGTGTCTAATCTGGTGTCAGTTAGAAAGAAAACTGGAGATATCAGGCTTTGTATAGACTTTAGAGACTTAAACAAAGCTTCATTAAAAGACAACTACCCTTTACCTAAGATGGATCATATTTTACAAAGGGCGGTAGGGTCTAGAAGAATTTCTTTGATTGATGGCTATTCAGGGTATAATCAGATTTTAGTTCACCCTGATGATCAATTGAAGATAGCTTTTACTACACCATGGGGCACTTTCATGTATGTGAAAATGCCCTTTGGTCTAATGAATGCTGGTGCAACATTCCAAAGATCCATGGACATAGCATTCTCGGAGGAACTGGGCTACTTCATCATTATATACCTTGATGATGTTATTGTTTTCTCAAAGACAGATGAAGAGCACTTAGAACATTTAAGAACAGTCTTAGAGAGATGTAGGAAGTTTGGGATATCTTTGAACCCTAAGAAAACACTTTTCGGTCTCCAAGAAGGTAAACTTCTTGGGCACATTATTTCTGAAGAGGGTATTAAGATAGATCCAAAGAGGATCGAGGCCATATTGCAAATCTCGTCTCCGAAACAAAGGTTGCAATCTTTTAAAATTGGAAAGATTAACTTTTTGAAAGTTCATCTGGCAAGTGAAAGCTCCTTAATGAAAAGGTATACTTTGTTGAAAAAGAGAGCAAGGGTAAATGGAACAGAAGCAAAGAGTCCTTTGAAATTTGGTCAAACAAGCATGTGGCTACGATTCTTATAGATGCGATTTTTTGCAAAAAAGATTTTTATATTTTTTCATTTGCATCAGAACATACAATAGCTGCTATCCTTTTACAGAAAAATCTACAAGGACAACAGCAGCCTATTGCATTCTTTAGCAAGGAATTGAGAGATGCCCCTTTGAAGTATAACATTATGGAAAAGCAAGCTTTTGCTTTGGTTAAAGCTTTAAAAGACTTCAGAGTATACATCTTGCATTCACACATCATTTCCTTTGTCCCAAATTCAGTTGTGAAAGACATTCTAACATAGGACCCAGATGGTAAGAGAGGTAAGTGGATTGTTGTTATCCTTGAATATGATTTAGAGATAAAACCCACTAAACTCATCAAAGGCCAAGGTCTAGCTAGATTGATGGTTGAATCAAATTTTTAAGTTCTTGATATTAATATGATTAATGCTTTAGATGAACAAGAGGAAATCTCAACACCCATTATTGAAGACCATTTTATGAATTCCTCTTGGTATGCTAATATTATTTATGTTTTGCTTAATTTGAATACACCTCCTGGTTTGACAAAAACAAAGGCAAGGTTCTTAAAGTTGAAAGATGTAAACTATTGCATTATAGATAGATGTCTTTATTGGAAAAATTCAAGTGATATATTGCTTAAATGTTTGCCTGAGTATGATGCAGAGAAGGCTAAGCACGAGTTCCATGAAGGAGAGTGTGGAGGCCATTTATACTGGAAGACAACAGCCAACAAAATCTTGAGGGCTGGTTACTATTGGCCTACTCTCTTTCTTGATGTACACAAGATGATCATTTCCTGTCATAAATGCCAACTTTTTTAAGGCAAAAGGAAGATGCTACCCCTACCTTTGCATCCAATCACTGTTGAATCCCCTTTTCAACAGTGGGGAGTTGACTTCATAGGTGAAATCCATCCACCATCTTCTGCTCAGCATAGATGGATTCTCACTGCCACAGACTACTTCACTAAATGGATAGAAGCCATCCCTTGTAGGCAAGCCAATGATTATGTCATTATAAAATTCACGAAGAATAATATTCTCTCTAGATTTGTTTTCCCTACCAAGATCGTCACTGATAATGCAGCAACATTTGGAGATTCAAATAAAATGGTTGAATTCTGTCACAAGTATCAGATAACATCGGGGCATTCCACGGCCTATTACCCTCAAGGTAATGGACTTGTAGAATCCTAAAACAAGAGTTTATTGAACATAATCAATAAGTTTTTGGAGGACAACAAAAAGTCTTGGCATACAAAGCTTGTGCATGCACTTTGGGCTGACAGATTGACTTTGAAGAAATCTATTGGCATGTCACCCTACCAGCTTGTGTATGGCACTGATGCAATTTTTCCAACCAGCCTTGGTGTGCCAGTTATGAAGTTGATTCAAGAGGTTCAGTCTAAAGATAATGACATGATCAAAAGGATAAATCAGACTATTCACCTTCAGCAAACCAGAGAGGTGGTTTATAACAAAGCATTGCAGACGCAAGACAACATTAAGAACCTTTTTGACAGAAGAACAAAGGCCAACAATTTCAATATTGGGGACAAAGTTTTAAAGTGGGACTCAAGGAGAGAAGACAAGGGAGGGCATGGAAAATTTGACAACTTATGGCTTGGCCCTTATCTCATTCATTCAGCTGCTAGTAATAATGCATTTTTCTTGCAGGAGTTGAATGGAGAAGAATTGTTTGGGGGTCCTGTCAATGGCAGGATGCTTAAACATTACTTCTCTTGATCCATGTCATGTTCTAAAAGCCTTTTTATCTTTTTTTTCATTATAAATATTTCATCCATCATTGCATTCAAAGTTAGAAAAATAAAAGATAAAAAAACGATGAAAAGAAGAAAAGAGGGCAGATTGTAAAAACAATAAAAGTACAGCCCCATACTAACAAAAAGAGAAAAAAATCTGAAAGTGTGCAAGCTTAAATGCCACTCCTGGATAACACACTTCTAGTTATTCAAACAGCCTGATCTTGACTAATTAGGTTTAAATTTTCTGCTGATAATATATTGAATTCGATTTGCCAAACTGTTTAATCTTGGCTTATCAGTAGGTAGATTAGGGTAGAAAGTAAAGGTTCAAACATGCTCAAAATCTGAACCTAAGTATCCAAAGAGAGATAACTCAAATCTATTTATTTCCTGAGTCAAGAATAGAGGTAAAAACTGGTTCTAATCAGCTCAAAATATGAACCAGTCAACATAGGAAAAACAGCTCAAACAGAAGTAAAAAGAGAGCTGTAAAAAAGATGAAGGAAGTGCTTTGAAATTTCAGATCTTAAGCCTTCCATTTTGTTTTAATTTTCTGCAAAATAATATCTATGTGTAGCTTGTTTTTTATGCCATAGATCAACATCAAGTTAGACTGTTCAATCCTGACTTGTATGCTTTTTAATTTCTGTTGTATAATTTACAGAACAAAAATCTGTTAGACTATTTAATCCTAACAGATTGGTAGATTAGGTAGAGAAGCATATGAACTCAACTATTTAATCTGAGTTCATGGAGAAATAAGGAGTAGAAATAGATTAGTTTTATGCTTTCAAAAGAATAAAATGTTGTGAAAAGAGTTTTCCAATCCAAGTGCACTCTAAAGAAGAAAGAATGTTAGATCAGTAGGATTGGGTAGTTAGAAAGCTTGTATTGATGAAGTTCCATTGTTTTCCATGGCTGCTAACATTTTTTAGAACAAAGAAGATCATCCGAGTGAAGAAAGGCACCCCAATGGATGAGGCACTAATCAACCTCCCAGAGAATGTAAGTCTGAAGTTCTTGATGCCTTCAAGAAGGCACCATCCCCAAGTGGAGCCACTGTTAGCCACCAATAAAATTTGTCATATCAAATCATGGCTAAAACATTTTTGGAGCCTTCAAGGAACAAGTTTTTATTGCTTAAAATGTTATCTCTTGAAGACTCATGAAGGCATCTGGCCCTTTGTTCAAATCTTCACTACTGTTTCCATTTTAATTCAGAAATTTTGCTAATTCCATAGAGAAAAGACTGCTGCAAAACACCATTTTTTCCCTTCCTTCCACATCAAAACTAACCTTCATTTTTACCCCTTTCATTCCCATGAAATTCCTATATTTTTCATTTTTCTCCATTTCCCCTTCATAAAGTCTACATTACATAGTTTAAAACTCCTTTTTTAACTCTGCCGAAACCCCCAAATCCATCAAAAAACTCTGAAAAATTCATAAAAAATACACTTTTTGTATTACAGGTTTAAGCCCCCTTGGGCTAAGTCCGAACCACTTCCCCACATGTGCCCATGCATTAGAACCAAGTGCTAAGCCTTTTCGACGCTTATCGCATTGGAGAAATCGGGATGTGTAGGTCTATTTGCCATATTAAAACCTCCGATGTGAATAAGCCCTTTGTACACAACCCCCGATCCTATCATCGCCTCATATAACCCCTGTGCCCACAATCGGGTGCTAAAACGTTGTAAATTTCCATCTTCGATTGATATTTTCCTTTGTAAAGTCATAAACCCACTTTTTCCTAAGTTTGGTCTAAATGCGCCCATGCAATGTTTTTTCATGAAAATGGGTAGATTGAAGGACCAAACCCGACCTTCCGATGCGATTGGCCCTTTATTATATAAGCCTCGGGCCTATTATCTTTCATATAAACCAATGGCCCTGCAGACGAGCGCCAAGCCATATCATATATATATCCCGCCCCAACAATAAAACCTTTGCTTTTTATAAAAACTTTGGGTTCTCATGTATTATAAGGGTTTCATCTTGTTTCATATTTGAGATATTCTCCATTGTTGATCTTGAGTCGATCAAACAGCCCGCGCTACATCGCATCGCAAAGTTTTCATCGGGCGCATTTTATTTCCCTTCCCAATTAACTTCCTCCGATCAGTCGAGAGCCGTTGATCCCCTCCCCGCCTTCCCAAATCCAACGGCCCTTGCTCACTCCGATCAAAAACCTTTCCTCTGCCTTTGAACCCCTCTGATTCACTCCCCACCGTCGATTTGGTCCTCAGATCGACGGCCAGCGCTTAATCGCATCGGCGCCATACAAGTTTTTCCCCCGCCGATCGCATGCCTCCGATTGCATCTGGACCGTCCACATGTCCAGATCAGACGGTCCAAATCGAATTTCCTGACTTTGGTTAAAAACATGCAGCCCCGCTCATAATGTTTCTCGGCCAATCGCAGCCGTCGATCTCTGCAGATCAACGATCCTTCTTCATCCTTTCTCCGCCTGTATATTATTTCGTTTTAGCCCTAGATTCAATATTGGCCATCGATCTTCTACATCCAACGGCCCATATTAACCCTGACAGGCCTGCCTCCTGTGGGTCCTGCCTCTTTCCAGATCTGATCTCTGCCGTTGGTCTTTTTGATCGAATGGCCCAGATTGAAACCGCCCTCCCTGCTTCCGTTCGCGCATCTATCTCATATCGTGTTCACTTCCCCACCGTTAGATCTGAGGCCCCAGATCTAACGATCCACGTTCCATATCGCGTAACTTTCAGCGCAAAGGATAATTTCCTGAGGCACGCGCGATAAAGGTGGTTCTGAAAAGCCACATGTCAGGTGGGAACGCATGTCGCGTTCAAAAAGGCGAAACTGCCTCCCCGCCTTTTTCTCACACGAAAACAGTTGTTTTACCTCCAGAAACCACCTTCCCCATTTCTATTATGTTTTATTGTGTGCGACTCCCATCGTTGATCTCTACAGATCAACGGCCCAGATTTAATCTGGACTTACACTATCGCCCTCCACCCTCGTCAAAGGTTTTCAACGCATGATCTCCGTCGTTGATCTCGTGGGCCAATCTCATCCAACGGCCCACGATCGTCCCAAAGCCCCAATTCTGTTTCCTTTGCAATTTCATCCGCCAAAGATTTTTTGACCTTATTTCTCACATTTTCTTTCATTTTCCAAATAATGTGACCCCTTCGCATTATTGTTTTACTTCTAATCCCGGCCGTTGATCTTCATGGTCGATTATAGATCAACGGTCCTAACTTAATTCTTCCACCATTTTCTCTCACTGCTCCCTTTTTTTACCTTCGCTAACGGATCTCCATCGTTGGATGCTGCCATCCAATGGCCATGCTCCCACCCACAACCTCTGAAGCATTTTTCCCAAAAAACGCAGGATTTCTTAAATATTTTTGTATTTTGCAGGTGTTGAATGGTTTTTCCATTACATCAAAGGAAACCAAAGGCTGGGGATGGCGATCCCTTGTGCCTTTGTGCTTACAAAAAGATCATTCCACAAGGTTCAAATCCACGTCTCATCAAATGCTTCATGGGCATTGATTCCATACGGACCCTTTGCGGCCCTGCACATCAACAAGACACAGTGTGATTTAATCAAATTAAAAGAGTATTAGTGTCAAAGACAAAACACAACAGAATTGAAGATTGAAGATGAATTCCATAGTTTAATTGGTTACGGCTAAGATTGATTATCAAAAACCTAATCCATTAAATTAAAACATAATTAAAAAAAATCAAAAGATCATCAGACAGAAAGGCCTCCACCGCCACAACAGAGGCCAATTGATTCCTCTCAGCTACCCCAGTGCCACCTGTTGCCTCAAATAATTCAAACAGAGGCCGAAGTTAATGATCAGAAAGAAGATATTTGCCTCAGCGCAGCCGAATAGTTAATTCTGCCAAAAGGAACTTAATGTAAAAATATCAGCAGAGTTATTACTACATGAAACAGAGCCTTAATAGTCAACAAAAGCTCCCACCGAGCTTAATCCTTTAATGTAAATCAATTAATACAGTAAAAATATCTGTAAACTTCTCCTTCGAGCCCCTCAAAGGCCGAGAAGTCTTAAATCTATATTAATTGACCTTGGAGACCTTTTATCAGATCCCACCTCCTCATTCCTTCTATAAATACTCTTGTAGAAGATGAGAAAATGTTGGTTGCAGAACTTTGAAATATACTTGTGCTCGAAACTTCTGATTGTAAATAGTGTTCAAAGGCTCTTGAAGCTCTGCTTGTGATAGAATAGTTAGGCTGAGAAGTGAACATGATTGCTAACCTGAAACACTGGACTTAAAGTTGTAACTGGTTTGAAGCATCAATACAAGCTGATTTATGGGATCCTGGTCTATGTTGACGGTGATGTTTTTCTTATTGTAAATCGTTATTTTATTTCTGTTTTCACTTTGTCCATTTTCTCTTATAAAGAACAGCAAGTGTAGAGTTAGGATTTACTGTATATCAGTACCCTTCTTTGACTGATAAGATTTATCTAAATGTTTTCTTCCAAATTGTATTAATTATGAATGATTTAATTCAGTTTGAGTAGTTAGGAATGCTGGCGTTCCCTTGTCCTACTGTCTTAGCTAATTGTTATTCTTGAATGTTATTTTCAGCTTATGTTAAGTAGAGATGAACTAAGGAAGTTATGGTGAGCCCTGTCCTAGTTCTATCCCCAAAGACTATCTGAAAGTTTCCCTGAGAGTGTGTTAAAAACTGGCTAGTTTCAAAGTACTTACCAGATCTTAGACCATTCTTTGTTATCATTTGTGTTTCCCTTGTGTTTAAATGTTTTCTATTGAAAGTGTATCAAAATCTGGCTAGTTTCGAAGTACTTACCAGATATTGGATTGCTTTTATGTATCTCTTAAGTGTAGTCAAAAGCTGGCTAGTTTCAAAGTACTTACCAGATTTTGGGCCGCTCTTTGTTCTTCATTTGTTTAATTCCCCTTCTTGTTGTATCATTTCATTCCATAAAATCAACTTTAAAGAGATCCTTAGACATAGATGACTTGCCCCATGGACCACTCTTGAACCTGTTGTTTAAATTAAACCCTATTATGACTCCATAGCCCAATGGACTAAAACCAGCAAAACATCCATCTTTTAGCCAAAGCTTGTTCTATTTGCTTGTAACTTCTCACCTTTGAAACTCTTTCCATTTAGAACTTTCCACTCAAATAATAATCATGCTCAACCATCCAAAACAAACAGAAACCCTTGGTCTTCATAACTAGCCTAATATCAATATCCAAAACCTTAAAGATAAATCCATCTTTGCACTTATTGGAGAGATCCCTCTCCGGATTCAGGAGGGCTAGATCCTAGAATCCCAAAGTGGTTGAAACGGTGTTTCTCCCTGCAGTCAGACTTTTTCCAATATTGTTGATTACAGGGAGCTAACATTCCGGAAGGGAAATCAGTGGTAGGTTCGAGATGGATCTACAAAGTGAAGCAAGCAGCTGACGGGAGTGTTGAGAAGTACAAGGAAATATTTTTTGCTCGGGGCTTCTCACAGATTGAGGGGATCGACTATGAGGAAACCTTTGCACCTGTCACAAGGTATTCTTCCATACGGAGCATCCTAGATCTCTCAGCGCAGATGGGATTACACATTCATTAGATGGATGTGAAGACTACGTTCCTCAACGGAGTCATTGAGGAGGAGGTGTACATAGAGCAGCCCGAAGGTTTCGAGATCTTCAACAGTGAGTCACATGTGTGCAGGCTCAAAAGAGCGTTGTATGGGTTGAAACAAGCACCTCGTGCTTGGTACACGTGGATAGACAATTATTTCACCGGTCTTAGATTCACCAAGAGTGAGGCGGATCCAAACCTATACCAGATTGTGGTGGAGGGTAAGTTGTTGATCATTGTACTTTATGTAGATGATTTAATTCTGACAGGTGATGAACAATTGATACTCTCATGCAAGGTTGATCTTGCAAAAGAGTTTGAGATGAAGGACTTGGGCCTCCTTCATTATTTCCTGGGATTGGAAATTTGGTAGAGCAGTGATGGATTGTTTGTGTCTCAAGGCAAGTATGCCCAGGAGATATTGGAGAAGCTCAACATGCATGGCTGCAAGCCTATCTACACTCCTCTTCCTAGTGGTTGGAGGAAAGAGGATGCTACATCGGCAGAGGTAGTGGATGCCACTGTTTACTGACAATTGGTGGGGTCGCTTATGTATCTAGTCAATACACGACCTGACATATGCTATGCTGTTAACCAGCTTTCACAAGCTATGGTTAAGCCTACCAAGCTCTTTTGGAAGGTGGGGAAGCATGTATTGAGATATCTCGGGGGCACATCGGGATATGGGTATAGTACGAACGATCAGATGAGAGGTGAAGAAGCGACATAGCCCTTCACGGATGCAAGTGTTAAAGAGCCCAACGAATGACATACGGAAAGTTTTGATGCTCGAATCTACAACGAGTTTCTTGAAATACGATTGAGAAGCAGAATCGCGCTGACTTGACAAAATGACCCCCTTGTCGGCGAGTTTGGCTGCATGCGAGGCTATATGGATGAGGAAGATCCTGGTCGGTTTGTTCGGTTCACACTTAGAGCCTACTGTGATTTATTGTGATAATCAGAGTTGCATCAAACTCTCGGTTAATCCAGTATTTCATGATAGATCTAAACACATTGACATCCGGTATCATCATATCAGAGATTGTGTGCAGCGGAAGGTCATGTTACTTTCATACATTCCTACGGAGGATCGGGATGCTGATATCTTGACGAAGGCACTCACCAGGAGCAAATTCAAATACCACAGGGGTAGGATAGGGGTTGCAGATAATCCTTATCTTGTTGAGAGGGAGTGTTGAGATTGCAGCAAGATGATGAGCTTAGTGGAAAGGAGTCGCCTTCACTAAGTGGGCCCGCAGGCTATTTTTGGCGCAAAGTCTATTTTTAGACTATGTCTATTTTTAGACATATGGATCATGTTCTATGAGTTGCAGGATGCTATTTGTGGATTGTTAGTCAAGTCGGAAAAAATAGATGGACTTCTATTTTTAGACATATTGGGCGGAATCTGTTTTTAGATTGCCAGTCTAAAAATAGATATGTCGAATATTATTAGCTCTTAATAATATTTGGACTCTAAACATTATCTTATTCTCTTGGAGCACTTCAGTTAAGTGCAAAGATGTGGCATAGGAGCTGACAGAAGGAATTACACTATTCCTGAGGGTTAAGTGGAGCTATTGCATGGAGACTTCAGTTAGAAATCATGTGACAGAGTTTGGTAGAGTTATTAAGGTAGTTGGTGGAGTTGTGTTCAGTTTAACTCAGTTAAACACATTTGAGCTAGTTGTATCTAGTCTAACTGATTGATACACTAGTGAGAGTGGTGTGAATTAACTATTAATTAATTCACTAATTATTAACTCATTAATCAACTGAAGAATACATCAGTTAACTACAGTGCATGGACAGTTTCAGTGGAGACCAGTGGAGAGGTAGGTGAAAGAGAAGGTTGACTATTAGTTGTGACTATAGTGTTGCATGATTTGCAACACCTAGTGATTGGAGATGCCAATGAGGATTGCGTGAGCAAGGCTGGACCAATTCAATTTCATTCATAACCAATATTCATCAGGGATTGCACAGTAGAGGCAGGCTTGGCGAAGATCAGTGCATGGATTTGCTAGATCGGCCCTGATTAGTGTGTAGCGATTGTATTGTACTGAGAGCTTGACATGATCAGATTTGTATGAGGATTTTTACATGATCTCTATGACACATATTATATACAGATAGTTGGGGTTTTTAGCTTCAAGCTTTCCCATTAAAACACTATGTTCATATGTGTGAATTTTTATGGTTTCAATGTGTGCATGCAATTGATTTAATTTCTGCAAGTAATGATCAATGGTGGAATAGATTATGTATTGTGCATGAATTAAAATAGTGTGTGATCAGGAGAATATTAGACATATAACATATTAGTTATATAATTTCTACACAGCTTTTGATCATATGTCTCAATTCCTTCTTATTTCTCTATGTAAATTTCCTTCTCAACAACACTGTTGAGAAAGGCGGTCTTCGCAATCATTTGGTGGATTTTCCACCCCATTTGTGCAACCAATGCGAGAATGGATTTTATTTAGGAATAGCTTGCAACTAGTGCAAAATTTTCCCCATAGTCCACTCCATATATCTAAGAGAATCCTTTGGCCACAAATCTGGCCTTGTACTTCTCGATGTTCCTGACAACTGCATACTTTAATTTGTAGAACCATATGGAATCAACTAATAATTTCGCTTCTGGTCTCGGAACCACCTCCCATAGATTCTTCTTCAGGATGGAATCATATTATTCCATGATGGCAATAACCCAAACAAGTTGAGAAACTGCTTCCTCAAATTAGGAAGGCACTGTCTCAATGAGCTATGTCATCAGAGTCATGTAACCATTGTACCTATCAAGTGACCTCCTCTTGCTACGATGTGATGTGGGGGCTCCCAGATCCTCCCTAGCATCCTAGAAAACTATATAAACTTCTCTGGTTCTCTTTCTCCCCCCTCTGGAATATTTTGGTTGAGTGGGTGCCTCCACTATACCTCCTATCTGCTCCATTGCATGTGGCTACTCCACAACCTCCTGAAGCTCATCTGGAGGCTCATCCTTTGGATCTTAAAGCTCCTACTCTGGTGGGATAATCAGCTCTCGTTCCAAACAGGATCTCATAGCCTTATCCTCATCGAATTTTACATCTCTCCTTGCAATTTTCATCCTCAGTGAAGATCAATACACCTCGTAATTGAGTGGAGTTTCGAGATATCCTACAAAAAATCCCAACTCTGTTGTAGGATCAAGTTTATTCCTTTAATCCTTGGAGACATGACAATAAATTGAAGCTCCAAATATTCTGAAATGAGAAAATTCAAGATTTCTCTCACATAAATCTTCCTCTAATGTGATCATACCAAGTATTCTATGAGGACTTATATTTTGAACGTAGGAAGTACTGTTGCATGCTTCTTTCCATAGATGAAATGGTAGCCCCTGATCATGCAACATGGCCCTTGTTTCTCCCATTATGCTCATGTTTTTCCTCTCACCTACCCCTTTCTATTGTGGGTTATGGGTTGTTATTAGTTCCCTATGAATACCTTCTTTTGTATAGAAATCCTTGAATTCATGCAAAACAAATTCACCTCCATTGTCTCTCTTGAGAGGCTTCACTTTCTTCTCAGTCTCTTTCTCTACCAATGCTTTGAATTCAACAAATTTTGAGAAAAATTCATCCTTATTTTGCATGAAGAAGATCCAACAATTTCTAGAGAAATCATCAATAAAAATAACATAGTGCTTAGGTTTTGCAATGGAGGTTGTGGAAATGGGTCCACAAACATCATAGTGGAATCACTCCAATATTGCAACTTCTCTTCTATTGCGAACATTGAAATTGGATTTGGCATACTTCCCCAATAGGAAACCCTTGAATACATCTTATTGGTTAAGGGAGCCTTTAGGGAGATCGATGGTAATTTGTTGCATCCATGGTGTAGATGACCCAATCTCATGTGTTAGATTTCTCCAACATCTCAACTTCTCACATTTTATTCCTTTTTAGTCAATACAACACAATCTCCCACCTCAAGTTTGTATAGGTTCTTGACTCTAACTCCAATCTGCTTCACTTTCTCTGAAAGGCTTTCCCTTTCTGACTCTAACTCCAATCTGGTTCCTTTCTCCTTGAGTCAATAGTAAAAAATGGTAAGCGAGTTTGTGAAGTGCTTCCGAAGAATGTATGCGCGTCAAAAGTGTGTTTCTTACGTGTATCGCACTTTTCCAGATGTCAATTTTTTATTACGTTACGTCAACCTCCTTTCCTTAACTTGAAAGTCAACGATTGTAACCGAGTTCGTTACGTGGTTCAGAAGAATGTATGCAAATTTTGGTTAAGATTCCCATCACGTCATACCTTGTTAATTCTTGAACCTCTGGTCCTTCTCCTCTCTTGGGTATGTTGTGAAGGTGAATTGGGTATCTTGTGATGGTGAACCTCTCTCTGTTTGTGGGTAATGCATGCGCTCCCTGCCTGCTTTGAATATGGGAGATGAAATCTTATTAAAAATATATGATCTTCTAAGAACTGATATTTCAATTTTGAGTAACGAGACTCGTTGATAATATAATGGGTGGATCTGATAGATGTAGAACTGCGTCTGTAGATTTTTCTATTGGGGTATGGAACAAACAGAGGTGCCCATTTGTTGCTAATAGGTATCGATATCTAACCTGAGGATGATATTAAATTTATTTGGCGTGGGAACTCCAACTGCATCTGCACCTACATTTGGTGGATATGAATCTGTTTCAACTGCCTATGCTCTTGGTGGTATGTCGATGCATGCTTCTCATGTGTTAGAGGTATTGGTAAGTTAACCTGACATTAAGAAATAAAATATGTATCTAGATTGAAATCTCATGGTGATTATTCTCTATTTATATATGTAGGAAAGAACACTATTGTTTGAGTTTAAGAATATGTAGACGGAAATCTCACAGTGATTGTTCTCTAGCTATATTTGTAGGAAAGAGCAAGCAAGATTGTCGTAGGAAAGAACAAGATTGTTTGAGTTTAAGAAGGGAATATGTCTACCTATGTAATATATTTTGAAAATGAAATCTATGTTTCTATTATAAATTATCTAATCAAATTTCTATTCCTTTTACTACAATAACATAATCTCATGAAAAAGTTCCTATTCCTTTTACTGCAATAACATAAGCTCATGAAAAAAGTTCAAACCAAAATAGTTTGTTGTTATTGTAATCAAGATAATTGAAATTTGTAACATTGAAAATTTGTTTTCGATAACTCACAATTTGTTCAAGTGGGAAGCTATGAGTTTCAGGTATCAATTTAAGGTCTCAGCTTCAGTACCAGTTTGAGGTCTCGCCTCCCTTTTCTCTTTGATTACTTTACTTTAGTGGCAAGAGTTTACCTTAGTGCTTAACTGAAGCTCTTTTCTTACTTGAGTGGCAACTTATTTGAGTGGCATAATTTTACCTACGTGAGCGGCATGAGTTTACCTGAGTGCTCCTGAGTTATTGAAGCAAAACAGTGAAAAACACATTTACTGGAATTTGAATGCAAGACGTGAGATGACTCAACATGATCTCATCATGAGAAGAGAAGTGAAGTGAAGTGAAGACAACCGACTAAACTGAAGAGACAAGTGCAATATTACCCGACAAGTGGAATACTTTGCAACTGCATGCAAAGTGTGTGTTTAAAATAATGTCAATTTATTTTGTAAAACCTTCGCACCTTCCGAACATTATATATATATATATATATATATATATACTCTTAAAAAGTAAACATAAAATGTGGACAAATTAATGTCATTATTACTTGGTTGAAACTTAAACTCTTAATACCATTTGGCATTTAACCTAAGTTTCATAAAAGTTTTCCTCAATATGAGGCCAATAAGACCTCTAAATTGCTTATTCACTGCAATAACAGCAGGATGAAGCTCATACGTTGACCAAAAGGTGCACCGGGATCTAAAATAAAAAAACATTGGGTTACATTGAGCTTATAAAGTTCGATTCCTGTTAATATACTAATGAAAAGATCACATGCGATTACAATAGTCCTTGCAGCCCGCAAGGGGCAGGGACTAACAAGAAGCACTTAACCTAAAATTTGGTATATTATAGTAATATATATAATACTTTAGAGCATTATAGCATGCATATATAGATAGACATAGTTTTCAATAAAATATTTTATATCATCACATAAAAACTATAGACATGAGAGTAGAGTAAACAAGAATATGTTATAAGAGTTAAAAGTTTTTCAAACAAAAAAACAAGAAGCACTTAACCTAAACTTTGGTATATTATAGTAATATATATAATAATTTAGAGAATTGTAGCATGCATATATAGATAGACATGGTTTTAAATACAATGTTTTATATTATTTATTGATTTTAGAAAAGTTTTTAAAATAATGGTTAAGAATAATTTTTAGAATATGTTATATGAGTTAAAAGTTTTTTTCGGGGAGGCTGGAGTGGGAGGGGTGTTATTAGACCTCGAAAAGAGGACTTAATTAAAGTTTGCATGGGGCTTCGACAAAGCCACAAATAATCAAGTTGAAGCGCTCTCCCTTTGGCAAGGATTGAAAATCAACATTTCCAAGGGTATCAGGGATCTGGTCATTGTTGGTGATTCACTGGAGATTATCCAAAAGTGTTTGAATCTCTCTAAATGCTAGTGCCCCATGGAGTCTGAATCCTCTCCAATCCTCATAAGGATAATGTACCTACTTAGGAAAATTTAAAAATTTAAAAATTTTCATGTAAAAATAGCCAACAACCATGTGGCAGACGCTCAAGCCAACATCGGAGCATAGCTAGAACAAGGGTCCATAATAATTAAAAATAAACATATATATGTCATGTCCCATAATGAAGTTAAAAAACACGATCTTCGTGGAGTACATCTTGGGTACAGGAACTCAGAATATTGTGCGGGCATTTAAGGTGAACAACATACAAAGGACGCAGTGGAGAGCTTTGGGAGAGGGGAATGATGGTTGGAAGTTAATGAACATGTGGGATCGAGACTGGAAGGCGGCCATATACCATGACAGGTGGGTATGCATCCCCTAGTCATTCTCCTGGTTATTTAATTTGCATTCAGTTGAAAGCAGTTTTAGTACCATTGCTCTTCGAGTCGAGCAGGATTTGGCAGTGATGGAGATGGAGGGAAGTGGAATTGTAATGTTGCATTTAAGACAACCATTTATGGTTGATAAAATAGGGAGGAATGTCGAGAATGACTAGGCTCTTATTTATAGCGGATGGCAGAGGAAAATCATCCATAGGATATCTTTGGTGCAGAGGAGAATTGCCAAAAATATGACTTATGAAAGAAATGACTGTGCCAGCGATGCGATGGAGTCTGGGCTCAATGGAGTATAGGGGATATAGTGGAAAAATCCAATAAGAAAGAAACCAAGAAAATTATCAAAGAAAATAATGAAAATATGGCAGTTGTATACTCTTAGTTGTCTCATCTTGGAAAGGATATGGAACTGATTCAGAAATCCATGGAACTCTTGACCATAATTGTCATGAATTTATGTCATAATGTAGAGAATATTGAAGTGAAGGTTGAGACACCCACCATGGGTGTGTTGAAAGAAGACTTCGGTTACAGGGATGGTTCTGCTCAACCTACTGTGGGTAATGATGTCGTTGTTGTTCGTGATTTCGACCCTGGGGCTAGCAGACTAGAGGACCTCGGACTACCTCCTCATGAGGCAATGATAGAAGATGAACCTGGAATTTGTCGGTAGCGACTGTTTCATCTTTTAAATTCTATGTTTTGTCGAGTAGTAATATACTGTGGAGTTTTCTCGAAGGTTTACAATGAAAAATATGTAATAAGTATGTATGTGAATCATATAGGTAGCAATAGGGTCTCTCTGCTAGTTAATTTGTTGATCAATTTTGAGCTTAAGAGCTCCATGTCTGTAAGGGACCTCGCTTGTTTCCAGTTTTATTAATGAAAATTTCTACCCATTCCTTTAAAAAAAAATAAGATTTTTTTTTTTTTTTGAATTGAAATATATTGTGGTAAGGTGGTGAGGGAATGTTATTGTCAAGTTTAGGAAGAATAAAAACTAGTCAAAAGAAAGTAATTATAATATAAGAATTAAGTAAGATTGTTCTTTGTACCCTACTTTATTTGGCATATATTTTGTCAAGTTGGAGGATTGCTTGGAAGGAAAAGTTATGTTAGTCCAATACCCTTTTGTATATTCATCATCCTTCTTTTTGACACCAATAATATTGATCTAATGGCGAGGAGTCCCTATGATCTTAAAAAGGGCTAAAAATCCTCAAGGATTCTTGATCTAGTACAAGTATGACTATTAAAACTAAAATAATATTTAGGCATGAAAAAATTAGCTAGGAGGAAGTGACTTCATATAAATATCTCAAAATCCATCTTCATCAGAAGCTTAATTGTGTTTTTAAAATGGAAAATGCAAGGCGGAAATCTTATCATGGACTTGAAAATAGTTGTAAATCATCAAACTTTTAGTTACCGGATAAGAACAAACTCCTCCTTGGGACTCTTGTTGCTCTTGTTATCTTATATGGTTATGTAGATTAGGGCTGCAATATCAATAACTAATCATGAACAAATATAGCGAGTCCAAAGGTATTATACAAGTTATGATGTTAAAATTAAAGACAATACAACCTCTCATATCATTTTCATAAAAGTGAATATTTCCTCCAAACATGACTATGATTAGTGATAGTGCAACCATATAAATTAAATAGCTATTAAAATTGAATAAGCATCAAAAGACTTAATCATCTATATATATATATATATATATATATATATATATATATATATATATATATATATATATATATATATATATATATATAATTTCTTTATTATTATTATTAATTATAAAAATAATTAATATAGCCATGGCTCTTTTGTAATTGTCTAAGAATTCTCAGTATTTACCGGGCCTCATTTCTTTGTTTTTTTTCTTTGCTTGGTCCTTGCTGGGTTTCTTTCGGGACCTCCAATGGTGTGCACAAGGGATGACTATGTCTCCCTTTTTGGCCCTTTTTTCTTCTATTTTTTCCTCATTTGGAAGCAATCCTCTCTTTGGGTAGTTGGGAGATCATTTTCTACCCTATTTATGTTGATATATTCGTGGTAATGTTAGTTGGTTTGGTAAATCTTCCCTATGGAGCAGTCGTTTTCTTTATCTCCTATGTTTTTTTTGCTGAAATGCAAGGTATGATGTTGGTCTTAACCGATGACATCTCATAGGTAATATTTTTTCAGCAAAAAACTAACAAGATATAAGAAAATGAAAAACATTTCTTTAATGAAAATGTTCAATTTTTCAATCTTTTTCAGAAAGAAAAGAACTCCAGCTTATATTATATTAATAAACAATTACATCATTCTTGGTACATAGATCCGGTATATAAATACCCAAAACTGGATCATGCATATAAACAAGATAAAGCTCACCACAAAAACTGAGTGCATAACAGATATCCCATAAATTATCATTCCCTATAAGCTACATAAAGAAGATACCATAAAAAATCTATGAGTGGACTAATCCAACCCATGTGCCATAACACCATATCAAAAAGGACCCACAAATACATATTAATTAAAACAGTATAACTAGTAAAAACGAAAACATTAAACCGAGCCAGATTCACTTCAACATTGCATTCAGCCCGATTCACCACAAAAATAAAGAGACATAAAGGATCATAGATTTAGCAGTCTCGCATATATACAGGCTCGCTTGCCGACGATAAGAGCAGATAGTATTAGAGAGTCCCAAAAAACATTTATGGTATGTTCGTGGAATTGAGCCTAATGGATCCGCTATAGCAGATTTAAGCAGGCTCACTTGTAAACAGGCTCGCTTGTAGCCGATAAGGGACATATAGCATCAAAGGCACCAATACTGTATATGGAAAGGCCACATGATCATGCCCAAATGTTCTTCTGTGATACATTAATATAGAAAAAAATGGGCAAAACCTGAACTGAAAAGAATACACAGTGCCAATCCCAATAATAATAGTGTCATGATATAGGAATTTCACGATGCTCGATCACCTGCTTCCCCCTGTAATGAAAAAAGTATAAAAAACTCAGAGAAACATTCAAACCCCTCTTAGAAAGTTGATCTGCTCGACTTTTATTCTCCTGATATATATGTGAGAGAGGAGTATTGTTTAACTTGGATAGGATTCCCCTTACACGGTCAATCCAACCCTGTAGTCCTCGCGGATGGAAAGAAGCTATACCACTAATGCCATCGATAACTATTTTAGAATCCCCATATATATGAATGGATTGCATACCAAGATTATGAGCCACCCACATACCACTCCACAAGGCAAGGAGCTATGCCTTATTGTTTGTACCCAACCCACGATTCCAGAACATCTGATAGTGATCAGAAATATCCATCTTGATCCATGCGCCATAGCCACATACCCCTTCCGATAGGGTTCCATCAAAGTAAACTAGGGCAGGTTGATAGGATGAAGACAAGTACGATGAGAAATATCTTTTGTGATAACATTATGCTGATCTTGACCCAAAATCCACACCATGATAGCCCCATGAATTCTACGCAGGATATTGGGCTTTCCCTAAAAACTGAGGCGATTCCGAGCAAGCCATAACTCCCAAAAAAGATAAAAAGGGAGTGCTTTATAAAGACCATTTGAGGCACACCATCTCTCAAAAGTGCTGGTAAAATCCTCCGGTAGCTAATCCAGGCCAATAATATAAGGAGAGAATAACATACATAACTTCCTTGTAATCTCACTGAACATAAATAAGTATGGGGTTGATTCCTCATGAATATGGTAGAGGGGGCATCGCTGAGGACCAAGGATGCCAAATCTATTTATCCTATCCCATGTTAAGATCCTCCCTTTCCAATTCAACCACCCAAACAATAAGATCTTCATGGGCAGCTTTCACAGCCAATATCTTCTGAAAGGAGAGACTACCCCCCCAACTCTATCGCAAGAAATTGCAGATGAGTAGGTATCCTTCACTACCAAACCACCATCTTTAGAAATACCATCCCAAACCACTTTGTCCCCATCCTGGTGGAGACACAAACCCCCATCCTGAAGGAAATCTGTAAAACAATTCCAATTTTGAGAGTCCCTTTAGGGCAGCCCTAACTGCTCCGTCGATTTCCAGATCGAATTACCCTAACTCCAACATGATATCAATTGATATAAATAAAAAATCCCTCTATGATCCAATCTATGAATAATCCCAGCATCCATATGGAATTCCTTGTCAATCCCCAGTATTCTATCTACCCCTAAAAGAATGGATTTCCCATTCCCGAATCTCCATAACAAACGCTTGCCAAACACCAGCATGAATTTCTTGAAACTTTTCCAGATTGTTGATTCTCTCTTTGAACCAATATTCATCCCCTTATAGATATGTAACATAAGGTCCCCTTCAACATATTTAAAATGGATAATGTTCGACCACATGCCACCGAAATTAATGGATCTCCACAATGATTTAGCCAGAAGGGAATTTGTAAATGTTCTGACATCTAGAATACCCCAGCCCCTAGAATCCTTTGGAGTCGATACCATGCTCAACTTACATAAATGAAACTTCCTAATACTAGAGGCACCCGACCATAGAAAGTTGGAAATTACAGAATTTATGCATCGAGCAATTTTCTCAGGAAAATAAAAGAGGTGCCCCCAATATACCATAAACTGAATAATAACAGCTTGAATAAGCACATACCTACACCCTAATGACAACCATATGTGACTTCATCCTTGAATTCTACCTTTAAACTCGTCGACCAGCCACTTCCAGTCCACCGACTTGTAGCCACATGGCTTCATCTTGAAACCCAAATAAGTAAGCCCATCCATCAATAACTTAGTTTGGACCCCCATGAATTCTACTATAAAATTAATCTCATTGATTTCCCCACTTCCATGTAACATAAATGATTTTCCTTTATTACTGTGTAACCCTGAAGCAATGCCAAATTGGTTTAGAAGGTAGTGGAGGTAGAACCATTGGTTCCGTAAAAGCCTGCCAAACACCACTAAGTCATCGACAAAAAGTGAGTGCGTAATACAAATAGTGGGAGAAAAAGTTAAACTTGTGAAGAAACCATCCCGTGTAGCCTGGTGTAGGATCTTGCTAAAAAGATCCATGATAAGAATAAATATGAGTGAAGATAACGCACAGTCTTGGCGAAGGCCCCTCTCAGCCTTAAATAATTTTTATGGCTTTCCGTTGATAAGAACAACAAAACTCACAGATGAGATACATGCCATAATCCACCTAATTTTTTGCATAGATATCCAAACCTTTAATACCAGTCTAATGAAAGACAAGTCAACACAGTCATATGACTTAAAGAGATCCACCTTCATAATCAATGCCTCCAATTTACTTGAATGGATAGAGTGTATTACTTCTTGTGCAGTAGCCACAGCATCGTGGATAGATCTTCCCTTCAGAAAACCATGTTTCTCCACCGAGACATTATTAGACAGGAACCCCTTAAGCCGATTAGCAATTATTTTCGACGTTATCTTATAAATGGTGTTACACAATGCAATCGGTCTGTAGTCAAGAAAGCCCATTGGATTAGATGAATTTGGAATAAGTACCATGAAATTCAAGTGCATGTCCCCCGTAACATATCCATTGCGCCTTATCTGCTCAGTCGATAATAATAGATCATCTGCCAGAATTTCATAGAAGTGTATATAAAACTCAACAGGCCACCCATCTGGCCTAGGACTCTTGTCCTAGGCAAAATACTTTAAGACTACTTCAATCTCTTCTTTTTTGATCTCCTTCCCCAGGATCTGATTTGCATCCATATCGCACATGACCAGCATGTGGTCCAAGACCCAAAATTGACTTCTGTAATCGATCTCCTCACCAGCTTCAAAAAAGAGGAATAGTATTTGTATGCCTTCGCCCATATGTCCTCTGTAGAATAGACCATAGTCCCCTCAGTCAAATCCATTTTCCAGATAGAGTTTATGTGCCTCTTGTCGTTCGCCACCTTATGGAAGAATTTAGTACTTGAATCCCTTTCTTTCATCCATTGTATCCTACTCTTCAATTTTCGAGTTACTTCCTGGATTTCTAGGATTGTTGCTCTTCTAACCTCCAGAAATTTAAGGTAATCATATTGTTGTTGGGTTGGAGGAGCATTCCTCATTTCCGCATGAACTTTCGTGACTTCCACAGAGATTGTGTTTAATTCCTCCCTTAGTCTAGCTTTCTTATCCCTTTCCCACCTCATCGTGCGCATTTTTAAAGCACGAAGCCAGGATGAGAGACGACATCAACCAGCCACATCCCGACCATGATCCTCCTTCGCCAAAAATCTATTACCATTTGGTTATAGTGTGGATCATTAAGCCATATTCAATTAAATTTTAAAGGGATTCCATACACCCGAGCTTCTTTTCGCCACTTAAGTAATATAAAAATGTGATCAGATAAGGTTCCTTCAATAATATAGGATCGGAAATTGCCCAAATACCGAGAAAAGGTCTTCAAACACCATGGCTCTATCCACCTTTTACCAATTTATTCTCCCCCCTCCCCCCCCACCCCATGGTTTGTCCATGTCGGGGCCAATGGAACAAGACAAATATCCACCATATGACAGTGACTGAAAATACAATCAATGTGATTGGCCAATGGATCCGGTCACGCCTTGGGCCACTATAACTCATCAAAAGATAAGGTGGCATTATTGTCCCTGATGACAATAGGATTCGATACCTGCAATAACCGTGAAGCTTCAAAACGATTCGAAAATGCAGATCGGCCATGACATGATGCATACAGGTCTATAATATGAATTTTCTTTGATAACCCCCTTATAAAACCCGATAAGACAATCCCTCCAAAAAACGTGTATGCACGGAACCGAGCGACATTTGGATCCCACGTTTCCAACATCCAGATAAAAATGACACTGAAATGAAAAGAAGGAGTTGCAGCTCACAGGTGAGTACTGCACCTGGAGACTGCACTCAAACAGAGAGAACACTCTGAGTTTACTCTACATTCATGAATGAGGAATTACATCATTAAGTATAACACTAGGAATTAGGAAGTTGCAAACAAACTCCTAAATTGTAGGAACTAATCCTAAACTAAGGAGATACGTTACAACTTGTGTAACCATTTCTCCATTAATATAAAATAATATTAGTTATTTTCAACTCCCCCCCTTAATGGAGAAAGGATTATCCCGAACTCCTAGCATCCTTCTAAACAATTCAAACTTTACACGCCCAAGAGGCTTAGTAAATATATCAGCCATATTGTCACAAGTTTTACAATACTCAACAAATATCTCTTTTGACTGTAGTTTCTCTCGAACAAAATGGAACTGAGTGTCGATGTGCTTGGTATTTTTATGAAAGAATGGATTGTATGCAAGGTTGATGGTACTCTGGTTGTCAGTTTTGATGATAGTTGATTCTTTCTGTTCTTCTCCTGCATCGTTGAGAAGTCTTCTCAACCAGATAGCTTCACATGTGGCTGCACACAATGCTTGGTACTCAGCTTCACAAGAAGATAAGGCTACAGTGCTTTGCTTTTTGCTGCTCCATGCTATGACCCCGGATCCAATGCTGAAAGCGTAACCTGTGATAGACCTTCGATAATCCAAGTTACCTTCCCAATCTGAATCTGAAAAACCTGCTAGAGTAACATCAGAAGTGTCAGTGTACAAAATACCATAATTACTAGTACCACTAAGATACCTCAACACACTTTTTGCTACGACCTAGTGACTTTCGAGTGGTTTTGACATGAACTGGCTCAACATACTAACAGAGTATGCCAAATCTGGTCTAGTTGTAGTGAGATATATCAAACTGCCAACTAGTTGTCTATACATAGTGGCATCCACCTCTTTAGTGCCATCGTCACTGCTTAACTTTAAGTTCTGCTACAATGGTGTTGCTGCTGATCTGCATTGCTCCATTCTGAACCTTTCCAGCAAGCTTCTGGCATACTTCCCTTGTGTAAGAAAAGTCTGTCCAGAATCTTTCCATACCTCCAATCCCAAGCAGTAATGTAGATTTCCGAGATCTTTCATCTCAAACACTTGTTACATCTGCTGTTTGATTTCTTTGATCAAATTGTTAGCATCCCCTGTTATGATCATATCATCTACATACAAAGAAATCAAAATAATTTGCCTCTGTTTATTAAACTTGGTATACAGATTTGGATCATTCAAGCTCCTATGAAAGCCATGCTGTATAAAAAATGAGCCAATCTTCTCATACCACGACCTGGGTGCTTGTTTTAAACCATAAAGTGCCTTTTTCAATTTACAAACAAGATGTTCCTGCCCCTTTTTCACAAAACCTTCAGGCTGAACTAAATAAATTTCTTCTTTCAAGTCACCATTCAGAAATGCAGACTTAACATCTAGCTGGTGTAGCTGCCATTTATGTTTTGTTGCTAAAGAAATTAGCATTCTAATGGTGTTTAATTTGGCTACAGGAGCAAAGGTGTCATCGAAATCTATTCCCTCTTGCTGTGAGTAACCCTTTGCTACCAGTCTAGCTTTAAGTTTTTCTATACTCCCATCTGCATTTATTTTAGGTTTATACAGCCATTTGCATCCTATGGGGTTTTTACCTTCAGGCAATTCAACCAAATCCCAAGTATGGTTTCTGTTTATTGATTCTATTTCCTCATACATTGCAGCCCTCCATGCATCAGATTTACTTGCTTCTTCATAATTTGCAGGTTCTACAATGTTTAAAATGTTTGTCATTAATGCATAGTCTTTCAATCTGGATGGTAATTGAGTCTTCCTACTTGATCTCCTTGGTAGGGGACTTACCTCAAATCTGTCTATTTCAGCCTTCTCTGGGCTTGCATCATTGATTACAATACCTGTTACTTCTTCTTCTTGTTTCTGCTCCTGCACTTCATCATCCTCACTGTTTTCTTCCATTAGCAATGGAATGTGCCAATCACTGTTAGAGTCATCCTTTCCTTCTTCAACCTGTTCATGAAATATGACATCTCTGTTTGCAAAAACCTTATGAGTCACAGGATTAAATAACTTATATGCCTTGAACTCAGTGCCATATCCAACAAAGATACATTTCAAGGCTTTTGGATCTAACTTCTTCCTATCTGCCTTAGGTATATGAGCATAAGCTTTTGACCCAAATATTCTAAAATGACTCACTGCTGGTTTGAATCCAAACAATGCTTCAAAAGGGGTTTTGAAGCCTAAACATTTAGTAGGACTCCTATTCTTAAAATATACAGCAGTGTTAATAGCTTCTGCTCAAAAAACATTTGAAAGACCCTTACCTTGAAGCATGCTCCTTGCGCACTCCACAAGAGTTCTGTTCTTTCGTTCTGCCACTCCATTCTGCTGAGGAGTGTGGGGCACTGTAAACTGTTGAATAATCCCATGCTGCTTGCAGAAATTCATGAATTCTCCCAACCTGTATTCTCCCCCTTGATCTGAGCGGAGAATTTTTATCCTTTTTCCTGTCTGGTTTTCTACCATAGATTTAAACTCTTTAAAATACTAAAAGGCTTGACTCTTTTTACTCATAAAGTATATCCATGAGAACCTAGTGCAATCATCTGTAAATAAGAGAAAATAATATGCACCTCCTAATGACCTAGTCTGCATAGGTCCGCATATATCTATATGCACCAATTCTAAGATATCTCTTTATTTTCCATTAACATGCAAAGGGAACTCTTCTCTATGCATCTTCCCTAATGCACATCCATCACAATCTAACTTAACATTATGGAAAACAGGGAGTCCATCAACCATACCTTTTCTCTGAAGTAAGATGAGGTCTTGCAGATTAAGATGGCCAAATCTCTGATGCCAGAGATCTTCAGCTGTCGATCCAGTTGCAACCATTGCTTGCTTTGTCATACTTTTCACGTCTAATCTGTACAAGCTCCCCACACACACTCCTGTTGCAACTGTTTCCATCCGGCTATCCTTTATGACACAGTTAGTCTTAAAGAATTGAACTTGCATGTCCTGATCAGTAATCATTGAGACAGAGATCAAATTTTTCTTAATTCCGGGCACATACAATACATTTTTAAGGTGTCTAATGTTACCGCTAGGTAATTTTACCGGAATGTCACCATATCCTTTGATCTCATATCCACTATCATCTACTAAATAAATTTTCGACCCACATGAAGTTTCTTCAAGACATTCAAACCAGTCCTTCTTACCTGTCATATGTGAGGATGCACCAGAGTCGACATACCATATGTCGTCCTCATCTCCCTTTGAAGCTGAAAGAGCACAATCAGCTGTAAATAGTCGAAGTTCGTGGCTATGATCCTCATCTTCCTCAATGAAGTATCATCTGTGCTTTCTCTGTTTATTTCTTGCTTCGTTTGCCTGCCTCTTATTACACTCTTTAATTTGATGACCAGGTTTTCCACAGTAAAAACATTTCTTGCTGGGAAAATTATTAGAAGACATACCTTTAAATGGTTGCTTTTGAAATGTGTTGGCTCCTCTCTGCTGCTGTTGTGGTTGCTGTTGCTGCTGTGGCTGCTTCCCTCTATACTGTCTCCTTTTCGCCATCAGAGCAAGGTCATTGCTCTGTGATTTCAAATTTTGTCGTCGCTCTTCTTCCTGTAGCAGAATCCCTGTCGGCTCTTCAAACGTAGGGGCTTTCTCCCTTGCTTCCAGCCCTGTGATAAACATCTGGTATTCATCTGTCATTCCGTTCAACGTGATCGTGACCAGATCCGAATCGGAAACTTTCTCTCCGATATCTACCAATCTGTCCTTCAGGTCTTTGACTCTCGCAATGAATCCAGCAGCGGACTCATTCTCCTCCATCTTCATCGCAAACAGCTTGCCTTTGAGTGACAAGACACGGTTTGTATTCTGTGTCTGGTATAGGTTTTTAATCATCGTCCAAATGTCAGTGGCCGATTTACAATCTCTAATATGCGGGATAATATTGTCCTTGACGGACATCTTCAATATGACCTTTGCTTTTGTCTCCCTTTTATCCCAATCTTGTTCTTGTGTAGCTGATCCTGGTCTCAGCTCACTTCCTGTAACGATCGACCATGCATTTGCGCTTTCAAGTAAAGTCTGTATCTTGAATTTCCAGTTGGAGAAATTCGATCCATCGAGTTTGCCAGACTCGTGGAGATACGATTCTATACTGTTATTCATATTGGACTGATAAACTTTCTGATCCTTTGATGAATAATTCTACCCAACTGAATAATTGCAGGACACACTAAAAAAAATCTCCACATACCAGATCCTGACCACTATTTTCCAAAAAAAATTTGTACCTTCAATGTGCCACCACCGGGCAAATCCGATCTGTTGCCACCGAGCAAATCAAGAGCTTCAATGCGCCACCACCGGGCAAGTTCGATCTGCTGCCACCGAGCGAATTCGAAACTTCAATGCGCCACCACCGGGCAAGTTCGATCTGCTGCCACCGAGAAAATCAGGAACTTCAATGCGCCACCACCGAGCAAGTCCGATCTATTTTCCAAAAAAAATTTGTACCTTCAATGCGCCACCACCGGGCAAGTCCGATCTGCTGCCACCGAGCAAATCAGGAACTTCAATGCGCCACCACCGGGCAAGTCCGATCTGCTGCCACCGAGCAAATCAGGAACTTCAATGTGCCACCACCGGGCAAGTCCGATCTGCCACCACCGTGCGAATTCGGAACTTCAATGTGCCACCACCGGGCAGGGCCGATCTGCAAAAAAAAAAATTGCAGACCTTCCCAAAGAGAAAGACGCTGGTGCTTATTCGATTCGAAAAAATCCGTGCCCAAATAAAAATGCGTGCGAGTACCAGCCCTGGCGCTTCTCCGATGCGAAAAATTTGCACCAAAATCAAGTCACCAGACCTGGCGCGACTTTTGCGTGTACTTCCGCGCCAATCGCATATTTTGGCGCGCTGGCGCGACTGTTCGCATTAAAACCGCGCCAATGGCGCGACTGTTCGCGTTAAAACCGCGCCAACCTTTTCTTTTGCTCAGAGATGATCAGTCATCTGAGACCTATCCTTCAGGTGTTACTGCAGTCCACCTAAATCTACGAAAACTTCTGTAAGCTCTTCCGCCACTACAGTTCTGTAATCAATGATGCATCCTAAAAAAAAATTAAGGCTGTCCCTACTCTGTGCTCCGATACCAAGATAAAAATGACACTGAAATGAAAAGAAGGAGTTGCAGCTCACAGGTGAGTACTGCACCTGGGGACTGCACTCAAACAGAGAGAACACTCTGAGTTTACTCTACATTCATGAATGAGGAATTACATCATTAAGTACAACACTAGGAATTAGGAAGTTGCAAACAAACTCCTAAATTGTAGGAACTAATCCTAAACTAAGGAGATACGTTACAACTTGTGTAACCATTTCTCCATTAATATAAAATAATATTAACTATTTTCAACTCATCCCACCTGCCCGACCAACAGCATCAACAACAACAGCATGCCACCGTAACCAAATCAAGAGTAGGATACCAATGGCCTTCATACGAGGGCATAAAGTCCCTTGAAATAAAGCCATAAATGGATTAATCTCATTAAACAGATCCCTAAGACGACGCACTTTAGAGGGATCGCCAAGTCCCCTTATATTAAGAGAAATGGTTGAATTCATTTAGAAACATGCATGGGGTCGCATGCTCTAAGTGCCGGTGGGTCATCGATAGTAGAGATCAGAATATCATGAAAATCATCCAGATTATCTTGGAATAACGATTTTGTTTTGAGCCTCTCTAAAAAATGACGCAACCCCGACTTAATTTTTTTCTGGACCATGATGTTGGATGCAAACGTTGGAGAGATGGACACGGGAGGGTCAGAGGGTTTTTTGTCCAAAATGGTTAAAGCAACTAAGTCAATGCCCAGGTTCCCTAAAAGCGATTCTATGTCACTCCCCACGTATTTCTCGAGGAATCAGATGGCACATCATTCTCGGGCTCATGTAAAGGCAGAGGAGATGCCCATTCCAGAGGAGGCATCGAAGGAGAAACAATCAACAACCACGCTGAGCCCAAATTTGGAGGGGGGTTATCAAAATTTACAGAGGGTGCGATAACAGGCATGGATGGCATATGAGGCAGGGAAGCATGCTCAACCAAGTCAGAAGCCTTATTTGGAAACTCATTGATATCAGACTCGGATGAGGGTCGAGGGATCCTATCAATAGCAGGGCCAATCTTATCTTTTACATCATAGTCATAAGATGGCAAAGAGGACTTACCTAATGGACCATGTTCACGTGATCCCTGAGAATATTTTCCTTTAAAAGAACCACGACCAGAGTTTTTATACCATCTCCCATACCCATGACGTTGGGGAAAATGACCCATAAGGTGACCTGTCTAGTGACAAATCAAGCACTGAAAAGCCACCCCCCAAAATTCCACCCGTTGTCTATGTCTTCACTGCCCCCAGATGAGGTCAACATCACTAGGAATACCACTTGGAAAATTTACCTCCACCAGTAACTAGGAAATTTGTTTATCACATGTGCCCAAGATCCTTGGGTCTACATGGTTTATTTTCCCAACAGAGTCCCCAATAGTTGTCAAAGCCTTGAGTGCCCAGAATTCCAAAGGAAGTCTAGGCAGCTTGACCCATACAAGTATGTTTTTTGGGGCTTCCAGCACCATATTGAAGCCTAAATACCTAGGCAGCAACTGCATAAAACTCCTACCCCCCACCCATGTCCTCCTCAGGATCTTGGCACAGTCATCTTCGTGCATAAAATGGATACTGAACCAGGAATTCATCATCATACTAACCTTTGGATTGTATCCAAGAATGGGGCTCCATGTAACTTTAACCCAATCCGCCATATATGCCTCCGGCGTTTCAGAAAATAACCAACGCTCGATTAGTGCCCGCTTTTGTAGCCTAGCTACATGACCCCACAGGTCTTCATATTCCAGTATGACTTGTTTGATTTTAGGAGCGGGCTTGTGGTAGCTTTGGCTTGTGCCATGTCGTAGACCCCTGCGCCCACCATGTGCAACCTTTTTACTAAAGTCCGTTGAATCCGACGAAACCCCTTTTGATCCAAGATTAGTCATCCTGACTGCCCCCGTCCTCCTGTCCACCAAATCCATGCGGACCTTTTCCGCTGTCAGCATAGCTGCAATAAGGGCTTCTTTTATCGATGTGTCATATGACAGTATATCATAAACCTCCACCATACCGCAAATATCCCAAGGTCGGGCCACTTTAGAAAAAGGCACTTGAGCAATAAATTCCCCAACCACCAGTTTAATTTTCCAGCACACCGAAAAGTCCCACACTGTCCTGCCCAAGGAGAATTTTCCAACCCACCATAAATAGAAGCCCACTTCCAAATTCGGAATGTCAATTATTTAGAAAGTAGTCACCATCAGTCAGATACACCTTTACATAAAATACCTTTCTTCAATAACGTCAGCTACAACCTCTCGATGACCAAAAATGGGATGATCAGATAATGGTCAAATATTTATACTCCTACCATAAAGAGCAGCCGCCATCCCCCCATATTCACAGCCCGGATACCATAAGTTAGCATATGGACGCCTCGAGATACTGAGACCCACCGCCCACGTCTCATCCAAAGTAATTACTATTCAGAATGTACTTAACATCAACTACTATCCGTGTAGGGTGACAAATGGGGACGATTGGAAAGATAATACCCACTGGAAAAACTAGGGTGGCAAAGATATTGACGGAAAAACGAGAAGATAATAGCTTTCAAACACCCACCCAGATACCTACAATCCAGAGGCACTAAGGACCATCACCATCCTCTTTTCCAGCTACACATGACAACAGCAATAGCAACAACAAGCCGCGCAGTGCCACCACCTACAATATAACTGGAAACCGAAATATTTACAAGGGCGAGAGATAATAAATGACTCAATCCATTTGTACGACAATATTTCCCATCTAGACTGAACCGATGCATACTGTGATTCAGTAATCTTGTTTAGCTCCTGTATTGGGATCTTATTGCCTCAATTTTGCATTTGAACACTGATAATACTCCTCCCTATGAGTCCTAAAGATGGTCGCCAAGATCACCCCCGTGAGAATAGCCAAAAATCCTATGAGAAAGACCTCCCCACACCAGTCTGGAGACATAGTACAACTATAGATAACCTAAATGCCCAAAAAGTGAAAATGACATGCTACTTTGAAAGAGTTTTACAGCCAGTATCCTCACGCCAAAACCATCCCAAGAATCGGAATTCACACCTCATAACAGCAACATTAGACCACCACCATGATACCGGCGTCGAACAGGAATGCATTAAAAACTCAGCCTTAGTCATCACTCACCAAGCCAGCCTTGCTACTTTAAAAGAGTTTTAATAACCAGTATCCTCTCGCCAAAACCATCCCAAGAATCAGAGTTCACCCATCATAACAATAACAATAGACCTCCACCATATTACCAATGGCCAAAATAGAAAATGAAAAATAGTGATGGTCGTCACTTACCAAAACCAACCATACAAAAAAATTTAAAAACCTAACAATAAAATTTGTAAACATAAAAAATTTCACCTTATTAATAAACTTTATTACAATATTATAAATTAATATAATAATTAAATTCACTATAACATAAATCTATACCAATTTTACTATATTTAAATTAAAACTTAAAATATTAATAATTAACTTAAACTTCCTAATTTAAAAAATAATATATCATTATATTAAAATTTAATAAAGGCTATTAAACTCAAACATTGCCTTCAATCTTATCCTTCTTCGTCTTAAATAATTTATACTTGAGGGTGATTTACAAACCAAAATAACTAATTTTGCATTAAAAAAATGCATTCTCTATATATTAAAATGATAACTTAAAATCATTTCAGATCTTCGACTCCTTATTATCCGACAAGATCATCGGTTAATCATAAATTTCTCCTGCATACTGCCGCGGTAATTTCAACAATTTCAAATTGTTGGTGTATTTTAAATATTTTATATTTCTTTTTTTCCTTTTTATATTTATTCAATTACTTTTATTTTATTTTAAAATTTATTCATTAAAATTTTATGATGATGATGGTGATGGTGGTTAACGTCCATTGAGACCAATCTTTGGTCTATCGGACCTAAAGAAAAGAGTTATTTAGTTTGATTTAAGATTTTATTCCTATGCTCAAAAAGCTTGGAGAGAAGCCTCTCGAGCTCACTATAATTTTGACATCTTAAAAGGCTAGGAAGGTCAGTATTGCAACAAAGATTGTGAAATTGAGCTCTAATGTGGTTGTATGCGGGGCACTCTAAGAGGAAGTGATTTTCATCCTCGATGTTCATATTCTCACAGAGATGGCAGATCCTTTCCATCCATGGTGTTTTAGGAACTGTCCAACGACCTGTTTCACTATGGAGCTCATGAGAGTTCGTTCTAATCTTGGATATATTAATTTTCTTCTTTGAGCTAGTTAAAACTGATAGATACTTTTGATCTTCTAGAGTGGGGTCGATGACCTCCTTATAATATCTTAATTTTATTTTAGCTGCTAGATCTTTCTCACACCACATTTTTTCTTTGAACTTAGAAGTAACAATTTTTTTAATGTTTTTAATGTTTTGCAATGCAACATTCTCGTTGATCTCCCAATGGTTTAACCAGGCCTTGGTGTCTTTATACCAACCTCGTTTAAGCCTTAGGTGGTTTTGGTTGGAATTTAAAGCTAGCTTAGGAAGTCTGTGGTCTCCTATGCTATTGAGCTTATGCTTGTACAACAAAAGCCTAGTCATAGCTAGGCTCTCGATAGGGGAAAGACCCACTTCTATAAGGAGAATAGGATATGGTGTATTGTTTTTAATTTTAAGATTATAAGTTATAAAACGCTTCTGGATTTGCTCAATCTTTCTCCAGGATTCTCTAGAGATGCTGCAACCCCAAACCTCACATCCATATAAGATAACAGGAGTGACTAAAGTTTCAAAGAGGAACTTCTTTCTATCCCACATTACGAGGTTTGTCGTTTTACAATTATTTTCAAGACCAAAACAAGCTTTCCACCCCCCATTAATCCTTTTCTGAATGTTATAGTTCCAGTTGAGCTTGTGCTGAATATCAATTCCTAGGTACTTGTAAGAAGACACTTCCTCCAAGTTACTATTGTCATACATAAAATTAGTGTAAGTGTCCTTCTTGGATTTGATAATCATAACTTTTGTTTTGTCAGTGTTAACAGACATACTCATGGTAGAGCAGAAATCCTTAAGAAATCTAAGTTGCTTATCAAGATCAGATGGGCACCTTGCGAGAAGAACAATATCGTCAGCATAGAGAATAAGGATGATGACTATCCTAGCTAAGGTCGTGCCAGCACATCCTACTTCCTCTAAACAACCTTCTAGCTTGTCGATGTAAATTCCAAATAGGGTAGGGGAGAGGGGGCGACCTTGTTTAACTCCGATATTACACTTAATATCTTTCGACCACCCCTCATTGCTATTTAACTTGGCAATTACATTCTCATATAACCTTATAGTAGCCGCTCTTAGTTCGAAAGGAACATTTAGCTCTTCTAATATATTCCATAGGTTGTTTCTAGGAACCGTATCGAAAGCCTTTCTAAAGTCCACAAAGCAACATAAGAGATTGGATTTATCATTGCGGCATTCCTCCACAATGATCCTAAGCGTAACGAGGTGGTCCGTTGTTGAGTGTTGCCTTCTAAAACCCGCTTGGCCTTTAGCCCGCTTACCTTCACTTTCAAGCCAAATGCTCAACTTCTTTTCCAAAATAATACCATATAACTTGGCTAAGAGAGGGCTGATCATAATTGTCCGATAATTAGAGGGGTTATTTGTATCCCCACTTTTAAAAATAGGGATAATGAGGCTTTGAGTCCAAGGTTTAGGAAACCCTTCCTTGACTGCTTGGTTGAAAAGCTTGTGGATGTGGGGGATGAGGATAGGACCTCCAATTTTTAAGATTTCCACCTGGTAACCTTCAATGTCTTTAGCTTTCCCATTTTCCAAGCGTTTAACCCCAAAATCAATGTCTTCTAATGAGAAAACTTCTTTCGTTGTGAGCAAGGTTTCAAAATCCCTGACATTTGGAGATTCATAACGCTTTTTAAGATGGGAATTCCAGTCGTGTAAAGCAATTTTATTATTATCTTTAGTTTTCCTAGTTAGAATCTGCCTCCTAAATTTCTTAGGAGCCACCTTAGAGAGGTGTAAGAGATTCTCTTTTCTTTTACGAATATATTGCTTTTTTTTCCTTTTAGTTAGGGCTTTGTAGATTTTTATCTTATCAATTTTGAGAGATTCATCAACAACTTCCTTAATTGCTCTCCTCGCACTTTTACAATCTTTGTCATACCATGGGTTGGTTTTGCTATTTCTTTTATTACTTGAGACTTCAATTGAGAACTTGTTAATAGAATATGAGAGGGTTGTAGTAAAATTATGATAAAGGTCATCTATGTTGTCTATACTAGATAAAGGAAGCAAATTAGTTTTTAATTCATTTAGAAACAGATCATTTTTATTTCTATCAAAGATTAAGTACTTTTGACTATAAGGATTATCTTCTATGGGATCTCTATGCATCACAAAATTGAGAGTTATGAGTAAAGGCCTATGATCAGAGTCAGGCTCGTGGTCGTCTAAGATGTCAAAACTTATTATTTCGTTGTATAAAGGGAGATCGGAAATAGCATAGTCTACCACGCTGCTGCCAAGCCCATGGTTTAAATTCCATAATAATGTTCTTAAAAAACTCACCAAATTGAAGGTTTAAACTTTCCCAAATCTTTTACGAGTAGTCTTTAGTGCGACTTTTTGAAGGCTTTTACGGTGTAATTTCTCTAAATTCCGGCAAGAATTTATTGAAAAGAGAAGTTTGATTGCTAACTTTGCACAATCGAAGTGCCTAGAGATTTTTGATGGCGCTAAATCCATATATAGAGTCAAAAAACCAGTTTGAATAACAAAAACCAAGATTTTACCTCAAAAATTTTCACCGGATTCCAGCACCTGAAACTTCAAAAAGTCGCACTAAAGACAACTCCAATCTTTTATACTCCATAAACCTAAAATATTATGCCTTTCCCTCAATAAATATTTGTTTCCAAAGAATTTATTTTTAAAACTCTTAATTACATCGGAGGTGTTTTAAGCGAGAGTTACTTGAGAGCCCTTCGTTGTCTGCCCATAGCGTATGGAAAATGGCCACGTGTCCATTCACCTATGTCATCTCCATATCAACAGTGCCCACGCACAGCGAACCACCTCTCACTTGTCTCGACGATTTGTTGTCAGATTCTGCAGGCTTAATGAGTTAATTAAAGAAATACTTATATGTTTAGGGATTGATAGAGTATAATGCGAGAATAAGAGTTAATATCTTTTATCATAAAACAAAAATTAAATAAACAAAATTTATTCTTCAAATTAATATAGAAAAATTAATATAGAAAAAATGTTGTAATGTTTTGTTAAATATTTTGAGTTGGTGAAATTAAAAAAAATATAAATAAAAAATAAACAATTTAACAGTTTTTTTTCTTATAAATTTTGACAATTCATGGTTTTTTTCATGATATTCTTCTTTAATGTAACCTATTTAAAGACATAAATTTCTATCTGATTTACAATAGCTATGGTGCTATGTCTTGTAAATATGAGCAATTTTTTTATCTTAATTAAGAATGAATTTTTTTTCTTCATATAATTTAGCTTTTTTTTAATAAGGTCAAGCATGAAGTTTGTTTCAATATACAGTTTACCTTTCTTTTTTTTGTGTAAGGTGAAGCATGAATTTTAGTTTGACGTCTCTTCATCAACATGTCCAAAATGATATTTAATGAATATATTTTTGAAAAAAAATTGAAAATTTCAGAATGCAAACTTTTGTGATTCATAATGTTATGAGAGAATACTTCCAGTAAATAGCATTTCAATTTTTGTTGTAAACCACGAAGTGTGGTTCATCATCAGGACTTGGGTCATGAACAACACTTAATGGTTCCAAATGGGTCGACAACTATTCTCTCATAAAATTGAAAATTAGTTATTTTTTAAAGTTTGACTTTGAATATAAGGTATATATCATTCAAAATAAAATTAAAAAAAGAAAAGAAAAATAGTTTGTTTGTTTGTTTTTTTTGAAATATCATTTACTCATAATAAAACACTTGATCAAATAAGTAGTTAGTGTGTCTGTCCATGAAACTTTGGAAATAACATTATCCAGTTGAAAAGGATGATCAATAAAAATTAGAATGGTTTATTCCAAAATCATCTACAACGACATTTTCAATTGAACTTATTTTTTTTATAATTTTTCCATTGTTTAAATCTATTTGTAATATAGGTTTTAATTACAATCCAATTTTAATTTAAAATTTAAAATTTATGAAACTATAATCAAAATAAAATAAAAGAAGCTAAAAAAAAAAAAAAAAATCTTTTTTTTTTTTAATATATATTTTTTCAAAGTAATATTTATTTAAATTTATAAATGTGTTTTAATTTAAAGTACTTTGATTAAAATTAGTAAAATAATAAATAAATTTACATAACAATATGTAATGATGATGATGATGGTTAACTTCTACTGAGACCAAATTTTGGTCTATCAAACCTAAAAAATAAATTATTTAACTTTAAAAAATTGAACTCCAAAGCTCACTATAATTAGAATAATAACAAATGTATATTCCAAAATTATCTCCAGCAACATTTTCATTTTCTTGAATTAGATTTATTTTTATAAAGTTTTTCATTGTTTACATTTATTTGTAATATGATATTCAGTTCCAATTAAGTTTTAATTTTAAATTGTATAATTTTATACAATTAAAATTGTAATGGGAAAAATTAGATTAAAATATATAAAAAAAATTTGTATGTTTTTCAAATCAACTTTTATTTAAATTTATAGACGAGCGGCTTGATGTTGATGATAGTCAAACCTCTTAACTGAGAGGATAGGGAACTTGATGTCTCTAGTAGAGAGGATGGGGAGCTCAATAAACATCGAGTTCTAGTTCTATAGGTGCTCTTGGTGCAATTTGAAGAAAAAAACCAGGGGCAAATTGGTATATACATGTAATTTCACTCTTAAGAGATGGCAGAAGTCATCCAATAGTATAATGTCTGCAACTCTTTAAACCAATGCTTATTTGATCGTGCCTACACCCATATGCGAGGGGAGTTATCCAGGATTAGGAGTAGTTTTCCCTGTTTGCACTTATTTTCGAATTTTCAGTATGAGAGTGTTCTCTCTTGATGTATTATGATTAAATCCAGAACCATCAGATTTAATAATTACTCTAATTTCGTTTGTTTGCCATCTCAACAAAGTTCAGGCCAGGAACAATCTTAATGTTGAATGGAAGGAAAAGGAAGAACAAAAGTGAGATGTTGAATTTAATGTAAGGAAGAACAAAAGTGAGACGTTGAATCCTTTGTAAGGAAGAACAAAAGTTGGATGTTGAATCTTAATATAAGGAAAAATAAAAACAAAAGTGATATGTGGAATCTTAATGTAAGGAAGAACAAAGTGAGATGTTGAATTCTTTGTAAGGAAGAACAAAAGTTGGATGTTGAATCTTAATGTAAGGAAAAATAAAAACAGAAGTGAGATGTTGAATCTTAATGTAATGAAGAACAAAAGTGAGATGTTGAATCCCTTCCTTGAAGGGAAGGAAAAGAACAAAAGTGACATGTTGAATGGAAGAGGAAGAACAAAAGTGAGATGCTGAGTGGAAGACGAAGAACAAAAGTGGAATCTTAATGTTGAATGGAAGGAAAAGGAAGAACAAAAGTGAGATGCTGCGCGGAAGAGGAAGAACAAAAGTGAAAGAGGTAAAGTAGAATGGAAGAGGAGAAACAAAAGAGAGGTGCTATCACCCAGTCTTTTACTCTGAATTACGAGTCTTTTACTCTAAATTATGTTAGAAGTACAAATAATTTCCCTGGTCATGAGAATTCAGTGATTAGCTTGGGCATCTAAATTACTAGTCTTCTACTATAAATTATGTTAGAAGTACAAATAATTTCCCTGGTCATGAGAATTCAGTGATTAGCTTGGGCATCTAAATTACTAGTCTTCTACTATAATTTATGTTAGAAGTACAAATAATTTCCCTGGTCATCATGAGAATTGACTGATTAGCTTGTCATGTCCAGTTGTGCATAATCAGCAATGTTATAATAACTGCTTTGTTGTTTTTCAGCGCTGTATTAGTTCATTAGTTTATAGCAATTTACTTTTAAGATCACCCAAAAGTTATAATCATCAGGGAGGTATGTATATTATATCTCAAAAAGTTATAATCACCAGTGAGGTATGTATATTATATCTCTTATAGTGTGATTTTTTTGAGGAAAAATATGGCCTTAACTATTAAATTTACAGTAAAATTTTCTTTTTTATTATTTATATAAGAATTACATAATTGAGATAATATGCAATAACAACTTTGTTTTATAGCTTCATATTATTGATTTAAGAATAATAATTTTGTTTTATTTATGAAGTTTAAATAATAATTTTGTTTTATTTATGAAGTGTCAATCAATTAATTTATACGAGCTTTAGTTTATTTCTCTTCAAATTTTATGAGGGATTAAAGAAGTCATTTGCAGAGATTAAAATTATTTTAGGTTATTTTATAGTTTGTCCAATTTTAGAGTTTTGCACAATTTGCAAGCACAATCTGCAAAACAGACATTCTGTAAGAGGACAAATTAATTTAACAATCTGCAAGCACAATCTGCAAAACAACATTCTGTAGGTGGACAAATTAATTTAACATATATATATATATATATATATATATATATATATATATATATATATAACATTCACATTATATTATTTTATATTATAATTTAATTTAAAATTAATTACACCGTAAGGCGTATTTATTTGAAAACAACTTTACTGGGTGTCGTCATGTCATACTCTGAGCCCTTTGATGTTTTGTTAGACGATTGAATCGTCATTAGCCATGGATTTGATTTGGAGCAGTTGCCAAGCAATTGTGACTTTCCGTAGTTATCATCCCCGCTCCTGACAGTGTCGAGGAGGATGGCTCTAGCTTGGCTTGCAACATACCTTCAGAAATTTCGAGTCATCATTATCCATGACCGCTCCCACAAAACAGAGTTCGATCATCACCTGGACATACCCGGCCCTCGGCAACCAAAGCTCTGGATGCGCCTCAGGTTTGTTCTTGGATGAGCAGAGGGTTTTAGTTTGTTATTTGAAGAGATTTGAGATTTACCCGGTAATCTCAATGCATTGGAGTGGAGTGTAAGCAGAGCAGATAAGTTTGCCCACTGATTTGATTCGAGCAGAATGGATTATAGGCAGAGCACGACAAATTAAACCCTTGAATGGACGTTTGCAGGTTGAATGTTTGGTGTTTGTTTCTCTGGAGTATAACATGGTCGTGCTTTTATTTTTCAGGTTTCCATTTGATTTTTTAAGTTCTTGGATGAGAAGAGGGTTTTAGTTTGTTATTTGAAGAGATTTGAGATTTACCCGGTAATCTCAATGCATTGGAGTGGAGTGTAAGCAGAGCAGATAAGTTTGCCTATCATATTCAGAACCTCCGTACCCTCCAAGCCTACCACCATAACATCATGTCGACCTATACGGGTTGCTGCCATAACTTGCCCCTCCAAACACACTATAACTATCCGTGAAGCCCCCACACTCCACAAGCAATGTAGGTAGGCCTACTATCAATCCCATAAATGGTTTCTTTGTTTCAGCCTTCTTGATTTCCAAGGGTTTCTTGATCTCCAAAGGTTTCTTGGTTTCAGCCTTCTTGATCTCTAAGGGTTTCTTGGTTGCTTGGGCAAGGCTTTCTTGGTTTCAGCCTCTTCATCTCCACCTGCTCAATCATTTTACTGCTGTTCTATGCCTAGACCAATTTCGATGTTTCCAACTAAATGAGAAAAAAAGACAGTTTAGAATTGCATTTTTTCTGAACTCGAGATTGAGCATACAGTATTAATTTGTCTAGCAACTTTTGCAGCACGCTCTCCAGTTCTTCTACTTGGGACTCTTGTCATCATGGTATCAGGATGGTTCGGTATGTTCGAATCTAATTCACAACTTTTGTTTGTCATGGTTTGGTGTGTGATTATTGGTTTGAATATTTTGCAAGTAAAAAGAGGATATCGGACAGGGGTTTTCATACCTGTAATTAGTTAAAGCTCAGTTCAATTTTGTATTCATATTTTTGGTTTTACAATTTAAAACAAATACATCTACTGAATACCTGACTTATACATTCTAGAAAAGTTGATATTTTGTACCATTTTCCTTCCAGCAAATACTCTACCGTTTTGAATAGCTGAAAATAAGCCGTTTGTATGGATTTATGCAGAGATCTCATGTTGGATGCAAACAAGGGAGCGACAATCAGCTCACATGAGAATGCAATATTTAAAATCTGTTTTGAGCCAAGATGTTAGTTTTTTTGACACGAAGACCAGCACTGGAGAAATTATCAGTTCTATCTCTACAGATAGTAGTTATACAAGATGCAATTAGTGACAAGGTATATGTCCTAAATTTGCAGATTAGAATGAGTTTGTATTCTTTTAAAATTTTGGCTGTGCATTTTTATTTTGTTTTGCATATTGACATAATAATGTCTTTATGATATCTAAAGAAGTTCTTATTTTTGAATGAATGATCTCAATCTTCCTCACGATGCAACAAGTTTTCATAACAGCAGTGATACCCTTAACTTCTTTGCCAAAAATTCATGTGTGGTAGGAGGAAATTTTCTGTTTGTAGTATTTGGGAAAAGGTTTCATGCTCTCTATGGAGAGGATAAAGGGGAGATCTAGCATCTGCTCCTCCACCTTTGACTCCACTACTTGGGAAAAACAGTTGTATTAGATATTTTCCCTAAAACAGTTGTCTTAGATATTTTCCCTACTTGCAAATATTTTATGGAGGCAGAATGTTCTGCCAGCTTTAGCAAATCGGAATGATCTGCCTATCACGGAAAGGGTAAGTTGAGATTTACCCGGTAATCTCAATGCATTGGAGTGGAATGTAAGCAGAGCAGATAAGTTTTCCTATCATATTCAGAACCTCCGTACCCTCCAGGCCTACCACCATAACCTCATGTCGACCTATACGGGTTGCTGCCATAACTTGCCCCTCCAAACGCACTATAACTATCCGTGAAGCCCCCACACTCCACAAGCAATGTAGGTAGGCCTACTATCAATCCCATATATGGTTTCTTTGTTTCAGCCTTCTTGATTTCCAAGGGTTTCTTGATCTCCAAAGGTTTCTTGGTTTCAGCCTTCTTGATCTCTAAGGGTTTCTTAGTTGCTTGGGCAAGGCTTTCTTGGTTTCAGCCTCTTCATCTCCACCTGCTCAATCATTTTACTGCTCTCTTCAACTAACCAGTTGCAGAACTTTGCAATTAAAAGTAATACCAGGGTTTTCTGTTTTGAACCATTAAATCTAAAAGAATTCTCTTACAATGTTTATGTATTTTATTTTGGTTTTATGAGTTTAATTAGTAAACAAATATAAATAATTTTAATTTTTAGTTTGAAGATCTGTTTAATCATGTTAAAAGAATACACATAACAACACAAATGTTTTATATTTAGTACTCTGTTTTATTTGAGGAATTGATCACGACTACCTTTGATAGTCTGAATATATAGAAACTTAGGGTATAAGAGTATCTCCTTAAGCACGCCTTTCAGTACAATCAAAATAAGGATTACGTCCTTACATAAGTAGAACAAATGGCTGTGTGTTTATAGACATGTCTGTTTTCAATTGTCTTTGGAATGTAACTTATTGTGATAGGGAATGTTGCCAAATAATCATGTCTTTATGATATCTAAAGAAGTTCTTATTTTTGAATGAATGATCTCAATCTTCCTCACGGTGCAACAAGTTGTCATAACATCAGTGATACCCTTAACTTCTTTGCCAACAATTCATGTGTGGTAGGAGGAAATTTTCTGTTTGTAGTATTTGGGAAAAGGTTTCATGCTCTCTATGGAGAGGATAAAGGGGAGATCTAGCATCTGCTCCTCCACCTTTGACTCCACTACTTGGGAAAAACAGTTGTATTAAATATTTTATGGAGGCAGAATGTTCTGCCAGCTTTAGCAGATCGGAATGATCTGCCTATCACGGAATGAACAGTATAAATTGACTTTTGCTCGGGCAAGGCTTTCTTGGTTTCAGCCTCTTCATCTCCACCTGCTCAATCATTTTTCCTTACTATATGATTTCTTCTCTACAACCTACTCACTATTAAAAGTGACAAAACGAATATGCACACGTTGGGTCGAGTAGCATATCAAAGAAGTAGGAGGTCTTCAGATTTCTTAATAATTTGGGTTGGGCGAGTCTTAATAATTTCTTTCCTTTGGATACTAAGACTGTTGAGTTAATGTGTGTGCTGAATATGAATATGAATGTATATTTTGTTTGTTATGACGTGTACAAGAGCCACTCTTGTATTGCCCCCAATCCTTGAAACCCACCGAGTCAAAGTACATTCATTCCGAACTCATAAAACTAAAATAAAATACATAAACATTGTAAGAGAATTCTTTTAGATGCCTTTCATGTGTGGTAGGAGGAAATTTTCTGTTTGTAGTATTTGGGAAAAGGTTTCATGCTCTCTATGGAGAGGATAAAGGGTAGATCTAGCATCTGCTCCTCCGCCTTTGACTCCACTACTTGGGAAAAACAGTTGTATTAGATATTTTCCCTAAAACAGTTGTCTTAGATATTTTCCCTACTTGCAAATATTTTATGGAGGCAGAATATTCTGCCAGCTTTAGCAGATCGGAATGATCTGCCTATCACGGAATGAACAGTATAAATTGACTTTGATTGACTAAAAGTTTCGGATTTTTGTTTGCTATGTAGGTTGGACCTCAACATTTATTGGTAATCGGTAGACATGAACGTGATGCTGAACAAGATGATAAAGATGATATACATGATCTTGCACACATAGAAATTGTTGATTTTGCTTTAGTTAAGTGGATATCCAATAAATTAGATATGGAATTCGTAGAGGAAGGTATAGTGCATAACTGGCATGACTGGTCCAGAAATAACTGGCATGACCCAGGTCATTCTAAACGTTTTGATAGTGTAAAGAACCCTATTGGACACTTTTATGAGAAATAAACAGGCCATGTACATTTATACAAGGGCATGCTTTACTCATCTTTTTTTGTGAATTTTGTTGCCGAAAGCAATGTTCTTTTTCATGGTGGAGTATGATTGAAATTTTTGAACAGGGCAGCTACATTTAACTAAGAGCATGCTTCTTCCATCATAATCACCAACAATTGGACAGACCAGAAAGAAGATTGCAAACTCATCATTATTATTAAATTATATTTAGTACTCTGTTTTATTTGAGGAATTGATCACGGCTACCTTTGATAGTCTGAATATACAGAAACTTAGGGTCTAAGAGTATCTCCTTAAGCACGCCTTTCAGTACAATCAAAATAAGGATTACGTCCTTACATAAGTAGAACAAATGGCTGTGTGTTTATAGACATGTCTGTTTTCAATTGTCTTTGGAATGTAACTTATTGTGATAGGGAATGTTGCCAAATAATCATGTTTTTATGATATCTAAAGAAGTTCTTATTTTTTAATGAATGATCTCAATCTTCCTCACGGTGCAACAAGTTTTCATAACAGCAGTGATACCCTTAACTTCTTTGCCAACAATTCATGTGTGGTAGGAGGAAATTTTCTGTTTGTAGTATTTGGGAAAAGGTTTCATGCTCTCTATGGAGAGGATAAAGGGGAGATCTAGCATCTGCTCCTCCACCTTTGACTCCACTACTTGGGAAAAACAGTTGTATTAGATATTTTCCCTAAAACAGTTGTCTTAGATATTTTCCTTACTTGCAAATATTTTATGGAGGCAGAATGTTCTGCCAACTTTAGCAGATTGGAATGATCTGCCTATCACGGAATGAACAGTATAAATTGACTTTGATTGACTAAAAGTTTCGGATTTTTGTTTGCTATGTAGGTTGGACCTCGACATTTATTGGTAATCGGTAGACATGAACGTGATGCTAGCATCTTCCTTACGGCGTTCCCTTTGCAACATTAGGTACATTTGCTAGTTTAATTTAAAACCAATTTATTTTGTGGGTGGTAGTACAATTGGCAAAAAGCACATTGCCAAGCTTTTTTGTATTTATTGACCAATATTTTTTTTAAATATATTTTATTTTTACATTAGAAATATGTTTTAACTTGTTAATATTATTATTTTAAAACCAATTTAGTTGTTAGGTGGTAGTACAATTAGCAAAAAAAAAAAAAAACATATTGACAAGCCCTTATGTAACATATTATCTTTTAAATATATTTTATTTTTATATTAGAAATATGTTTAATTTTTTAATATTAACATTTTAAAATTGAGTAATTTAAAGAAGCCACAAATTTTCCTTAGTAAAAATTCCACAATAATTTTAATAAAACTCCATTATAAATTTTGAAAATTTTAAATTTGGTAAAATTCAAATATAAATTTTGAAAAATTTAGATTACAGTTCCAAGTTCTGGGATTTTCAAAAAAATTATAATTTATAATTTTCTTAAAAATTGAATTCAAATAAATTATTAATACAAGTAAATGTAAATTAAAAAGATAAAAATAGCTTCTATTAAATAGATAAGAATCAATTTTTTTTTTCAAACCCTGAAAAAAGAAAGTCCCTGAAAATTTCACGCATGCATAAAGCGCGTTTCTTACGTGTATCGCACTTTGCCAGATGTCAATTTTTATTCCCTTACCTCAATCTCCGCTCCTTGACTTGACAGTCAACGATTGTAAGCGAGTTTGTGACGTGCTTACGAAGAATGTATCCGCGTCAAAAGCGCGTTTCGTACGTGTATCGCACTTTGCCAGATGTCAACTTTTTATTACGTTAAGTCAACCTCCATTCCTTGACTTGACAGTCAACGATTGTAAGCGAGTTCGTTACGTGGTTCAGAAGAATGTATGCCAAAAAAAAATCTTCTTCCTTAAATCTTGATGGTATTTTCAGAGGATTCAGTCTCATGTGATACATGTGGGTAATTTTAATATTTGATCAATCAGATCGAATTAATTGGGGGTGTACATGCAAAATTTCTAATTACCAGTAGAATTGACTTTTGAAGCTATGTGGAGAGTAAGTATTATATTGGTAAACAATAAGCAACTTAGTGAAATATGAGTCCGGTCTCCATAGTTTGTTTAGACTTTCTTCTTATTTATGCAATTGAGCTTTCCCAACATCTGTATATGTATGTATTGATCTAGAAAGAATCGTATTTCCTGCCAGCCTGGATCTTGAAACGAAATACAGTAGATCTCGGCGACATGCAGACTATTTCGGTCATCACATTTTTCAAGAAAGATTCGTGGATGGGCGAGAAGCTTTTCCTTGTGGGTCTAAAAGTAATAAACATATAGTTGCTGGTTTGGGTTAGGTTCCATCCAATAAGGTAATGTCGAATTTCGACCAATTCTCATGCGAGGTAAAGGGGAATTAATCCAGAGGGCCATTTTCATCTACCGATCTTAGTTGAGAGAATTGAGATCTAATTTTTTAGGCGGTTATTGTTTACAGTTAGAGATCTTTTCAGTTAGTGTATGATATGTATATACCTTAACTGAAAAGATCTCTGACTTACATATATGTAAAAGTTATGTTATTTAAAAGTTATTTTTTTTATTTGTTTATTATGATTTGAGACGATGTCAAGTCATCCAATTTACTCATAGAAAATGAGCTAGTCACTTGAATACTATGAAAAAGACTAGGATCAGTTTTGTAACTCTACTTGAGAGTTGGAGAAAAACTTAATTGCCTAGTATTGTGTTATAACTTGGTCACTAGGAAGAAAAGGGATTCCATTTATTTTGATTGTATCTTGTTTCACACTGGAGTAGAACAATTTGGGAGTGAGAGAGAGAGAATAATAGAAAGGCTTTGGATTCTATAGTAATCCATATACCACAAAATTGTTGTAGCTCCATAGAAAATGTCTTCTCCTTTATATTTACATTATTTCTATTTCAAATAAAAGAAAGTAACTCAACTTCCCACCTTCCAATTAGATTTTCTTCAAAAAAAAATTTACAAAACATATCTTAATATTTATTGTAATTAATATGTATTTATATTTTATTATTCTCTATTTTTACATTTTATTTATTAAATACCTACACAATAAAATCAACAATAATTAATAATATATATATATATATATATATATATATATATATATAATTTAAATTTAATAAATTTATTTTAATCAATTATCCAATAAAATAATCACCCACACTTTACAAATCAAGTTAAAAAAATAAATTTAAAACTTTATCCAATACATCACTCCAATATAAAATAAGATAAACAATATTTATGCCCACTAAAACATATCATAATCAACGTTATATACATATTCATATATGAATGTCATTATTGAGTCATTAGTTATTGTATCTTCATCCATTATAATTTATTGTGCTAGCATCCAATGCAATTATCATGTATGTAAATTGCAATCTTGTAGCGGGCATCGGGTAGAATGACCATGTATTTCTTCAAAGTTTATTAACGGTTGGCTATCGATAACAATTTTCATTATTTAGATTTCTCTGGTAGACACTTTATATGCTTTCTTTTGGCCATATGCTTTGTGGATAAGGAAATACATAAAACAAGTTTATAGAAAGAACCATTTATGGATGGAATAAAGCAAATTGCTGGTAATTGGATAATTTGTTTGTAAAATACAACCACAAATTTTTGCTAATTGTTAATATTTTGTTAAAATGATTAATCCGAATATTAAAATTGTTCAAATCCTCAATTTAATGGGTAATTCAAATTTGAAATTCTTACCCAAAAAACATATACACATAAAAAGATCCTAGCTTAAAATCTATATTTGTAGTTAATGTAAGACGTCCAAGAAAGGAAAGAAATCTTGATGACAAAAATGTGTAAACTTATCCGATATCTAATTACAAAAGAAAGAAATCTCCTTGACAAGAATGTGTGTACTTAACAAATATCTAATGACTCGAAAAGGACAAAGAGTTGTAAATTGCAGAGATTAGAAATATAAACTAGATACAAGTATTTCAAAAATTTCAAAGTTAAAAATGAAATAGATAATATGTATTTTTTTTAATCATGAATATTTATCAATTATATTTTTTTTTTGCCAGAGTAAATTTCAATTCATATTCTTTTCATATGATTATTTCTCATTTTGGATTTGTGCACTTAAAAAATACCTAATGACTTGAAAAGGACAAAAATTTGTAAATTGCAAAGATTAGGAATATAAACTAGATACAAATTTGCAATAAATTTATTATTATAGTTTTAAATTTCAAAGTTTAAATGAAGTAGAGGATAGGTATTTTTTTTAATAATAAGTATTCATCACTTTTTAATAGAAAATGAAATATTAAATTTAACTTAACTCCTATCTAAGTGATTTAACAATTTATAACAATTTATACAAATTTGTATTCATAACATTTGAATTATAATAAGATATAAGAAATTAGAAGAGTAATGAGAATTAATATTCATAACATTTGAGTTATCTAAGTGATTTAACAATTTATAACAATTTATACAAATTTGTATTCATAACATTTGAATTATAATAAGATATAAGAAATTAGAAGAGTAATGAGAATTAATATTCATAACATTTGAGTTATCTAAGTGATTTAACAATTTATACCAATTTATATTCATAACATTTGAATTATAATAAGATATAAGAAATTAGAAAAGTAATGAAAATTAATATTCATAACATTTGAGTTATAATAAGCTATAGGAAATTAGAAGAGTAATAAGAATTAATAGATTTGAAAAGTATGAAAAAGTTAAGAGATTGGGATTTTTCTGTGTCATCTTTAATTTTTATTCTTACCTTTTTAAGTTTTATTTAATATTTTTTGTTTTAATATTATTTTTTATTAATTGTAAATTTATATTTAAGTATGAATGTTACAATTATCATGTTTGTATTTGGGTTGACTTGAAATTAAAATAATATATTTTTAAGATATTTTGAAAAAAAAATTATTATAATATTTAAATATATTTTTATAACAAATTAAATTATATTTATTTATATAAAATTTAGTTTCATTAAATTATATATTTAAATCTCATAAAAATATAATAAAATTAAAAATATTATGAAAGAAATAAAAACTATCTCAAAAATCACAAGTAATAACATCTCACAATTAAACAAAATATTTACAAAATAATTTTTTTATTCAATATATAAATGAACCGAGTTCTAAACTCAATCTAAAAGTGAAAAAAAATAACTAAAAAATCATATCTTTGATCCAAATGTTTTTTCGCGTTGGGAACCGAATCTCTTCCAACCCAGATACGATTTAACAAGCGACACTTTTTGTGAAGAGCCGTATTTCACCAATCCCGGATTTGTATTCGTCAGATAGATATAATCTACCCGAGTTGCACCTTCACCAAATATGACCTGGTCGATTGTAGGTCCCACGTCGGATGAGTTTAATTTGTCCCTTTAAAGATCCAGGGGTGCTATTATTTCTTTTCCGATACGGGATATAATGGGAGCCTCGTTATGTCACCCACAAATAATTTGATTATATCTATCGAACAAAGCATACATATAGGGATTGAACAAAGCTATAATCCATATTCGGATCCAAAGATGAAAAAGGAAAAACATGAAATTCTACAGTAGTGCAGTTCCCTTCACACATAAATAAATCTCTTGCTTTGCATTTTTAAAATTCTCTAACTCTATTTAATTTCTCTATTCTTCTATATTCTTCTATTTAATTTAATTATATATGAGACTTTGCGAATAGAGTTATTGTTTAATCAATCTAACAAACCAAATCTTATTTCTATATTTCTAACAAAATCATAATTATAATTAGATTCCCCTTTTACATAAAAACTAAATGACACTCATCTAACTTCCTAACAAATTCGTTTTTTCTAGACTATATTAAATACCAGTGTAGATCTATCTTAACTCTCGATCTATCAAGCACCAAAAGGGATCAAATCTCTTGAGGTGCAAACCTCTTTTCTTAGTGCAAAACTTGATGAAAGCTTTGCAACTTAGAGAGATTTGATCTCTTTCAGAGCTCTATAGAATTGGAGTTAAGATGGATCTAAGCTGGTTTAATTATTAATAACTAATAATTATAATTATTACATTATTTTTCATTTATTTTTTTATTTTTTTTATTTTTATTTTATTTTTCCCAAATGGGGGTGGTTGATCATGGAGACATTAATGAGGTGGGGATTGCATGTGACCCTCTCACATATTTACAATGTGACACATGAAGAGTGCCAAAAACAAGTTGCATAGGGTGCCAGGAATGTTCGAGAGATTAATCTATTGCTTTATAACCGGGACAAGAGATCGATTGTGGTAGCTATTTTTTCTAGTTATGGGCGATTATGAAGGTGGTAAGGTTAACATCGAGTATGCACATGTCGCACCTTGTGCATTCTCATTATATTGGTCGCTTCTGAGAGCAAGGATATCGCAGATTGGCAGTGCATGTGCGATGCTTACTATGGTGTGCTAACTCGTAGGATTTGGGACCCTAGAGTGTTGGCAGGTGGCAAATTTCCCTAGTGTTGGTCAGAAGTGGAGAGGATGAGAGATTTTGTGCCTTTCCATGGAAAACAAAAGGGAGTGGGGTTTCTCTTCCACTAGTCTAGTAAGTATTTCAGCCCTACCTCTCAACCCTTAGAGTATTATTTTCACAGGACGTCTGGGTGTGGTGGGTGTTTGTTTTTTCTGAGCTTTTTTCCCTTCGTGCTTGGTGGAATTCAACGAGGTCCTTTCAGCTTTCAATGGTATATGTGGTGTAACTATAGAAATTTTGATAGAAATTGCAACTGCTTAAGATTTCAACCTGAAAATAAGAGACGCAATTCTACTCTATTGATCTGCGGAATGAAAATCACAATTTAGAACATCATTCATAGATATGCAATAAGAAAAACCACAAATACAAACTGATTTATAGGGGAACCCAACTAGGAAAAACCCCTCAGCCTCTTTGCATTAATCAAATGAATAGAGAAACTATAACAATTACTAGCTCCAGCTTTGAGCTCAACCTTCAAAAGAATCATTTTTCTCTCTACTCAATGAGAAACTCGGGCCAACACTTAGCCAATTATTTTCCAACCAAGGCTCCTATTTCCTTGTGAAAATATTGAGGAAATTTCCCCTAAAAGATAGGAATAGATGAATAGAGAAACTATTACAATTACTAGCTCTAGCTTTGAGCTCAACCTGCAAAAGAATAATTGTTCTCTTTGCTCAATGAGAATCTCTGGCTAAAACTTAGCCAATTATTTTCCCACCAAGCATCATATTTCCTTGCGCAAATCTTGAGGAAATTGGCCCCTAAACTAGTTTACAATTGATGTTACACTTCCTTATCATGTCCACTTTAGCTGAGGAATTCGAATTCCTTGCATGCTCTAGCTATTTTGGGTTGATTGATAAATTAAATAATAGATATCTGAGTTAGACTATTGTCCCACTGCATCATTGACCTTCAGCTGGCTCTATCAATAGTTAGAGGTCAGTGAACTGAATGCAACTGAAAATAACTAAATTGGATTACTATAATTTAGCAAGTTACACATGCATAACTGAACTCCAAGCCCTCTAACTCGAATTTACTGAGCAAGCTAAGTGACAAGATCCATGTCACACTAATTAACTTCCTCCAAGTTGTCCTCCTGATGTAGATATTTGATTTACTCAATTTAACTAAGGCTAAAGTCAAATTGAGCCTTTCTTGCTACATTTTTTCAATGCTACCTCTTAGAAATAAAGACATTTTCCACCACCCATGTCCTGCACCTTTGGAATTCAAATTTACCTCTTGAAAATGCCTTTGTCAATATGCCATCATCTTACTCTTCATTTGGAATATATTGTATCAACATAATTCTCTTCTACACACAATCCCACAAATGATGATACTAGATATCAATGTGCTTGGACGTGTCATGAAATATTGGATTCTCAGAGAGCTTAATGCAACTATGGTTATCACAATATATCACATTAGTATCCATATTTTGACTGAATAGTCCCACAAGTATTTTCTTCATCCAAATTGCTTCACATGTTGCTTGGCTTACATCCATGAATTAAACCTCTATTGAGTTGAGTGCTACATACCTTTGCTTCTTGGTTTACCATGAAATAGCTATAGACATAACATTGAAGATAGCACCTATTGTACCATAACCCTGTCATACTTCCAGCTCGAGGAATTAATGCATGAGGCCCATGTCTTTCATCTCAAATTCATTTACAAGATCCTCTTTGCAAGATCAAATCAACTACTCATCACCTGTCAATATTAAATCATCAACATATAAATTTTAAAACAAGAATAAGCACTTACCATCTACCACAATGTGATAGAGGTTCGCATCTTATTCACTTTTGGTATCCCAATCCAATGAGATAATTATCGATCTAAGTGTACCATGCTTGGGGCACATGTTTGAGACCATAAAATGCTTTCTTGATTCTGCATACATGTGACTCTTGATCATATGTCTCGATTCGTTCTTATTTCTCTATGTAAATTTCCTTCTCAACAACATTGTTGAGAAAGGCGGTCTTCGCATCCATATGGTGGATTTTCCACCCCATTTGTGCAGCCAATGCTAGAATGGATTTTATTTAGGAATAGCTTGCAACTAGTGCAAAAATTTCCCCAAAGACCACTCCATATATCTAAGAGAATCCTTTGGTCACAAATCTGGCCTTGTACTTCTCGATGTTCCTGCCAACTACATACTTTACTTTGTAGATCCATCTAGAATCAACCATTAATTTCCCTTTTGGTCTCGGCACGACCTCCCATACATTCTTCTTCATGATGGAATCGTATTATTCCACGATGGCATCAACCCAAACAAGTTGAGAAACTGCTTCCTCAAATGAGGAAGGCTCTGTCTCAATGAGCTATGTCATCAGAGTCATGTAACTATTGTACCTATCAGGTGACCGCCTCTGCCTGCGATGTGATGTGGGGGCTCCCACTTCCTCCCTAGCATCCTACTAAAATATATAAACTTATCTAGTTCTCTTTCTCCCCCCTCTGGAATATTTTGGTTGAGTGGGTGCCTCCACTATTCCTCCTATCTGCTCCACTGCATGTGGCTACTCCACAACCTCCTGAAGCTCATCTGGTGGCTCATCCTTTGGATCTTAAAGCTCCTACTCTGGTGGGATAACCAGCTCTTGTTACAAAGAGGATCTCATAGCCTTATCCTCATCGAACTTTACATCTCTCCTTACAACTTTCATCGTCAGTGAAGATAAATATACCTCGTAATTATGTGGAGTTTTGAGATATCCTACAAAAACTCCCATATCTGTTGTAGGATCAAGTTTTTTCCTTTAATCCTTGGAGACATGACAATAAATTGAAGCTCCAAATATTTTGAAATGAGAAAATTCAAGATTTCTCTCACATAAATCTTCCTCTAATGTGATCATACCAAGTATTCTATGAGGATTTATATTTTGAACGTAGGAAGTAGTGTTGCATGCTTCTTCCCATAGATGAAATGGTAGCCCCTGATCATGCAACATGGCCCTTGTTTCTCCCATTATGCTCATGTTTTTCCTCTCACCTACCCCTTTCTGTTGTGGGTTATGGGGTGTTATTAGTTCCCTTTGAATACCTTCTTTTGCATAGAAATCCTTGAACGCATGCGAAACAAATTCACCTCCATTGTCTCTCTTGAGAGGCTTCACTTTCTTCCCAGTCTCCTTCTCTACCAATGCTTTGAATTCAATAAATTTTGAGAAAACTTCATCCTTCTTTTGGATGAAGAAGATCCAACACTTTCTAGAGAAATCATCAATAAAAATAACATAGTTCTTAGGTTTTGCAACGGAGGTTGTGGAAAGGGGTCCACAAAAATCATAGTGGAATCGCTCCAATATTGCATCTACTCTTCTATCTCGACCATTGAAAGTGGATTTGGCATACTTCCCCAATAGGAAACCCTTGCATACATCATGTTGGTCAAGGGAGCCTTCTGGGAGATCGGTGGTAATTTGTTGCATCCATGGTGTAGATGACCCAATCTCATGTGTCAGATTTCTCCAACATCTCGACTTCTCACATTTTCTTCCTTCTTAGTCAATACAACACAATCTCTCACCTCAAGTTTGTATATATTCTTGAATCTAACTCCAATCAGCTTCACCTTCTTAGAAAGTCTTTGCCTTTACTGAAAATAACATCATAGCCACGATCCTCCAAAAATACTACTCAGATCGGGTTCTTCTTTAGTCCAGGTAAAAACATAACATATTTTATGAAAAGAGGAGAACCTTTCTCCCTCTCAAAGGTGACAGTGTTGATTCCTGTAGCATTGTACCTCCCATCATCCCCTAATTCGATATACATCTAGAGATCCTTATCCTCCAAGCTACTGAAAAACTCCTTGCACCCTGTCATTGGAATGAGGCACTAGAATCAAGGTACCATACACTCCCCATAACAATTTTGGTCATGCATGCTATTAGGGTGAAGTCTAATTTGAATTGTGAATCCAGTGCTTCACCTATTGCTCCTCTTGAAGGCTTCTTGTTAGACTTCTTATGCGTACATTTTTTTGCATAGTATTGAATTCGTGGCAGTGGAATCATTTTATCTTGCTCCAGTATTTCTTCTTGTCATTATTTTGGTTGGGTTCAGGTTTTCTTTTGGGTCTTCTATCATTTTCCCTTCTTCCCCTTTCCAACCAATGCAAAATTGTAGTCATCCTTAGCTTTGAATGATGTCCCATCTCTATTATTTCTCCTGAACTCTCCTTGAACCAAATTAGACCACAACCTTTCCAATTCAATATTTTTTCCCTTCCATTCACAGAGTCCTCATATTTATGCTAGGATTTTAGAAGGCCTAGAAGATCTATGCTCACCAGGTCATTTTCTGCTACATTCACCCCGATCCCTCCAAGCTCATATCAAACTTGTGTAAACCTAGAGAGATACTATGGAATACTGTCATTTTTTTCATCATGATGTTTCAAAGTTTGTCATTTAGAGCCAATTTTATATGTGCCTTTTTATTTTAGAATAGCTCAATTAGTGTCTTCCACATAGAAAATGTTGTCTCTTTTCCATGGAGATTTGAGACCACATGGTCTCTCACACCTTCCAGAATAATTCTTCTTGCCTTTGCAACATCGTTCTTCCACTGGATTAATTTTTGTGCATCCGATTGTGGAGGTTTTTCAATATCATTTTTCACATATTCTAACACAACATTGTCATCAAGCATTTCTTCCATTTTATCCTTCCAAGATATGAAATTTGAGCTACCCTCCAGGGCATACTCCATTCTCAGACCATTTAAATACATTTTCCCGATCCTGAAGAAAAAATGGTTGCACTGAAGCTACTACTTCGAAATACTTGAGATACAAGTTTGAAATACTGGTTCTAATGTGATTTCAGGGCTCTAATACCATTTATAAATTTTGATAGAAATTGCAACTCCTCAAGATTTCAACCTGAAAACAAGAGACACAAATCTACTCTACTGATCTACAAAATGAAAATCACAATTTAGAACAACATGCATAGACATGCAAAAAGAAAAAAGAAAAATACACAGTGATTTGTAGGGGAACCCAACTGGGAAAAACCCCTCAAGCCTCTTTGCATTAATGAGATGAATATGGAAACTATTACAATTGCTAGCTCCAACTCTAACCTCAACGTGAAAAATAAGTCTTATTCTCTCTACTCAATGAGAAACTATGGCCAACACTTAGCCAATTATTTTCCCACCAAGCCTCTTTTTTCCTTGTGCAAATCCTAAGGAAATTGACCCCTAAAAGATAGGAATTTCCTCCAAATTGATTGTGCAATTTCCAAGGATTGATCATTGACTACATGCAACACTTGTACACTCAAAACTAGTTTACAATTGATGTTACATTGCCTTGTCATCTCCACTTCAGTTGAGGAATTCGAATTCTTTGCAGGCACTAGCTATTTTGGGTTGATTGATCAGTTAATTGACAGATTTATGAGTTAGACTATTGTCCCACCGCGCCATTCACCTTCTACTGACTCTATCAATAGTTAGACGTAAGTTAACTGAATACAATTGAAAATAACTTAACTGGATTACTAAAATTTAGCAATCAGACATGCATAACTAATTTCCAAGCCCTTTAACTTGAATTTACTGAGCTAACTGAGTGACAAGATCCATGCCACACTAGTTAACTACCTCCAAGTTGTCTTGCTGATGTGGAAATTCGATTTACTCAATTTGACTAAGGCTAAAGTCAAGTTGAGTCTTTCTTGCTACATTTTTTCAACGGTAACTCTGCCACTTGGTTGCTTTGGGGCTGAGGGTGAGAATTTGAAATCTTGGGATCTCAGCCTATGGCCTTGGATAGTTAGTTCCTTGGATGTTTGGTGTAACATTACCTTAATATCTGTCAATTATTTAGGGTTATAGAATATATTAATAAAGTATCAAGTGTTTCTAAAAATATTGAAATGTTAAAAAACTCACAGAACTGGCTATAAAAATGCTTAATACTAACACAATTTAATTCTTTAATTAACATATTAAAAAAAATAATATAAATTGAGATTTATCACATGATTACTTTAATAACACCTTTAATCAAACACATAGCCATCTATAATATATAAGCCATATATAATATATAAATGATATAAGATAGTTCTATGTATGTATACACAAATAACCATGCATTCAAGAATACTATAAAAGTTACCCATCCTACCCATCTTATGCATATAAATGATCATTCATACAAACCTATATACTATTTGATTACACAAATATTATAATAGTGATTTACATTAAATGATTATATCACTAGCCTTATAAATATTGACAACGACCCATTAGAATTAAATAACATAAAGAGAGCACAACCCCAAATCTATACACAAAGATACTAGTATGTCATTACATGGGTCATGGTCATGGAATTTAAATGGATTGTTTAGATTTTAATGTTCTTTATAGATTTTAAATTATATTATAAACATATAACATAGTAACTCAGGTTGCACCCAAATGTCATTGCTATTATAATTTAAAAATAAGTAAACCACCAACCATTTTGATGTTACACGATGTCATTTTGATGTTACACGATGTTATATTGTTTAATGTTTATTTTCATATAATGAGAGATTAGATCAAGTCATTAAGTTTATATAAGTGTAAAGAAAGCTAATTAGTATTAGAAAAACAATTAGTTTGATTAGAAAAAAAATATATATATATATGATAAACAAATGAATTTAATTTAATATATAAATTTAAAATATTATAATGTTATAATTTAAATATTTAATAATGAGTAGAAAGTCAAACTAGACATTAGAATAACAGTTAGTTTGATTCCGAAGATAAACTAAGCATTGTTGTTTAATTTTTATTAAATATCATTATGTTGTAACTAAGGTTAATTAATAATTTATTACTATTTTTTTATTATTATAATTATTTAAATCAATTTAATAAAGTGCTAAAATATATTTTTATAAAAATAATTTAAATAGGGAAATAAAGAATAATAAAGAAAAAGGAAGGGGGTTGACAAGATCTAGGAATAGAGGGCAGGAATCCAACATCTGCTAATATTCCAATCGTCATCTCTATTGAGATTGACAAGTCCTTTTTCAATCTCTAAAGCCTCCCTTAATTTATGGTGATGAAAATGGTCAATCCAAGCAATAACCTTAGCTTCTTCAATGCATATGTGATGGTTAGTCTTTTCAGCATGTGCAGCTAGGGCTGAGGAGCGGAATCTCCCATGCCTAATGTCAGCAACATGCTCACAAATCTTTTGATTTATTGATCGACTGATTTCGCCAATGTATGGAGTCCCATAGGAACATGGAATAATGTAGACACCTTTTCTATCCCTGGGATTCACAGGATCTTTAACCGATCTGAGAGACTTGTGAATGGTGTTAAGGGGTTTGAAAGTAGAAGAAATCTCATGCTTCTTAAGGATCCTGGTGATCTTATCAGTGGTACCTTGAATAAAGGCAGAGGACATTTCTTTAGGATCTTTATTATTTATAATTGGACCTTTTTCTGCTTTAAAAAAAACTCTAAGCCCTTGGGATTTACTATAACCATTCTTACTAAATACATTGAGGAGATGGGGTTTTTCTCCTTCAAGATGAGATTCATCAGAGATTCTCAACGCCCTAGTGGCTAAGGTGTTGAGGACACCTAACTTCTAAGCAAGGAAATGATGTGAATTAGCATGAAGATATTGCTTAGTATGGGTTTTCTTCCAAAAAAACCTTATGGGAGAAAGAACCATCTTCCTTTCTTGAAATAAGAATTTCGAAGAAAGGAAGGCTACCATTAACCTCATATTCCATCATGAACTTAACGAAAGAGGATTGACTATTAAGATGAAGGAAAAAGAGATCTCACTTTTCTTTGCCATGAGGCCATACGACGCAAGTATCATCTACAAATATTTTCCAGAGCTTAGGTTGGAATAAAGCACAAAAGAGCCTTGGATTCAAAGTCCTCTATGAAAATATTAGTTACAAAAAAGAATAAAAAAACCCATAACCACACCACTAATTTACTTGAATAATTCACCTTCAAAACTAAAGAACATCGAACAAATTTTAACTAAAGAAATAGTATCATGATCATCATTAGCTCAAACAACTTGTATTGGATTAACTATCCAAATAAACCACCATTTTGATATTACGACTTAATAATATGCTATTTATTTGCTCAAACAACTTGTATTGGATTAACTATCCACATGGGATGCTCTAGGGCCTTCGTAAGTTAGTCGTGTCCTAATGAGTTAGCCTGTGGCAGATTAATTCTTCGTTTAAAAAAAAAACATCAAATATTAATTACCTCGATAGGCGTAACCCCCTATCGGAAGGAGCATGTTTTGTGATTAGACTAATTAATTTTTTTGATCTGATGGTCAGGATTGGAAGATGCCGGTATATTCTGGTCGTCGCCACTCAATCCATGGATACCTAACTTCCTTGCATATCTAATCATTATGTTTAAGCAGTGATTAAATTAATTTTTTACAAATGTAAAATTAAAATTTCTGTTTTGTTGACAACCTATATCTGATTAACAACTAGAGGAAACAAAAACATTCAAATCTTTATAGTCTGCACAAACCCAGGTATCACTTAATGGTGAGGCTCAGTGGCTGGCCATTCAGTGCAGTTCCCAAAGGTCTCTCATGCTGCCTCAGTATGGGGGAGAGACGGAGTTGTAACCCGAGACATGTGGCTAGAAGGTGTGAGACCAAAAACCTCGCACCAGCCCGGCATTAGTGGTTCCCCAGCTACCAGTTGCAGTCAGATTTATGTCTCGAAGCTGTGCCCAGCCATCTCTCTGAAAAATGCCTTTCTTTCACAGATCTAGCAGTCTTTGGACAAGCCTAAAATGGAGTTTTCTTCCTGTGCGCTGCAAGTGTTTCTGGACAAGCCTAAAATGGAGCCGGGGCTCGGCATTTCTTTCCAAATAGATGCCTCCATTAAAAGAGCTTCAGTGCAGATAACCATTTTCTCCCCCAATTATGCGGATTCGAAATGGTGCCTGGATGAACTGGTCACCATGGTGAACTCTGGCGCTACCATAATCCCTGTCTTTTACAAAGTTAAGCCTCATGTGGTCCGGAAGACGGGCACCGATGGCAATGGAGCGTATGTTATAGCCTTGCGGAAGCACGAGCAGCAGAAAGACTGTGCATCCGACATTATTCAAAATTGGAGGCATGCACTTCATCATGTTGCTGATATAAGCGGTTTCGAGTTGCAGGGGTGAGTTACGAGCGGTTTCTGCTGAAGCTCCGCAACAGGATCGATAAGTAAGGGGAAAAGTTTTGTGTTTCTTGATTTTCTTGTTCCGTGATTCGTGGTTTTCTAGTGATTTTTATGTTTTCCGGTGGCTGGTGTTTGCAGAGTGGACATCGACATGCTCAAGATCGAAGTCCGTTTCAAGCATTTGAGCGTAGATGCAGATGTATATGTTGGTAGCAGATCGCTGCCGACTATTCCAAACTTTTCCTTGAATATGCTAGAGGTATGTTTAATTAAATCAACTAATTTTGATTTTAAAGAATGCAAATTATGGCGGGGCTTACAGGAGATTGTGCTTTTCAGGCGTTTTTAGGATTTCTGAAAATCTTTCCAAATAAGAAGAGACCACTTTCTATCCTCCATGATGTTAGCGGTATCATCAGATCAAGCAGGTGAACATCACTCGCTCCATTTAATTTCCTGCCTTCCTTTTCTAATCCTAGGATTGCCGAGTCTTTATTTTCTGGTGTCAAACCCTGCAAAAGTTTAGTATTTTAAGATTTGGAATTGCTGGGATTTTTGCAGAATGACTTTGCTTTTGGGACCGCCAAGCTCGGGGAAAACATCTTTACTCTTGGCTTTGGCTAGCAAGCTCGATTCGGAATTAAAAGTGAGTTCCCTTTACTATCCTTTAATTTCACACTTTTCCACACAATGCAGTAGAGCAAAGGCTAAAATTAGGCGTAATTTATAGGTATCCGGCTCTGTGACATATAATGGGCACAAACTAGAAGAATTCATGCCCCAGAGAACATCGGCTTACATAAGCCAACATGATTTACATATTGGTGAAATGACTGTGCGAGAAACGATGGACTTCTCTGGCCGATGTCAAGGGGTTGGAACTAGATATGGTAAATTCTTTGATAATGACTCTGTAAACTGATTCTCGGATTGGTTATGGTTGAGTAGTTTAACTATAAACTTTTCTGAAAGTTCTGTTATGACAGTTATGATTCAAAGATATAAATGGAATAAATGTTGTTATTATTATAGTTAGAAGTACAAATTTGTCCCTACGGTTTTACTAAGATTGACTGATCCAATTTACAGACAAGTTAGTTGAGCTTTCCAGAAGAGAAAAACAGGCTGGCATCAAACCTGATCCAGATATTGATGTTTTTATGAAGGTATGAATGCTGCAATTCAATAATTTTTTTATATATTTAATCGTGTTTTCCATTCGTAATCTGTCATTCCCTTTTTGTAGGCTATCGCTATAGAGGGGCAAGCAACGAGCCTGGTTACGGATTACATTCTGAAGGTAAGTGCATTTTTATTGTAAAGAATGAAAATCTTGCGGCCTGTTTAGTTAGCGGCAGGCTCTGATGGCTCGAGCTTACCTTGCATATATTAGGGCTGGACATTTGCGCGGATACAATAGTGGGAGATGACATGCACACAGGGATCTCTAGGGGTCAGAAAAAACGTGTAACTACAGGTTAGGTTTGAAATCTTTTCAATTTGTTCTGGCAACGATCAAATCGAAATTGCTTGGCGCCAAAGTTGGAATTGATCTGATGGCTTTAAGCATTTGGATTGCGCGGCTGAGTTTGTAATTTTAATTATTTTTGAATCTTAATTGGCATTTGTAATTGTTTTTTGAATGGATTTTACATATTCTCACAACTGTGACTTTCTCAAACAGTTTGTGGGCAACATGTAACTAGTAATAATCTCCCTCATTTCATTCCAAATTTATCTCATTCAAGTTCGTTCAAGTCCAATGTTGAAAACTAGGGTTTTCAAGTTCGTTCAAGTCCAATGTTGAAAACTAGGGTTTTATAGCATTTTGTATTGTCCCTAACAACTAACCTGAATTCCAATAATTAATTTACCAAAATTCCTGTGCAAGCACATAATGTTGGGTTTTATTTATTAAACTTTCCATCACGACTTGGGCCCTCTCACATTGTACATACCTTATTGTAAAACCGTAGTTGGAATACATTAAAGTACATATAATTTAATTGGTATATACACATTATTACTAGCAATGTTCAAACCTTAAAACTAAGGTTGTCACATTAATTCATAGAAAAAAGACACTTATCTGCTTCAAATATAAGGTAGGCTTTCCACCCTCCACCTTGCCATAGACAACATGATTCATGAATTCCAACTACGCTTCACTCCGGAGCTGGGCTGCAACTCCACATGCAACAATAACCAGCAACCACATGCAACAATAACCAGCAACAACCATACTTCTACAACCAAGGTGTCAACCTAATTTAATAGCGGTTAGGAATTAGTCGTTAAGAATTTGTTGTTAAAAGATTATTAATTTCATATTAAAATAATAATAATTTTTTTTATTATTTCAATTCTTGTAACAACTAATTCCACACAGCTTTTTGAGAGCTGAAGAAATTTGATTTAGGTGAAGAAAATTTGACCCGAATTTAACCTTGACCGAGTCTATAAGATTTGGGATTTGGACATGGAAGAGATTTAGGGATAGATGAAATCTGACCGGTGAAAAAGATTTGACTCGCTCACCTATATTTGACCAGGATTTGACTTAGTCGAAGAAATTTGGACGTAGAAGAGATTTAACCCGATAACAAAGATTTGACACCGTAACTAATCTCAACCAATTGTGCAAAAATATTTCTTCACATATATTTATATATAAATATATATTATTTATTTGTATATATAATTTATTTATTTTTTATTTTTAATATAATTCGTTTCTAACTGCATTTAAAATTATAAATAAATAAATTATTTTACTTTTAATTTATAAATATAAAATTTTACATATAAATTAAAATATGTAAGTTCAAATTTTACACTCAAACTAATTATCACTTAAAACTAAGCTCAATGTTAAGTCTTATGTTTTGATGGTCTAATTCATTTATTTTAATATCTATATACTTTTTTCAATTATGAAATTGTGTATCAAATTAAAAAAATGTTTATAAAATATATTATTAAAATAGTTTTAATATGTTTATGTTTTATATTTATTTTGAAACTTTAATTAATTAAATATTAAAATAAATAATAAAAATATATTACTAATATAATTTTGATTTACTATTATGGTGTTTCAATTTATTAATTTTAATATTCACATAATTGTAATTTATTGAAATTTATTTTCAAATTTTATATTTATTTTTGATATTGTAGTTTAATTAAATATAAAAAAATGAAATAATAAAATTAATTATAGGATAATTTTAATTTCTTAATATAATGTGTTTTTTTATTTATTTTTTTTACTCTCAATGATTCTAATAAATATGAGATTCTAATAAATTTAATATCTACACTTAAAAAAAAATGAAAATATTAATAAAGATGTCCATATAAATAAAAATATAATATAAAAAATAAGAAGGTATATTTGTTTTCTTTTTTTTAGATACACTTAGGTTTATTTAAATATTTTTTTCAATTTTTATTTTAAATACATAAAATTTTAAGTTATTTTATTTTTTATGAGAAAAAAATAAATTAATGACTTTTTATTTTTCATATATAATTTTTTTTTATTATAAAATTATATTTTATTTATAACCGATATGTATAATATTTAGAAAGTTCAATGAGTAATATCAAATAAATTTAATCATTTCCAAACACCATTAAATATTGATTTCAAAAATAAAAAATATAGATAAGGAATCAATATAATATCTAGATATTAGATATTGACTTGTACAAATTTCATGGATATTTGATTAGTAGCAACTATCTTTGGAATAAATAGAATAATGGAAATTTGATTTATAGAGATTTTGTAAGTTTATCTATACTTTTCTCAAACTTAAGAGTGCATTTTTTATTTTATTTTATTTTTTTTAAGCTATAATCAACCTTATTTAATAATTAAAATTATTAATCATAATATTATTAAAAATTTACAAAGGCATATAATATATTTTGATATTAGGATTAAAATTAATGTTACCCACTATTAACAAATATTAATATTAATGTCACTCTTAATATTAATTAAATGTTATTGATATTAGTATTAATTAATATTATCAATATTAATATTAAAGTTAATAATAATAATACATTAACTATTATTATACTTTGTTATATATTTATTACTGTCATAATAATTTGCATTAGTATTTGATATTAAATAATTAATATGTAGGAATATACTAATATTAATAAATAAATAAGTTTTATTATTAATATTAATTAATTTGAATAAGAATAAGAATATTATTTTTAATATTATTAATATTAAATCCTTGTGTTTATTAGTTCTTTTGGTTTATAGTATAAATAATCGATCAATGTCATCCATGTTTAAATCAATTCCTTTGGGTTCACCAATTCATTTGTTAAAGACACATTCTTGCCATAAAGATTTCCTTGCTTTCCTAAGCATAAGCTCGCATTCTTTGCCAAGTCTGAACTTCGTTCACTGGTCCTAACTTAAGTCATACATTATGCATTGCTCCCTCTTGGGGTTATACGTATCTATAGGGCATACATCTCTCTTTGCATGTGCATTAGAGGGCCATTTTCATCGATCCATCTTTGTTGAGAGAATTGAGATCTAATATAAAATTGAGATCTAATTTAATTTTGGGGCATTCATTGTTTTACAATCAGAGAGATATTTTCAGTTGGTATGAAAAATGATACATATATTTTGTATGTAAAAGTTATGTTATTTAAAAGTAAATTTTTTTATTGTTTATTGTTTTATAATTAGAGATATTTTCATTTGGGTATGAAAAATGATATATATATTTTGTATGAAAAATTTATATCACTTAAAAATTAAGTTTCTTATTTGTATATTAAACCAGCCAAGTTACTCATAAAAAATGAGTTAGTCAATTGAGTACTATGAAGAAGACTAAGATCAATTTTGTAATTCTACTTGAGAGTTGGAGAAAAACTTAACCCCCTAATATTGTGTTATAACTTGATTACTAAGAGAAAAATAGATTCCATTGAATTTGATTGTAACTCATTTCACAGTTGAGTAGAACAATTTGGGAGTGAGAGTGAGAGAAAATAACAGAGAGGCTTTGGATTCTATAATAGCCCATGTACCACAAAGATCTTGTAGCTACATAGAAAATGTATTCTATTTTATATTTACATTATTTCTATTTCAAATAAAAGAGAGTAACTCAACCTCTCATCTTCCAATTGGATTTTCTTCTAAAAAATTTTACAAAACATATCTTGATATTTATTGTAATTGGCATATGTTTGTATTTTATTATTATCTATTTTTTATATTTTATCTATTAAATACCTACACAATAAAAACATGAAAAAAATAACTATTTATAATATAATTTAAACTTAATAATTTATTTTAACCAATTATCTAATAAAATAATCACCCACACTTCACAAATCAAATTAAAAAATAAATTTAAAACTTTATCCAATACATCACTCCAACATAAAATAAGATAAACAATGTTTCTACCCACCCAAAAAAATCCTAATCAATATTATATACATATTCATATATGAATGCCATTATTGAGTGGTTAGTTATTGCATCTTCATCCATTATAATTTAAATTATAATATTGTGCTATCATCCAATGCAATTATCTATGTTTTCTATTATTAGGTAAATTATAATGTTGTCACGGGCATCCCGTAGAATGATCATGTATTTCTTCAAAGTTAATACTATATTGATGGTTGGCCATCGATAACAATTTTCATTATTTAGATTTGTCACTTTATATGCTTTCTTTTGTTCATATGCTTTGTAGATAAGGCAACTAGTTAAAAGTAAATAAAGTAAACAAGGATGGTTGTAAGGTAGCTAGTTCCTACCTTGAGTCAGAAGTATCAGTGGAATGAAAGCATCGAGTTCAGATTTGTAAATTTATTAGATTTTTGAACAAATAATAGTTATAATGATTCTGCAAAAACAATTAGAACTCAACTTTGCAACTAGCAATATTTTGTTACCAATGCATTAGAGTAGTTTTACAGTGAACAACCAGATCCAGAGAATTGTTGGCCTCTGCCTTGGATCAGTTAGACTCCCTTGCTTTAGCTATTTAGTAAAGAATTTTGTTGTCAGAATCCATGGGGCCTGCCATGGGTGCCTTGGAATATTTCTCAGATCTATTTGGAGGAAGTAGAAAAATGAACAAGAAGAAGCAATTTTAGGTATGGGATTCATTATTGTTCATGTGCCCATGTTGATAAATTTGTGCATAATGGTATTCATTGTTCTTCATATGCCCATGTTAATGTTGAGATATTTGTGTATAAATTTATCACTATGACTGGGTGTGAATACAGACCGTTGAATTTAAAGTCAGAAAGGACTGTGAAGCGTGTGAGCGCAAGGTTAACAAAGTTCTCTCCTCTATGTCAGGTAAAACAGGCGCTTATTCCCATTTTTCCAAGTGATTTTTTTTAACAGAGAACATCCCTTTTTTAAGTCAGAATGAGATCTAAACCTTCCAAGAATTTTTGTTCCAGTAAAGCCCACACAAGGGTGTGTTCAGATTTCAGCCTGAACTACTTGTGTGCTGATTAATTCTTTAGAGTTTCTTCAGTTTTTCAGCTCAGAGTTTATGTTTGCTCTGTTTTACCAATATTTTTAGCTTTGGGCTTTTGGAAATTTGCAGCTCAAGATCTATGTTTTCTCATTACCAATCTGTTAGCTTTGTTACTGATTTCTATATCGAGATGCTAAATTTTTCCACTGTTACAACAAAGATCTACATCTAAGCCATAGGCCAAACTGGCCCAACATTTTCTTTGCTAGGTTATTATAAGCTCTAGGGTTTTGATGATTGTAATAACTTTTTCTTCTCTTATGTGGGAAAACTTGGGCAGGAGTTCAAACGGTGGATATAAACAGAAAGATGCAGAAAGTGACAGTCACGGGATATGTAGAGCCAAACAAGGTACTAAAGAAAGTGAAACGCACTAGGAAGCGTGCAGAAATGTGGCCATATGTGCCATACAACTTGATTACCCAGTCTTTCTCCACACATAATTATGACAAGAAAGCCCCAGCTAGTTTTGTGAACAGCCTTTCTCAACACAGAATTATGACAAGAAGGCCCCAGCTGGTTTTGTGAGGAAAGAGAGCTCAAACACCAGATCTTACTCCAACCGCCAAGATGATCAGTACGGTACTAACATGTTCAGCGAAGAAAATCCAAACGCCTGTACTATTATGTAAACTAGTCATTGCACATTTTATGTTATTCTCTTATAATCTATAGGCCCCCAAAGCCACTCACGGATGAGAATATTTTCATTAAAAAACAAAGTACAATTAAAAAAAAAAAAAAACAAACAAACAAATAAACATTTCAGTTCTTACACAATAAAAAAACAAACTACAGCATATTATGTGGGTCATTGTCTGCAACAGTGATCCACAATAAATAAAAGTTCAAATAACATTAGAAAGAATCTATATAGAAAGAGGACTTTGCAATTCATCAATCTATTAACACTAACGGACAATGTTTCTCTTATTCAGTGCATATGTGAACGTGTGAATATGATGAACATATGACCATTCTACTAAATGACGTAGAATGAAACAATTTACTATTATAATAACATGATAACAATGCGGAATATTTGATTCTGGTTGAAAAAGTAATGAAAGAATTGAACAAGAAGCAAACTGAGACAAAACAATATATGGAAACAACTTTGTGAATGTACTTCTAAATCATTATATGTGATTCTCTGGAAGGCATGTCAGCAAGTGATTTTGGTATCATAGTTTTGAATTCAATATGCTCTATATTTAGCATCACTAAGCCCAATAGGCAGCCAACAACTCTTTCAAATCCATTTCCGGAACGTTGATAGTCTTCAATAGCCTGAATTATTTCCTATTTATTGTTCATAACAAATGGACCATATTGAACGACTGGTTCATTCAGTGGCTGCCCCCCAATTAGGACAAATTTGCAGGGACTGTTGGTTCATTCAGTGGCTGCCCCCCAATTAGGACAAATCTGCAGGGACTGTTCGACTTGTTCCAAATACTCAATCCATTGCCAAAGCTCAATTGAACAGTGTGGTGAGCACTAATTGATCTGAAAATGGTTTGGATAACTTGTATGTATTTCAAGAACCTGCCACTCAGTTTAAATCAAATGATCTAGCTTGTACTTGACAATTTTACGGAATTATTTACTTGAAAGTGGTGTGTGAATTTTTACTATTTATGTGTCTTAACTTCATTTGTTCTTGCTGTAATTTAACATGTATGACAACAACATAATGCAGCAAATAATAATTCAAACACAACAACAATTTTAATCTAGGAGTTCACCCGAAATCTCGTGGGCTACGTCTCCTTTGAGCTTTGTCATCATGACTCAGCGCTTTGGGATTATGGTAAGTTTTTTACAAAGTAAATACTTAATTCCAATGAATACAAAAATGATACAAAGGACTGAAAATACCATGAATATCCCTCAAATGGTTGTCCAAACTCTGAAAACAGCTTTAGGCTCTTGTTGACACGATTCCTTCTGTCGGTGCACTAAGCTACTATGAGCTTCTAAATGGTACAAAATCCCTCATAATTATGTTTTTGTCACTAAAACCACTCCTTTTGTATCCAATACACATTATATATCAATTACCAATTGATAAATTGCTCAAATTGAGCATTGCAACCCCAAAATAGGTTATCCTCCACGGTTTTCCCAGGGCTGCCCATAACTTCACATCAGCTTTTCGAGCTCTAGAAGCTCTCAAAATGTTCTTAAACCACTTCCATTGGTTCCAAAATTTCTGAAATAGCCAATTTAGACTATTCATTCATCAAAAATGGCCTCTGGTTGCTCCGGTTTTGCCTCAATCACCAATCAGCACCCCCTGGCACTAGGGTCAAGGAAGACTTATTTGCTGATTTTTTGACCTCTAAAAGTCTTTAACACTTTCTAAAACCTCTATAAATAGATTCAAATTTATTTTTTTAGTCAATAATGACCACTGGTTCACTGTAAATGGTCTCACACAACTCTTTCTAAGCCCTGCACTGCCGTTGGCAAAAATGACCCCTGGAACTAAACTGAAGATTTTCAGCCTTCAAACGTTCTTTACAGGCTCTGAAAATGATTTTATCAGATTCAGAACATCTGAATTATCCAATTTAGACTATTGGAACTCTGGAAGAGGACTCTAACTCCCCTGGCTAGGCCTCAAACTGAATTTGTCTCATGGTTGCCCTGATGGCTCCTTCATCTTCCCTGAAGCAAAAGCTATTGAAGATCACCTCCATTCGACCTGAAACCTATCCCAAAGTCTTCAGAAGGTCGAAGAGACCCAAAATTGACTAAAATTTCATTTTTTTGGTCCCATATTGAGGGAGTTATGGCAAAAACAAATTTTTGCCCAGTGTCCCCCAAAATCCAGGTAACTCAGCTAAAATGGCAAACAGGCCTGAATTGGCGGACTTCGCTCCAAATTCGGCTGTAACATTTAATGTGTTGGTTAGCCGTTGTGTTCACATGTGGAAATACCGCTAACTGTCAACTGCTGGCAGATAAGCTTCAACCCAACTGATATGTGCACTGACCCGAACGCATGCGCTGTGACCCAAACACGTGCAGAGGTGCCCAACCCGAATGCATGCACTGTGACCGGAATGTGTGCAGAGTGACCCGAATGCATGCAGAGTGACCCGACCTTCCAATAACCAAAAATTTTTCCTTGACCCCTTTTTTTTTAAACCATTAGGCCTGGGGCCACGTGGCAACCAATGATTGGCCTCCACCAACCTTTAACATATAATTTCTTGCTAAAATGTCAAAATTCAAACTTGGTCAACTCAAAAATGGAGTTTACTGGAGACTTCAAACCTTCATAACTTTCACATACGATGTCGATTTTGAGAACCGTTCATGGCACTAGAATCACAACGACGAGACCTTTCTGGTCGTTTAGGTTTGAAACTCTTCCAAACACTTTGAATTTTGAGCTATCATTCTGGTCCATGATCTAGACTTGATCACACCTCCCAAATGAGAAGCTTTTGGACCCCAAAAGCTCTCTGGAATACTGAAACTGATATGTACAGTGAATAAGAATACTGCACCCTCTTATCTTCATCCTCCAAACACTTTCCTTGCATGGCTAGTGACTTTGAACCATAACTAGAAAGCAATTCACACTTACCTTCCTTGATGCACTTGTCCTCCTGTCAAGAATTGTCTTTCTTGCACTCACTCAGAAAATTTCTTGCGAGAAATTTGCAGAAGTAAGCTGTACATCGCTACCTTGATCAATGATCCAAGGTGGCTCAAACAAACGAGAGATTACAACATAAAATACATATATACAACCGAAATTTGCATATGTACAAAATGAGTACGTCTTATTGTACCAAGAATTCTATCCACTTCTGACCAAGCCACCTCCATGGCGACTTTTGCTGTTGCAACTCTTCCTTGTGTGAATCTTCCATTTTCACATCAATAATAGAAACCGTAGTTCCACTTGCGCTAATCTTTCTGTCCTCTTGCTGCATGTTCTTGGGATGACTAGTTGGATGCAAAGTCCAAAAATGAGAGACAACATGTCCCCTCTTTTGGCAAAATGTGCAAATATTATGCACCTTCTTTGAAAGTTGCCTTTGCCTCATCTGCTTCCTGTATGCTTTCTTCCTCATCCAGCATCTCTAAACATCATGGTTAAATCCACCACAATATGTACAAAAAATCTTTCTTCCATTTAAGCATGTACAATTATCATGCTTTGCAGAAACACAATCAAATTGATCATGAGAATATTTATAACTCTTGAGTTGCTTTGAATGTTCATCCTTTTTTCCTTCTTGAGGAGATGAACTAGTAGAGGCTACAGCTTTCATTTGCAGGCTAACATCATCGTTCTTGTCTTGAAAACTGTCTAAACTTGCATGCTCGCCATAAGCTGCATGTCTACCATCTTCTTGCTGCAACAAAGGCTTAAAGCAATGGAAATCATCTTTGAAACAAATTTGACATATTTGCATCTTATAACTTGGAACAAAAGTTCTCATTGAAATAACCTCACATGCCTTCATGGCTTTGGAGTCTTCGCCATTAAATTGCACATAACCAAGACCAATATTTTTGGGTCGTTCCTCAACTGAAATGGGATCAACCATTCCTTGTGCATGCTTACCTAACCCCTTGCCTTCATAGCCCATTTTAATCATTAGTTTGGACCCTATACCCCTAGTATGTTTTTCGAAAGAACCAACACATCTTTCTAACGACGAAACTGAAGACAAGTTAGAATGGATTACTTTTCCTCATGCATTTTCTTGGTTAAAGCCTCTTGGGCTTGATGGAGCTCTCTCCATATCATGCAATATTTGAAGAATTTCATGGCAAACAACTGTTCACAAAGTTCAATGCTTTCTCTTTTGTCCTCAAACAAAATCTGCACCATGTCCTTCAATATAATAAATTCATGCTTCATATCATCATTGAAGAATCTTGTGAAGGAGAAAACTTCACTTGTGGAAGTTGTCATTATGATGTCAATGAAAAAATTAACTTCAATAAAGTTCTCAAATATTTTCAAAACAAATGACAAAGCTTTTTTAAACCAAATGGCTGTAAAGACCAAACTCTTATTCAAGCAGCCAAACAACAACAAACTCCAAGAGATTCTTAACAAACAATCGTCAAGAGGGTTTGTGTTCCAATGTTGACCTTAAGGTACTTTGGGGTAAGGAAGAAGCCTTCAACTCTTTCTTCCTTTTTGTTCTCTCCAAGACTTAACTAATCAGTAGCTATCCCCAAATCTCAAGCAAACTCAAACAACAATCAATTTGCAAACAGTAACAGTCAATCTTTTACACTGTTTAAACACCTTTCAAGCTATACAATCAAGCAACCAAATGCTTTGTCAAGCAAGCAACTATGCTCTGCTACCAACCTGATCTGCAAATGGTCTGGATAACTTGTATGTATTTCAAGAACCTACCACTCAGTTTAAAATAAATGATCTAACTTGTACTTGACAATTTTGCGGAATTATTTACTTGATATTGGTGTATGAATTTTTATTGTTTATAATTCTTAAATTCATTTGTTCTTGTTGTATTTTAACATGTATGACAGCAACATAATGCAACAAATAATCATTCAAACATAACAATAATTTTAATCTCGGAGTTCACTCGAAATCTCATGGGCTACGTCTCCTTTGAGCTTTGTCATCATGACTCAACTCTTTGGGTTATGGTAAGTTTTTTACAAAGTAAATACTTAATTCCAATGAATACAACAATGATCCAAAGGACTTAAAATACCATGAGTATCCCTCAAATGGCTGTCCAAACTCTGAAAACAACTTTAAGCTGTTGTTGACATGATTCCTTCTATCGGTGCACTAAGCTACTCTAAGCTTCTAAATGGCACAAAATCCCTCAGAATTTTGTTTCTGTCATTGAAAAAATTCCTGATTTATCCAATACACATCACACATCAATTACCAACTGACAAATTTCTCAAATTGAGCACCGCAATCCCAAAATAGGCTATCCTCCACAGTTTGCCCAGGGCTGCCCAGAACTTCACATCAACTTTTCGAGCTCTATAATTTCTCAAAATGATCTGAAACTACTTCCATTGGTTCCAAAATGTCTGAAATAGCCAAGTTATACTATTTTTTCATCAAAAATGGCCTCATGTTGCTCTGGTTTTGCCTCAATCACCAATCTGCACCCCATGGCACTAGGGTCAAGGAAGACTTCTCTATTGAGTTTTTGACCTCTAAAAGTCTTTAAAACTTGTTGAAACCTCTTTCAATAGATTAAAAATGATTTTTTGAGTCAATAATGACCACTGGTTCATTGTAAATGGCCTCAAATAGCTCTTTCTAAGCCCTGCACTATTGCTCGCAAAAGCTGGCAAAAATGACCCCTGGAACTAAACTGAAGCTTTTCGCCCTTCAAACGTTCTTTACAGGCTCTAAAAAGGATTTTATCAGATTCAAAACATCTGAATTATCTAATTTAGATTATTGGAACTCTGGAAAAGGACTCTAGCTCCCCTGGCTAGGCCTCAAATTGAATTTGTCTCATGTTTGCCCTGATGGCTCCTTCATCTTCCATGAAGCAAAATTTATTGAATATCAGCTCCATTCGCCCTGAAACCTATCCGAAAGTCTTCATAAGGTCAAAGAGACCCAAAATGGACTAAAATTTCATCTTGTTTGGTCCCATATTGAGGGAGTTATGGCAAAAAAAAAAATTTCCCAATGTCCCCCAAAATCCTCCTCCAAAACTAGAGGAACTCCAGTTAACTTAGCTAAAATGGCAGACAGGCCTGAATTGGCGGACTCCGCTCCAAATTCGTCCGTAACATTTAATGTGGTGGTTAGATGTTGTGTTCACATGCGGAAATGTCGCTAACTGTCAACTGCTGGCGGATAAGATTCAACCCGACTGATACGTGCACTGACCCAAACGCGTATATTGTGACCCAAACGCGTGCAATGTGACCCAAACGCATGCAGAGGCACCCGACCCGAACGCGTGCACTGTGACCCAAATGCGTGTAGGGTGACCTGAATGCCTGCAGAGTGAGCCGAATGCATGCAGAGTGACCTGAATGCATGCAGAGTGACCCGACCTTCCAATAACCAAAAATTTTGCCTTAACCCCCTTTTTTTTAAAACAATTAGGCCTTGGCCACGTGGCAACCAATGATTTGCATCCACCAACCTTTAACAAAAATCACTTTTAACATATAATTTCTTGCTAAAATGTCAAAATTCAAACTTGGTCAACTGAAAAATGGAGTTTACTAGAGACTTCAAACCTTCATAACTTTCACATACGATGTTGATTTTGAGAACTATTCACGGCGCCAAAATCGCAGTGACAAGACATTTTTGGTCGTTCAGGTTCGAAACTCTTCCAAGAACTTTGAATTTTGAGTTATCATTCTGGTCCATGATCTAGTTCTGATCACCAATAGCCGATGGACTAAGATCTCCAAAAATTGCCTCGCCTTCTAAAATATAGGAAAATGCATTCCAACCCTTTGGAATAGGTTGATGAAGAACAACTCCTGGCTTCAATGTGAAATCCAAGAACATTGTTGGAGTTCATGTGTATACAGGGGACTTAATGCCCAAGGCTTCTCCGGCTATAACAACTTCTATAACACCATCTTTCTCAACCATTGGTATGTCTTTACCTTCCAATTCTTGATATGCAGGTTCAATCCTGATCATGATACAGAAAACCAATGCCTTGTAAATCGATAACTGAGTTAGAAATAGGGACTCTTAAATATTGTATCTTGTTAGAAACAAAGGTACTTACAATTTGTCTTTTGATGAAAGATTTACCCAAAGTTGCAAGCCATTATGGCCTCTTTTCTTGTTGGCATATAAAAAAATTAACTTTTTAAATTTTTTTGAAAAAGTTTACAATTAAGAAATAAAAACCTATATCCAAAATGGATTATATTAATAAAATTAAATAAAACAAAAACAAAAAATAAAGCGACATGCCCAAATGCCAAGTGGGGGTTGCATGGAGCGAAGTGTCTCATATGTGTTTTTCCCCTATTAACTACTGATTCGGATGCTTTCTCTGCGCACTCTCCGGCTCCATAACAAATGGAAGAAATCCTGCCCTCGAATTTAATCTGTGTGAAAGCTGCTTCTGGATGTTTCAATTCACTAGGCTCTGCAACCTCGTATTCAGATCTACATTTCTAATGCTCATAAAACATAAATAGTTTTCTAGTGCCGACTGACGAAGGAAAGAACAAGGATGGATGAGGCTTACCAATTAGCCTTTAGGGTGGAAGAGAAAAGGGAAAAGAAAGCGTTATTCTGCTATAGAAAGAATAATACTAGTGGTCTTCCACGCCTCTGCAACCCCATCCATGGATGCTTATGCTACTGGTCAGCGATGCCTCTGCAACCCCATCGGTGGACACTTTCATTTTTTTATGTGTGGAATATCTTCTACTGGGTAAGCTATTTCAATATTTGGAAAAAAATAATTTCAATCTCTCATAATCTCTCAGATTTGTTATTTATATGAAACTATTTGCTTCTATTTTATTTCTCGTTTTTTTTTAAGTTCTGTAAGTTTTGGCCTTAAAGAAATAGTCTTATCTACTTGCAAAATGGCACAATAAACACGTTGGAGAAGAATGTTAGAATGGAAAAAGCCCAAGGTCTACAAGTCCAGCATGAAAAATGCTTATATAATGCAGAATAGTGTTTTCCATGGAAGAAGACGAATACGAAACAATGCGAAAACTAATGCCTGGGTGTTGCATTGAGCTGCAGTATGGCAAACAGATTGATTAGTAGTTGTCATGGAAACGTATTAGTGAATACGATAAACATGGAATCATTGGAATTCTGGCTAGAAGCTATAAGAATCTCAAGAGCCATAATATGTAGCTGAGCCAGAAAAGGGATACATAGATAGGGATACTACACAAAAAAATAATAATAATAAATACTTGAAAGTTGAAGGCAGTGTCATACCGATAGAACCGCTGCAACACATGTTGAGCGAAGTGTGAACGCTGGAGGTTCAGGTCTACCGACATTTATGCCATGGGGAATGGTAGCCATGATTGTGATTTATTCCATTGATCATATTTCTAGAGCTCATCTCAACCCTATAGTCAAAGTATCGACCCTGAAGTTTAGTAACCCCAATTGGTATTTGAGAAAGAAGAAAAGAAAACTAACGCCTTAAAAAAATGAATACACATAAACAAATTAGGTTTGAATGAGGTTCCTTTGCTTCTTGCTTGTTTGACGTCATCTCATCGAAGGATTGTTGCTGGCCTGCCTTCTACAGTTCGGACTTCGTGGATGTTGACGACGAAGTCTCTCAGTTTGCTTCTTAACACAGTAAAATAAGCTTGGAAGCACGCAAGTAAGAATATGCACCACCCAGAAGCACATAGAGAATTTATCTCCAACGCCCACCATCGAGAAAGGAGCAGAAGGGTTTTGGTTTTATCCTAGAGGTAGATGTTTTATCTGGGCATAAAGAAAGAAAGGTAGAATCACACTAACCAACATAATAAGCTGCTTAACCAACGACATAATCAACAGAGTCTACTTCATCAATTGCTAAATCAACCAAACTTTATGCTGCTTAAGTGACTGCTCAAATGGCTGTTGTTGGGTCTAGATCTTCGGCTCGAACATCAGACTCTTCATCTGGCTCTCAGGATCTCGCTTTGCAACTGGATCTTGGTTTCTAGCATTAGAAGCAATACAATAATCGTCGTTAAATGATCTCAGTGACACACTCCCTAAAGCATCGTTGGTTCACATGCACATGCAAATAGCCATGTAGCATGTATTTGGGTAGCTCGCCATGTGGTCTGGCACTTGGCCATGTGATCTGGCCCGCAGACAAGCCTACACATATTACAGGACCAAGAGATTAGCAACCAAAACAACAACATTTAATGTTAGCAAACTAATGTTGACATTAGTTTTAGTTTTGGAAATACAAATCAAACAAATTGTGTAAACATTGATATTATAGCCTTCTTGCTTCATAGTTTAGTCTATTTTCCTCATGAAGAGATCAATAAGATGAGGAAAAATCTTATGGGTGGACGAAACAATGTCTTTATTTGATAGGTTGAATGGCTATTTGATAGGTTGAATAGCTAGACCAAAGTTTAACTTAAACTTCAACAACGACTAAAAACTTTAATTTAGTCGCATTGATTAATGCTATTTCTCAAAAACTGATTACTATAGTCCCATGCCGCAGGCGGCAGGGACTAATAAGACGAGTTTAGAAGGAGCAATTTATGGATGAAATTTGACCAAGGAATTGTTTATAATTAGATGATTTATTAGTAAAAATCAAAATTTTTTACATGTTAACATTTTTGTTAAAATTATTAAAACTAATATAAAAATTACTTAAATAATTAAATTTAACTTATTAAAACTAAAATTAAAATTACAAATTTAACAAGTAATTCAAATTTGAAATTGCTATCCAAAAACATATACATAAAAATATTCCAGCTTGAAATCTATATTTGTAGTTAATGTAAGATGCCCAAAAAGGAAAGAAATCAAGAATGTGTGGACTTAACTAATACCTATAATGACTAAGGAAGGAAATCTCGATGACAAGAATGTGTGCACTTAACGAATACATAATGACTGGAAAAGGAGAAAGAGTTATAAATGGCAGGGATTAGAAATATAAACTAATATAAACTATTATTAACTTTATTATTATAGTTTTTAATTTCAAAATTTAAAATGAAGTAGATGGTATATGTTTTTTTAATCATTGGTATTCATCAATTTCGAATAGAGACTGAAATATGAATTCATAGACTGAAATATTAAATGAAATAAGTATATAATTTAATTCAATCAATGTTTATGATTAGGTAGTGATTTATACAAATTCTTATTTTTATTTTCAAGAATCATTAGGAAATTGGAAGAGTAATGAGAAATGTTGAATTTGAAAAATAATGAGAAAGCTAAAAGATTGGGATTTCATTTCATTATCTTTATGATTTTTCATTTTTTTTTTTCCTTATTATTTTAATTTTTTATTTTATTTTAAATTTTATTTTTTCTTTATAATTTAATAGTATTTTTTATTAATTACTATACTTAGAGATGGATGTCATAATGATAATTTTTGTGTTTGGATTCACTTAAACTTAATAGATAATATTTTTTAAGTGGTATTTAATGGCGGTGGAGGAGAGTAGAATTTGAAAGTTTGTCTTTATGACCATTTCAAGGCCACGCTCGTAATGGGGAATGAATTTGTCTTTCAAAAGTGACAGTTGAAGTCTCTTTAAGGCTTTACATTTTTTTTGGTATTTTGAAATAAGGAAAAAAACATAATAGTTAAATATATTTATATAGTTAACTAAATTGGATTATTTTATTTATATAGGGTTATTTTCCATTAAATTATATGTTTAAATCACATAAACTTTTAATAAAAATAACAATATTATAATTTTTCTATTCGATTTACAAAAAGTAAAAAGAAAAAAAAGAAAAAAACATATATTCGATCCAAATGTTTTTTCGCGCTGGGAACCAAATCTCTTCCAACCCAGATACGATTTAACCAGCAACACTTTTAGCGAAGAGCCGTATTTGTCCGAGCCCGGATTTGTATTCGTTAGATAGACCTCCACTAGATATAATCTACCCGAGTTGCACCTTCACCAAATATCACCTGGTCCCACGTCGGATTAGTTTTGCATAATGTTTATTTATTTATTTTTCCGCATAATGTCTCACGTCGGATTAATTTTTTTTTTTTAATTACGTCGAAAGGCGTTCTCTTTGTTGGCTTTGGCTGGGAAACATTGTTCACTCCAGCCAATGAGAAGCCTTTCTCATCGCCCTTCCAACCAGTGAAAATCAGACATTTGGCACCTCCTCCAACCAATCAAAATCTTCCATCTCTCACCCTCTTACCAACTTACAGTTTCAAAATTAATCGCTCAGATATGGAAGATAGCCCTCTCACCAGCGCGCAGTTTTAAAATTAATTGCTGAGATATGGAAGATATGGAGAATAATATGTTGATTAGACACTTGGTCGTGACTGCTCTCTCATTACAGTTCGCCATACGTCTCCTTAATGGTGAAACCTGACAGCAACGACTCTCATCCTCTTACCAGCTCACAGTTCCAAAATTCGAGAAATCGCCGAGATATGGAAGATGTGGACTATATTGCAGCGTTAAATATCACCATATGTTTCCTTCGTCGTGACTGCTCCCTCATTACAGCTCACCATACGTCTCCTTAATGGTCAAACCTGACAGCAACGCCTGTACTTAAATGCATTCGTCCTTATTGTTGTTTCTACCATACGATGGTGCTTATGCATTTCTCCAGCTCGGTCTTCATATCTTCACCCTCTCCTACCTTCCTTCTGTTTCAACGCCTGCCAATTCAATCTCACTGCCAGACTTCCACCTTACACCCTCAACAACTTCCGAACTTCCAGCTTCACAGAATAATCGGTAAGCTTCTGTCTGTATTGTGCCCGTTTTTGTTTAGCTTTTTGGTTTATATTCTCAAATCTAACGAATTCTATCTGTTATTCATTGATGTCAACAATTTCTCCACGTTCCCTGTCTGCACCAGTATCAAGTATTGAAACTGCCTTTTTGGATGTTTTCTACGCTTCCTCATCTCCTTGTCACATTCTTGTCTTGACATCATTCTCTTAGAACAGTTATCACATGTCATGGATAGATCACCCACAACTGTATTGTAATCAGAAAACTGTGCTGTAATTTGCTGTTTGAATTTCAAGAAGCAACATTAGGTAATAACCGGTAATCTGTTATTTGATATTTGCCGCGAATTTTGACTATAGGATACTCTGGATATATATGTTTTCTGTTCCTTTTTGTTGAGCTAAAAATATTTATATAGTTGTCTATCTTAAGATATTGATGTCCACACCTTTCTACACTTTACTTCTGCATATGTGTCAACCATGATGACCTGTAGGCTCTGAATATATCAACAATTGTATTCTCGGATAGTGTTAGATTCTCTTAAATTCTTTTTCTGTGACTATTATTTTAATATGAGCATTTAGTATTTTTTTCTACTGTCTATGTACCCGAAAGGGAAGTGTAACTGTTTCTATCTACGACCAATGGCCTTATACAAATTTGTTCATTTACTTATATTATGTTGATGTGTTTACAGTGTTGTGTGTGCTTGAAATATGAACTTAGAGCATTTAAAAATAATGTATCAGATGTCATATTTGAAATAGTGCTTTGGCGAACAGGTACACGATTTCTGTTTCCCCTATTACCATTTGTCCTACGACATTTACTTACCTTATTAATTAGAAACCGATAGTATTGGTGGAGTTTTTAATCAATGTTCTCGTTTAAACCAATCTTCATAAATTTGTAGCTTCTGATATCCTTAAAGGTTCAACTAGCTACGATGGTAGCATAACAATTTCACAGTAACGTTTATTACTTCCATATTGTTCCTCACTAGATCAAAAAATCATGTTGACGCTAATTAAGGTTCGCAGTATATTGATCCCTACACTTTATCCACCAAGATATATAATTTAATCCCCTCAACGAAATTGTTATTACTTTACTAACAAGTTTTGTGGCGGATAATTCCCTTCAACATGGTAACTAAGGTGACTAAGGTCACAGCAGACCCAAAAATCTGCTTCATGTGTCTGTTGTTCCGATTTTTCACTCCTCTATAACGAATCTTCTATTGTAATTGCACTTCCACCTGTGAATATTTAAAAAAGGGTCGAACCATTGTATAATGTTACGTGATAAGGCCGGAGTATGAACGTGTTTTATTATATTACGTTCAAACCTTAGAAAGCGCGTTGAGAAGGTTGTCTGGCGGGTTAAGACATTCGATACAATATGCAAAGGAAAAGATCTGATCATATACAAAGCGTTTTATTAAAACGACCAAGACTTATATATATAAGGAGATATAGCTCGAGGGTTTATTTATATAGTCTCTGCTCTAATGTTAATAATATCTAGCTCAACTTCTCCTGATTTCGACCTCTTGAACGTCCCAACACTGCCACTATCATGGGTGAAACAACAGATATTTTACCGTTCCCGTTTCCCTGTGCCCCTTTCAACGTAAGAAAGCGCAGAAACAATCATAGACATTTCTTCCTCCGAGCTAAATCCGCGTGGCTTCATTCCTGCAATCCTCTGGTGCACATCATTTGTTGTGATGCAGTGATCATCTGAATTTTTCCCATTGCTATCCATTAATGTTGCCCTCCTCAATATTCTCTCTCTCGACTCTGCTACTGCTATGGCATTCCCCTCCTTTCTACGCATTTGCAGTAATACTAGCTGTCAAATCCATTCCCACAGAAATTCAATCTCTATGGGTAACTTGACCACACTTTATAAATCATCCCTCACGCAAACCCTCCGACTTTCCATTCCGGGTCTGCGCATCCACTTTCATTTTGAGATGCACCTGGCGGTTTGTTGACAATCGGCCTATCCTATAATGCCTGCTCCTACTCACGTGACGTGTTCATATGTGAATCGTAGATCCACATGATTTGACGGTGGAAGTTGGAAGCAATTCTATCGCGTGAGAGCGGACATTAATCTTTACATCCCTGACACAAACCCTCCGACTTTCCATTCCGGGTCTGCGCATCCACTTCAATTTTGAGATGCACCTGGCGCTTTGCTGACAATCGGCCTATCCTATAATGCCTGCTCCTCCCTCGTCTATTAATTTGTATGTATCCGAGTTGCGCTGATTCTGCTCACGTGACGTGTTCATATGTGAACCGTAGATCCACATGATTTGACGGTGGAAGTTGGAAGCAATTCTATCGCATGAGAGCAGACAATAATCTTTAGAATTTGCTTCAGAGAATAAAATTTCAATGTATTCATACTCTCCTGTAGGGATTTTGTCAACTTTAGGCCATTTAACACTGCACATAGTTCAGGAATTAAAAAGGATCACATATTTCGGTCGCATTTTTTTTGGACCGATTTAAAAACCCAAAATCCGGAAAGAAAGGCAGGCGTTAACATTAAAAAAAAAAAATGATGAGTAGTAAGAGTAACAATATATATACAAATATTGTATGTGGTCTACCACTTGTAATGTTCAGACTCAAATTATCACAAATCTTGGGTACAGAATAAAATTACCCCCTGTAATGTTCATACTAAAATTTTCATAGTTAGTTATATCGTGCACAAGTAACAAAATTCACACATGCAAAGTTTAATGATGAAAAGGGGTTATATGTATTTCTTTTTTTTTCCCAATGATGAAAAGTTAAAAGAAGAAATATTTTAATGGAGTAGAGTATATCATTCTAATATTTCATTTCAATTATTCATTTGCTTTTATTATTATCGAATAAATTAAACGTTAAAAATAATTCAATAATACTTAAAGTTTGAATTTATATATTTATTTTATTTTTAATTATTAAATGCTATCATAAAAAATATAAATAAAATATAAATAAAATTAATTAATTAATTAAAAAAAATTAAATGAATAAAAAAAAAATTCATAAATAAATAAAATCAATAAATAGAAATAAAATAAAATAAAGATAGAATTAAAAATAAAAAATAAATTAGATCAAAAAATAAATAAATTAAAAAAAATAAAATAAAATAAAATACATAAATAAATAGAAATACAAAAAAATTCAAAATAAATAAATAAACAAATAAATATATAAAATTAAATGAAATTAAAATTAAATAAATTGCATTTTAATAATATTAAATTAATATTTCTTATTTCTATTAAAATAAATATTAATATTTAAAATTCAATTTATAAACTTTGATCATTTGGTTTACTCTTTTTAAAATAAAATAAAATGATTTTTATTATTTGACTCAAACTAGCCATTATTTTACAAACGGCTAGTAGGAGTTATACTTTCTATTTAAAGAGGTTATTTGATCAGGTTCTCCATCTTGTTCCGATGGTGAACCACACTCGCTGGTTCAAAACGCATTGACCTAATCTATTCTAATGTGATTTTCATAGAGAGATTTAAGTCACAGTTTAAAATCCAATATTCCATATCATAAACTTTTAATTTTCATAGAATTACTTCCCTTGCATATCTACTTTTACTTTTCATAGAATTACTTCCCTTACATATCGATAAAATAAAGATAGAATTAAAAATAAAAATAAAATAGATAAGAAAAAAAAATTAATTTAAAAATAAATAAATAAATAAAATACATAAATAAATAGAAATTAAAAAAATTAAAAATAAATAAATAAATCAATAAATAAATACATAAAATTAAATAAATTACATTTTAATAATATTAAATTAATAATTATTATTTTTATTAAAATAAATATTAATATTTAAAATTAAATTTATAAACTTTGAACATTTGGTTTACTCTTTTTAAAATACAATAAAATGATTTTTATTATTTGAGTCAAACTAGCCATTATTTTACAAACGGCTAGTAGGAGTTATACTTTCTATTTAAAGAGGTTATTTGATCAGGTTTTCCATCTTATTCTAATGATGAACCACACTGGCTGGTTCAAAACGCGTCGACCTAATCTATTCTAATGTGATTTTCGCAGAGAGATTTAAGTCACAATTTAAAATCCAATATTCCATATCATCAGAAAATTTTATTTTTCATAAAATTACTTCCCTTACATTTCTACTTTTAATTTCCATAAAATCACTTCCCTTACATATCGATAAAATACAAATTAAATAAATTAAAAATAAATAATCTTAAATTAATAATTATTTTTCTTTAAAAATAAATATAAATCTTTAAAATTCAATTTATAAATTTTGTTCATTTGGTTTTCTCTTTCTAAAATAAAATAAATTATTTTTAATTGTTTGAGTCAAACTAGCCGTTTCAATCTTACTCTCTCTGCTATTTAGTATTTACTTAGTACTATTTACAACTTCAATCAATGTATTCTATTTCTGTATACCCTTACGTTTGAAATTGTGATGTGCATATATCATTTCAAATATGATTAAAAATGACTTAAAAAATAAAAATGCTTCAAATATTAAAAATATACACTTGCAAGTCACTCTTTACTAATCTTAGGCAATTTTAAATTACTGTTTCAGGCTTCAGTATCTGCTATTTAGTATTTACTTAGTACCATTTACAATTTCAATCAATGTATTCCATTTTCTTATACGCTTACATTTCAAATTTTCATGTGCATGTGTCATGTGAAACATGATTAGCAATGAGTTAAAAAAAAAAGCTTGGAATATTCAAGATATACAGTTGCAAGTAGCATACTTCAAAAGCTAATTTACAAATATGGTTATTTAACATTACTATTTCCTTTCCTTTTATACCTACAAACCAACATCCTCTCCTAACCTATTTTGTGGCTATGCCTTCTTTACCATGGAAATAATTCAACAGGCCCTATTCCAAAATATATGTTCCATAGGGAAAGCCTGTCAACTGCTCATTGTCAAGAACGTGTTCACAAAATTGCATTTGTACAGCTTCCAGTAACGTCTTGCGTAGAGAAAATTTGCCACTATCAGTTGCAGAGTGGAAATCATCCAAATTAGCAATTCGACCCTTCATCTCTCACAAATTAGCAATGTATAACTTTTCCTTCATTAATGTACACATCTTCTTCTTCACTTTCTTGACCTTAATATGTCTATTCGCTTGCAGCATCTTGTTTTTACAAGCCACCCGTAGTGCCATGGAGACGTCATTATCTCGCAATTGTCCTCCTTCTCTCCTAGCTGGTGCTACCGCCCAACAACCAACCCTCCAGGTCGTCGAACTTGAACAAATCAACTCTACCCAGACTTCAACAACTCGGTACTGCGTGTCACTTTTTGATGGTGTTCACAAACATTCTGCCCTGCTCCCTTCTTCGCATACTGCCCTAGTGCAGAACGGGGGCTTGGGTGTAGGCTCCATTGTTCTCTTGAAGAGAAGCTCGTGCACGTATTCGCATCAAACATTGTACGTTTAATGAAAACCGCCTTCCGCCTTCCTCCCCTATAATGGATTTTCTCGTATGTCCCTCTTTTTCATTTCTTATTTCTAACATTCTACATCGCCACTTCATTAATACATTTCTCGTTCTTGCAGGTCACTCTCTATTCTTGAGCTCGAAGTAGTCCAGCGCGTTGCCCCATTGGTTGGTGACCCATGCCCTCTTACTCTCTCTGCTGAACAAATGCTCCAAGCCACATCATCCTCCTCTTCTGCCTCTCCCTTTTCATCACCACCCTCCCTTCACATTCACTCACTGTCCTCCTAAGACCCCGCCCCAGCATCTTCAACTACTCTTCCTTTTAAAGCACTCTCCCCTACTAGAAAAACTTGGACCATCCAGGGCCGAGTCCTTTCAAAAACACCCCTTCGGCAATTTACCAATGCGCGTGGCTCCGGAAAATCACTAGGGTTTGACCTTGTCGACCACAAAAACGATCAAATCCGCGTCTCTACCTTCAATGAATTGGCTAAATCCCTTCATGCTCTCATTGAAGTTGGCCACATCTACAATGCTTCAAATGGCACCATAAAGGTCCCCAACCCTTCCTATAACCATCTAAGACGCCTGTTTGAAATTCTCCTCTTCTCTTCATCAACAGTGTCTCAAGTCTTCACTGATGACCTTACAATTCCTTCCCACACCTTCCACTTTATGCCTATCAATTCCCTCAAACTTTCACCTCCTAACTCAATCGTTGATGTCATAGGTATTGTCAGCTCACTCTCTCCTGCCTCTATTGTCCGCAAACGCGATGGCTCTGAAACTCCAAAAAAGACAATTTGTCTTCGCGACATGTCCGGCAACAGCATTGATGTGACCTTGTGGGGGGAACACTGCCATGCTGAAGGGCGGGAACTCTCTGAACTTCGCATGGCTCGTGCAGTTTCTGTCCTTGCAATTAGAGGGGGAAGGATCGTCAAGTTCAACAACCAAACTATCAGCACAATCCCTACCACCTCCCTGGTTATAGATCCAAAGATCGTTGAAACAATGGAACTAAAGTAATGGTTCGACAAAGAAGGCATTCAATCTTCGTCACCCTCGCTCAGTCACAAATACTCAAGCATCAGCAGGAAGCCACTTAATATAAAAACAATTGATGACATCCTCTCAATTCCGCCTGGAGAAAATGTCCCATGGATGTCGCTCCGTGCTACTACTACCTCAATCGACTTGCATGATTTCTACTTCCTTGCATGCCCACTTACCATTGATGGTATGCAATGCATGAAAAAGGCTATACGACAAGATGATAACATGTGGCGTTGCTCAAAATGTGAAGGCTCCTTCACCAAATGCAAATACCGCTACATTCTCTGCCTCCAGCTGCAAGACCACACTGGCCACCTCAAAAATGTTGTCGCTTTTGATGAGGCCGCAAATGCCCTCCTAGGCATCTCTACAGAGGACCTTTCCCTCCTCTCAACAGATCCTATTGTTGTCCTTGAAATATATAGCAAAATCAAAGGGCGACAATTCCTCTTCACACTATCTTTAAAGAGGGACACCTTCAACGGCATCGAACAAGTGCGACCAACTGTTATGCACGCAGAAGATCTGCCTTACATCGAAAATCCTCCTGCAGCTCTTGCAACCTTCCACTACCCCCGCGAACAAAGTCTGCCGCCGCCTTTAGCCATACATTTCTTGCCTCTTCCCCGTTCCTCCCCCTCCTCTTGTTCCATATATCATATCCCCCTACCACCTTTCTACTTAAATACTGACCCTGCCCCACACATCCTCCATTGCTTCCCATCATTCAACTTTCAACGCTTTTTTGCCTCACTTGCTATGCATCATCGATTTTGCATGTATGTTTTGTAATCGTTACTATATCTTTACAACCCCTTTCCCTTTATAATAGTCCTCCTAAATGTATGGGCATCGAATCGTTTCTTCATTACATTTTGTTTATATGTCATTCCACTATGTTGTAATGGATCTTCTTAATATATGAACATTTACACATGTGGTTTTCCCTTTCCTCCTTCATGCCTTCATCTTGTTTGCAACACACACATTTTGTAAATGCAAATGTCAATATGCTATGCTTAGTATGGAATATAATACAAAAATTGGTTCTTCTTCTTTGCAAAAATACAATATATGCCTTTGATTTTCTCTAGCCAATAAATGCAACATGTTCTTGCTTTCAAAACACATATTCTCCCATTTCAAATATCCAACACTCATTTTTATGCAAACCATATTCAATACATTTCCACTTCAAAATTCACTCACACCATTTCCATACTACTATTTCTATGATGAAATACATAACACAACAAAAAATCTCACCAAAACCAATAAATAACAAAACAAAGAATATGAAATATAGTGCTACATCTTCATGCTTCCCTCTTCTTTCATTATACTTCATGCATTTGACATACCTTTCCTTGTTTGCAACAGCTATGCCAACCACACCAGAGAACAGTCTGCAAAGGGAACAACGACGCCGCCACTACACACTTAACAAAGAAATAACTAATGCACGTCGTCGTCTCCTCTTTGCCACTCGCCAGGCCAACCTTCTCTCTCAATCCACCACACACCAAACTCCCATTCCTTCACAAAGTAGCCTCCTTCCACTACATCCCACCCAAAATTTCCCATTTACCCTTCCATCTCCCCTCCCTAACCAACCCTTTCCATACCCTACAATTCCTTCGCCTCTCGCCTACCCTTTCCATGTCCCACACCATCTTCCTCCTTCTCCACCTGCCCAGCAATTCCTCCCCATCCAACTCCAACATGCACATCTTCACTTTCGTGAAAAAATCGATGCACTTTTCCCCATCCAAGTTTGCTCAATTTGTTATGAAGCTTACCCATCCATGAAAACAAAAACAAATAACGGAAACATTTCTTGTACTCGTTGTGTTGGCGAACGAACAACCCACCGTTTCTCCTTCACAAACAACATGGACCCAGGTATCCAACCACATGTTCTCTCCTGCCTAACTCAAGTTGAAGAGATGTTGATTGCTCGTGTCAACCCCATTATTCAAGTCACCCATGCACGTGGTGGCCAACTAAAATATTTCGGCCACACTATTAGCTTTCCTCAAGATATCACTAAGATTTTCACCTCTCTTCCTCGCATGCTATCAGAACTAGACATCCTTGTTGTAAACAAAATTAGTTATGACGAAAAATCGTATGACTTTTTTGTTAGTAGATCACGTGTTCATGCAGCATTGCAATTCAAACTACAAAATGATCCATATTACAAAGATGTCCATATTAACCAAATTTCCCTGAATGCTTTGCCTATTGCGCCCACCAACATTTCCAACATGCTACGCCATGCCAACACATCTTCCATCCCACTCCAACAAGGCATTCTTGAAAATTGTGATTCTGAACTTCCCCAACCATGCCCGTCTGACCTCCACCCATCCTCCTTTGTTGCAAATCTACCAAACTCTCATTCAGAAATAGATGAAATACTTGCCTACATAGAATCCTCCAATCCCTCACCCACCCATTCACTTCAATGGCCCATCATTGGCCTCTCCCCAATCAATGAATACAACACAGAGGGCCTCTTCTCCATGGCCTTCCCCACCCTCTTCCCCACTGGGTCTGCAATGATTAATCAACCAAGAATTGCAAAATTCGATATGCAAGAATACGCTTTGCATCTAATATGCTACCATGACAACCGTTTTGCACAACATCCTCGCTTACGCTACTACTTGTACAACCTCATCATGCACCATCAGAGCCAAGCAATTGCCTCTGTCTTCATGAAAAGGGACCTTTCAAACACCCTTCCAGCAACAATCGCTAACCTTTGCCACCACCTTCAACAAATTCCCCCTTCCACCATCCCAGACCAGATTATGCACTTCGGCTCATCCTTGCGTGGCAGCCGTTCATTCTGGACTAGAGCTAGAGGGGAGCTCGCCGACATGATCATTCAACAAGGTACCCCTACCATATTCTTCACACTCAGTGCAGCTGATACCAAATGGCCTGACTTGCATACTACCATGCCTTCCAACCCTCCATCCAATGCACATGAGCAAACTCGATGGAGAATCCAAAACATTGTTGCAAACCCTCACCGTGCATCTCAATACATCCATTGTAGATTCACAATATTCCTCGAAGAGGTGCTACTTAAAGGATTCCTTGTAAAATATTACTGGTGCAGATATGCATACTATTCCTTCCATCTCTTAACTTTCATTAACTTCACTTCCATGCATCCATCTTATTTATTTTCCCCTTTTTTATTAAGGTATGAATGGAAACATCGCGGCTCCGCACATATCCATGGTTTCTTATGGCTTCCAAATGCACCTACTATGGACACTTTGGATTGGACCAACGCTTCTGTTGTCCGTGCAGCTAAAGAATTATTCGATGCATACATCACTACTTGGAACCCTCATCCCGTTCAAAATCGGGCTCCTAGGATAAATCATTCGTCTCTGCAAGACCCATGCCTCCTCCAGACACATGAAATTCTTACAGCCAATCAGTTGCAAGACTATGAACAACTTGTCAATTCTGTTCAAAGACACACAACTTGCCACTCCAATACATGTTTGCGCAAAAGAAATAACACAACAAGCTGTCTCTATGGAGCCCCATGGGAAGTTCACGACACTTCATCTCTTCACATTGATGATAATGGCCGTAAATTGTACGCCCCTGCTAGAAATGATCACAAACTAAATGTGCACAGCGCTCATCTCCTTGCAATATGGAGGGCCAACATGGACTTCCAACCAATTCTGTCACTCCATGCTGTGTTGAACTACATTTCAAAGTATGCAGTGAAAGCAGAGGCAAAGTCTGAAAGCTACTACCAAATGCTCTCCCGTCTCTCCCAATGTTCCCCACCCGATGCTTCTACTATTACTGTCGTCTACAAAGTTCTAACCTAAATTTTTGGTGACCGAGACATTGGTGCACAAGAAACATGCCACATGCTGCAAAAACTCCCACTAGTAAAGTGCAGTCGTTCTTTTGTATCCCTCAATGTGAAAAAACAAGTATTCAAACGTGTTTCACAAGAGCTGTATGGTCATCCTCCATCAACACCTTTCATCACCTCATACATGAACAGACCACCTGCACTTGAGGATTTGCCTCTTATTGAAGTTGCACGCTCTTAGACCTTCTCCTCCCCTCGCAAAAAACACCCTGGAAACACATCTTCCCTCCTATGGTTGTACGTGTCCTTCCTCATTACACCTCCATCCCATCGAAAGACTCATCATCCTATGTGGACTTTTGTTGGAGCGAATTCCTTCTATATTTCCCTTTATGTACCCTCCCTGACAACATCGGCACATCTGACGCGGCCATTGTTGCACACTTGGAACAAACTAGACACAGGTATTAGGCTTGGCATGTTCACTGCACCCCGATCAACCCTGCCCATGCCGACTCTTGTTGTTCATCTCCTGATGCCCCTCCCCATGCCCCCACACTCGACATGCCTGAATGGAAATTTCTCTCTCAACTCCACCCAAGTAACAACATCCTCCTAAATGAACTTGAAATGCTTGGCCATCGTGACTTTGATGCAAACTATAATTGGGCCAACTCCATAAGCCCTTCACAGTTACAAGAAACAACCATCCGCTTCAACAACTTCAACCGCTCCTCCACAAGAATCCACCAAATCCAAACTCCATGATCACATTCACTTTCCTCCTTGTCCCCAAGCCAAACCATTGCATTCAATATCATTTTTTCCCACTTTCGCACACACAGCAAAGGATCAATTTTAAAAATGATAATCCAAGGCACTGCTGGTACTGGCAAGTCGTTCCTAATTGAGTGCCTAAAAAATTCCTTCCTTGAAAACTCCACCAATGGACCAAACCCCCTCCTCTTGCTCGCTCCAACCGGTGTTGCAGCATTCCACATCAATGCATTGACAATCCATTTTGCTCTTCGCATCCCTGTATCCTCTATGCAACTTTTAGAGGGTCAAGCCCTCCTAAACCTTGAAGAACAGCTCCGGGATGTCAAATACATTCTAATTGATGAAATGAGCTTCATTGGTCCTAAATTTCTTTCTCAAATCGATGATTGCTTACGCGAGGCATTCCCATCAAATAAAAGCAACCCTTTTGGTGGACGTTCTATAATTCTCGTGGGGGACCTTGCCCAACTTCCACCTGTCAAAGACACACCAATGTATGTAGGCACTTCTCGTGGCACTGCACTATGGCAAAGCTTTGATACCGTGGTTACACTTTCAACAGTTTTTCGACAACAAGGAACTAGCCCTGCTCAGGTTTCCTTCTGCGAACTCCTCTCCAACCTTCACAATGCAACACCCACTATTGATGATTGGAAGCTTCTTATGACATGCTCAAAAACAGACCTTCCTGAAGCCGAGGTCTAGTCATTCTCAAGTTCAATGCATCTATACGCAACAAATGAGGCTGTTGACATGCACAATAAAACCATGTCGAAAACACTCAACCAACCAATCACACATTCCTACGCTGCCCAAAGGAAGGAATTTCGCGGCAATAAACTGGAAGACGACCAACTAGCTACAAAAATTCTCCTTTGAATTGGAAAACGAGTTATTCTAACAAGAAATTTGTGGGTTGAGGCTGGCCTTGTCAATGGTGCACTCGGCACTGTCCGCGCACTCGTATATGCACCAACATCTAAACCACCCGAACTGCCATCATTTATTGTAGTCGACTTTCTTCACTACAAGGGTCCACCATGGGATCCTTCAAATCCTAAATTTGTATTGATCCCCCCCATAACAAGGGGCTCGTGAAAAAAAATACCGCTCCGCATGGCATGGGCCTTGACAATCCATAAATCACAAGGCATGACACTAGATAAGGCAACAATTGACATCGGAAACATTGATCGACAAGGTCTCACTTTCACAGCAGTATCAAGAGTCCGATCATTGAATGACCTCTGCATCTCCCCTGCTTTCTCCTTCACACGCTATTCGCGGATGAAGGAGAACCCTTTCGTCATACGCAGAAAAAAAGAAGAGGCTCACCTTGCCTCAAAATCTATTGCTCAAGCTCCTTCAAGTCCCTCTACTCTTGGTACCTTATCATCCCACTAGCTCTTCGCTATTGTGCTTTCCCATGTGACTATCTATTCCATACATTGTTCACTAACATGCTTTTGATTTCCTTGCAGGAACAAATGGATCGTAAATATATCTCACAGCTCCAACAATTTTGCAAAGAAATCAATGAACAAGAAGCTTCACTTCTCAATGTACAGGAGCGGTTCTTGCGTCCACCTACTCTGCCTCTTTACCGGTTGCGCCCCACAATATAACTACTGCAACGGATAAGAAATTGGATGAATCTCCTCATCCATATTCATTAAAGGGATGCACACAGAGAACTCTGAGCATACTATCTTGACCGTGTACCTAATCTGGACGTCAAATGGTGTTGTTGTTGTCAAGCAACACTTTGTGTATACGACTAGTATTTCCCCCTATTGGGAAACCATCTCCAACCACTATGCTACACATGATGCAATTCTGTCAATACATATTATTTTCTCTTCGAAAAAAATACAATACATCTTACTTTCTAAACTCTTACTACTCAGAAATTTCTGTATATAGAAAAAAAATCGCATCCTTACATGTTAGATAAATTTTCACGAGCTTCAGCAAAAGACTCAATTCAGTACAACAGGTTTTTTTAACATACATTTCTCTGAACTTTAATGAAATACCTCTTATGTCCAGCTGATTACTTTGAGATCACTTTTAGCGATTTTAATGAAGAATCTCTGTTGTATACACCTGATTATTTTGTGCAAAATATAATGAACATTTCAGGAAAAAATCAATACAAGTTTTAGAAAAAAATTCCATGAGTTTTGAAATTTCTAATGTTCTGTGCTGATATGTCAAATTCAATGAAGAAGCTCTATTGGCTGTTCCTGGTTATTTATAGATAATTACTGAACATTTCACTTAATTGGTTGTTCTCAGAGCTGCTAATATCAGGTTAAATGTCGTCTCTCTTTTGTAATAAAACTATAAATTATAAACTCTATATCTAAGAAGTTCGGAGTTGGCCGAGAGGAATTATTTGTGATGGTTTGTGTCAATAAATATTGCAATATTTTTAATTACTGTTTCTACTGGCAATCCCCGGAGGATTCCACCTTCGTGAATTTATTGGGTTTTTATATGCTGTGGAAAGATAAATTGGAATGGTTCTACATAAAAAGTCAAGAGAGGCTGAAGGTATTTATTTTGTTAATTAAAACCGAGTCTCTGTTCATTTAAACATTTTATACTCTATTTACAAGGCCATATTATTAATCTGAATTCTTTCTGGAAATCGATTGAATGGTGTGTGATTCTTCGGTTATAAAAGAAGGACTGTGATGAATGCATTTCAAATATAAGTAATAAATTGTTGTATGAGGGAAGCTCCATAAATCATTTGCGTTTTCAGCCTTTTAGATGGACAAAGCAAACGATTTCTATATCAGATGATTGGTATGATATTGTTTTGAATTAAGTGTGTTCGATTCACATATATCGATATCAATTCTGGTAATCGATATCAATATCAGCGTTTGCCTTTGAATAAACATCAACTCAAATTGATAATTTTCTATTAGGGTTAAGACGTCTTTGAAATGAAACAATTTACTCTGGTTTGCTGGAATCCATTTCTATTTATTTATAGCATTGACTAAGTCAATGTGTAAAGGTCGATCCAAATTTTGATGCAAACGAAATCGTGTTACAAAGGATTGATGAACTTCTCGCTTGAACCAAGCTACAATTCTGTTCAAACCCATCATCAACACAAAACAGAAATCAAATTCTTCAAGAAAGTGGTTTTGAAGGAGTCTTTCTTAAACCCTCATTCACACAGTTCCTCCTTTCGGCGTTCCCTTACACCACAGGTGCAATTGTTAGTAAAATAATTTTTCCAAAATTTTAATTTAATTAACTCATACAATTATAGTGGGATTAATGGTTAAGAGTATATGTTCTCTTTCAAAAAGTTATAGGTTCAAAACCAAAAAAGATAAAATATGCATATCTTTTTTATTATTAATTATTATAAAATATGAAATGTATCATAAATTAAATGTTTTGATTATTGATGCTTATAAATATTTAATTTTATATAATAATTTTTTGATGATTAATACTTATAAATATTTAATCTATATAATAGTGTTGTGATGATTAATACTTATAAGTATTTACTAAATATTTAATTTATTTAACTATGTTAACATAGAACTTTTATAAAAAAATTTCTTTTCTATCAACTATTATAGTGATTGAAATTCATATTTCTTCATTATGTTTTTTGGAATGCATAATAATATTGTTATTAAAATTGTTCTAATTTAATTATGTATTAGTGTTGTCTATGGGATAAGTAACATCCATATCATTCATCTTGTTATTAAAAAATTTCTAATTTAACTATGTTATCAGTATTGTCTATGCAATAGGTAACATCCATATCACTCATCTTCTTATTACAAGTCCAATTTCAGTTCATTTGTGATGACGCAGCTAACCCTAGTCTGTCAAATTTAATTCTCTGAAGGTTTCCATTTTTAAACCTTGTGGGTTATGGGCCCACGTTTGGATGAAATAATCCATTATGAAAAAAAAAAACACTTTCAAAATTCCCTCAAATGCATCCAGGTATCATTATCAAACCCCTTTGTCGGAACGGGAATAGGAATTAAATTTCTGGAACAGGTATCAAACTCCTGGTTCAGGAACAGGAACTAAACTGCAGGAGCAGGAACTTCTGTATATGGATCAGAAACAAAACTCCAATTCGATCTCATTCCTAGAATGATCAAACAACGTTTTTTTCTTTGATTAATGCCCTTAAAAACTAAACCTCAACAAACTAGAAATGAAATCGGAATGCAACACCATTGAATCAAACTATGGAAAATTTGAATACCTTAGCATTTACGCTAATTACTAAGTTATTCTTCCACCACGCTAATGTTTTAAACACTTTGATGCCCTGTGTTAATCCTTGTTGACCTGCACTAGTATTAGCTTAAAACAGAGGAAAAAAATAGCATAATAATCATCATTTGCAAATACACCTGAATTTCACTTAATTGCGTACTTGTAAAAGGGATACACATTCCTTTAAATGTAACTAAATTTGAACATAAACACATTTCTATTTAATCCAGCTCGAATTACATATGGTCGTTATGGTCAATCCTAATCTTTACATTACGTCGACCTCTTCCCCTCATACAAACACAAACTTCACCTTTAAAAGAGATTACAAAAGAGTGGATAATCTAGGATCCATGATTTCCTCCTAAAAATCGCTTTACTAATCCCTAGAATCATTCTATTTTAATTACATAGCAGATTTCGATCTAATCGTAATCTTCTAGATCATCACGATTTCATGTTTTGAGAACAAAATTTAATAATTATCTCATAGTGTGGATTTATTATTGAATTTTAAATGAGGATTAGTGACCCTTTTCAGATCGTTGTCCACATCTCTCCTTCCACAGTTTTGAATTTCAATTTTGACTAAGGGTGGGTTGATGCTCCTACATCAAATTTTTTTTCTATTTTTGTTGATCCATGTGGTCAATTTTATATTAAGATTTGTACAAGGATATTTTTCTATTTTAATGTTTTGAGAGGTTTAACTGTTTTAATTTAGCATCATCCAATGTATGTTGTCCAAACTTGATACAACATTCGTATTCAAAATATTAGTTAGAGGCATTCCCCAAGGGGGTTTGATCCTAGGATGATACTACATTATTTTTCACATATCATTGTTTCATTACTTAAACCGTGTCAAAAGGCCTCTTGAACTCTCATTTCGATTATCATTTCTTTCTCTTTTGATATTTCTAAATGAATAATACTATATCTATGTTTAAATGATTTATTTTGAGAATAAGCAACATTTTTTCACATAAGGTATTTCTTTTTATTTCTATAAGAGAACTATAAAAGAGAATATATCTAATTCACTTTTAAATCATTTTTAAATTTGTAAATTTTAAAAAATATGATACATACAACTCACAAGCAAGGGTTGAATCGCCTACAGGTGACACTTGCATTTATCAAGCCAAAAAAATTTGCATATCTAGTATTACAAACCATTTGATGAGTTTGAACCAAATCTACATAAATGGGACCTGAAACCTAATTATAAAACAAAATCCCAAAGGCAAAATAATCACTTAGAACAAAATCCTAATAATGAATAATCGAGAACTTTCTCTATTACTCTCACACTCCCCCATAATGGAGAAATGTATTTTCTTCCACACCTAACTAATTCTAAATAATTCATATTTTCCATTTCCAAGAGGCTTTATAAATATGTCACCCACATTTTCATTACAATAAATTAAATCAATTTCCTAAGGCTACTTCTTTTCCCTAACAAAATGATAATATGTCTCAATGAATTTTGATCTTGCATAGTACACAGACTTGTTGGCTAGTTTGATGAAGCTTTGATAATCACACTTGATAATAGTTGGCACTTTCTATTCTTCTCCCACATTTTCAAAAACTTGTCTCAACCAAATTGTTTCACAAGTAGCACTCCAAAAAGCTTTATTTTCAGCTCTAGTTGATGACAAAGAAAAATTTGGTTGTTTCTCACTGGTCTATGCCATGATTTAGGAACCAAGACTAAACGCATATTACAAAGTTGATATTATATCATCGGTATATCTCACACAATATGAATACGAATAACCTCCCAATGCAACATCAAAGTCATAAGTATATATAATGCAAAAATTAAGAGTCCCTTTCAGATATCGAAGGACTTTGTTTGTTGTTTTCCAATGAATTTCAAGAGGCTTCATCATAAAATCACTTAAGATGTTGATTGAATATGTTGTGTAGCATGGTGGTAGTGAAATATTTTATACTTTCCTTCAAATGATGATACAATGTACCTTCCACCTCTCTTTTCCCATCATCACTGTAAAGTTCGGGATTGTGTTCTAAAGGTACTGAGGCATTTTTACATTGATCTATTTTGAAACTTTTTAAGAATTTATCTTGTATATTTTCTTTGTGTAACCAATTTTTTTCTAATTTCTCTCCATTTTTCAAGACCTAAGAAACAATGTAATTAACCAAGGTATTTCCTTTCAAAAAATTGTGATAGTTTTCTTTTAGCTTCATCAATCAACCCATATGTATTTCTAATTATATTGAGAGCATCAACATACAAGGAAACCATAACAACATGCCTCTTTCAATCTATCAGCATATAGAAATTAAGGTCACTTTTTGATCTAGGTCTGTCATCTATCGGATTTACCCATGATCTTTTACTTTTGTGATGTGGTTAGAATTGCACTGAAAAGAACATTAAAAGAACACATATGCATGCTTTGAGCAAGAGGGAACAAGAAAAAAATCAACAACACAAGAACACAAGACGTTGATAACGGAGTTCGTCCAATTTGGACTACGTCTCTGGGCCCAGTGTCAATATGGGGTAGGCCGCTTCATATAGTGCTGGAAATGGTGATGATGTACATTGACTATGTTTTATGTCATACAAGGATATGTGTCCTCAACATGAGTGGCTTGTGTCTCCACAATACGTTCTACTACAGGAACTCTCACTCACAATAGACCTCCTATCAGCATGACATAATCTCACACAAAGTGATGATGAGGATCCCTTCAACAAGGTTACATAGGTATCATAAAAATCCATGGAAAATACATCTCACATGAAGCAAAAACAAAGATCTTGCAACATACATCAAGTAAGGATCTAGAAAACATAATACATCTCACATCAAATGATAAAAGAGTCACATGATAAAAAAATGCATATACCTCAACCCCTGAATTTGGTTGAAGAAATTGATGCTCAGCTACTGAATCTGGCTACACCATCGAATTCGTGGCATCGAGAGGCATAAAATCGACTGTCCACACTTGAGAATCTGACACTGTCACTCCAATTTGGAACATGGCCGAAAAATGGGAAGCTCTATTGCTAAAACAAACACACCATTAGATTCATGTCACCGAGAGGTGTAAAATCGTCATAAAATTTGTCAAATTATGACTCCTGCAAATTCAGGACCTCAAGGAATCTTTTTGATGCCCTCAAGATTCCTTGGGCCATGGTTCCACTATCTCCATGGCTCATGGTTCTGCCATGTAATAAAATAATATAAAACTTTCCAACTCTGTGCCAGTCTCCTGTTCGATCCACCATTTGCTCCACTGGTGCCCCCCGTGCAAATGAGATTGAGGGTTATATATAAAGAAAAAGGTGGCAGAATTTTCAATAAGAGGCCCACAGGCCATTGGTAAGGTGGTATAATAATAAGCATAGGGTATAGGGATCAAATCCCACCCATGCCAAAATTTGGTGCATTTTTTTAATGACATGTTGATATGGTTTATGGTTTGTTGTAATGTTTTGGTTGGCATGCATGTTGCCTCCATTTATGGGGCTGACCCACGTGGGTCGAGTGGGTTCAACTCCCGTCGGATCCACTCTTATTATGTATATTGTGACTTGTTGGGTGGGCAGGGTCCGCAACTCACGGCCCGACCCAACCCATATTCAAATGTGTTCTTTGTGTTTTGTTATATGGTGGGTTCCGGCGGGGGTGGCGGGGTCAACAACCCGACTACCAATGAATTTTAAATAAAGAAGTGCAGATACATGCGAGGGTGACAACCTGCCACCCATATTTATTTATTTTTTTGTTCTTTAAAACGAATTGTTTCTTCTTCTTCTTTTTTTAATGAAAATAAGGGTCATTGGGCTTTTTAAATAGGCCACAATTTCTCTCATTTTCGAGAGTTAACTCGCTCTAACTCCTCCATATGAGCTCAGATTAGAGATCTATTTTCACCATTGGAATCAGGGGGATGAGCACTTCAATCTAAACCTAGTTCGAGAGCAATCCGACCACTTTGATTTTTGACCATTTCTAAGCCCTCTTGATCTTCTGAGGGTGTTTGGAGCCACCTGGATCAATCCTTCCCACTGAGAAGCTTTTGGTACACCAAAATCATGAACATAATCTGCAACTTCTTTGTACCTTGTCTACACCACAAGTGTCCTGAAAGGTCACCCTTCATTCTCCTTCACCTTTGTCCTTCGGATCCATAAGCGATGAGAGGACACCTGCATCCTCTACAAACTTGTAGTACATTCTTCTGCAAATTACATACTTAATTGCATGACCAACTATGACCCAAGCACCCCATACTTGCCATGAGTTTATAACACATACTTAGTGGTCAAGTTTACATTAAAATGGAATCAATACCCCAACTATCAATACAAGGCCAAAACATCATTGTTTCTTAACAAGTGATGGAAAAAGCATCATCACTTTTACATTTTAAATTGTAACACATGATCTACAAAAATAAGGCCATGACACACTACCAAACCTAGAAAAACCATCTCTCACTTATCAAGGTGAATGGGTCATCTTCCTGTGGCGCATTTTCTTGTTGAACAATTGTTTTAATTGGTTCCTGCAATGATGCTTTGTCCTGAAGGCACTACTTTGGATGGAGCCTCCAACACATGGCTCTTTGATGGCCACTTTTGTTGCAATTACTGCAATGAGTCTTCCTCCTCCATACCTACTTTACCTTCTTCTTTTCCTGTGGTGGATAAGGCCTTTCACACCTCATCCTCTTTCATGCTTCCATTCTCTTCCAACACTTAGCAAATATATGGTTATGTAATCCACAAAAACTACATGTTTTTTTATGCCATGATTTATGTTCATTATTAGTGACATGATTGTAATAAAAATGAACATTAGAATACTGAGACTTGTTATAACCTTCTTGTTGGTCTCAGGCGCAATCACGGGGATGAGATCTTGCATAATCTCTTTCTCTGCAATGCGCTCTGTCATAGGATGATGGTGAAGTGTTCCCATAATTATCTTTCCCCAATTGTTTCAACCATGTATTGGAATCTTCTGACACCTTTGACCATTTTCCTTCAGTGTATCCCAAACCTCTGAGTCAAGGTCTATGCACAACCTCCAATGGTTGATTTATGCCTTTTCCATTAACACCAAGTCCTCCTCATTTATACCCCATTTTGGTAAGGAGTCTCATGCCAGTTCTTGTAATGGGTATCTCCACATTTCCAAAAGAAATAATAGCATTCGAAGATGAAGCTGAAGAACAATAAACATTGTTTACCTCATATTTCGATTCAGAAACAGATGATGATGGATTTTTTAAGCCTGCATTGCACTTCAACTTCTCCAAGGCCTCTTTCGCAGCTCACAGATAAAGTTGCAATATCAGCTTCTCCTCTTTCTCTTCTTGTAGTAGCCTCCTTAATTCAGCATTCTCTTCTTGAAGACTCTGGTTGATCTCCTCATTCGAATGATGAGAAGACGATGAAGGCGATGACTAAGGTGCAGAAGCACTAGAAGATGTGTACGGAGCATCGTTCTTTGATATTTCTTTCTTCTCTTCCTATATTCTCTTCTCATAAGGGTCATACATTATGTCCACAAATTTTGACATATTGAGCATGACCTCGTAAATGTCTTTGTCATCCTCCATTTCTACATGTTCAATCATTGTTCAAGCTCGCAATTGACATGAGCGAGAAGACTGCTCTGATACCACTTGATCTGAGTCCGTCGGCTACCAGATTTACCCATGATATTTTACTTATGTGATGTGGTTAGAATTGCATTGAATAGAGCATTAAAATAACACATATGCATGATTTAAGCAAGAGGAAACAAGACAACAATCAGTAATATAACAACATGAAACGTTGATAATGGAGTTTGTCCAATTTGGACTACATATTCGGGCCCGATGTCAATATGGGGTAGGTCGCTTCATATAGTGCTATAAATGGTGATGATGGACATGGAATATATTTTTTGTCATACAAGGATATGTGCCCTCAGCATGAGTGGATTGTCTCTCCACGAGACGTTCCGCTACAAGAACTATCACTCACGATAGACCTCCTATCAACATGACATAATCTCACACAAGGTGACAATGAGGATCCCTTCAACAAGTTTACATATGGATCATAACAACCCATGGTGGATATATCTCACATGAAGCAAAAACAAAGATATTGCAACATACATCAAGCAAGGATATAGATAACATAATATATATCACAGCAAATGATAAAAGAGGCACATCATCAAAATTGCATATACCTCAACCCCTAAAGTTGGTTGAATAAGTTTATGCTCGGTTGTTGAATCTGGCTACACCATCGAATTCGTGGTGTGGAGAGGCATAAAATCGATTGTCGACAGTTGAGAATATGACACCGTCACTCCAATTTGGAAAATGGCTGAAAAATGGGAAGCTTTTTTGCTGAAACAGACATCACCATCGAATTCCTGTCGTTGAAAGGTGTAAAATCGACATAAAAATTGTCAAATCATGACTCTTGCAACTTCGGGACCTCAAGGAATATTTTTGATGCCCTCACAATTGCCTGGGGCATGGTTCCACCATCTCCATGGCTCATGGTTCCGCCCTGCAATAAAATAATATAAAACTTTCGAACTTCGCACTAGTCTCCTGTTCGCTCCACCATTTGGTCTGCTGGTGCCCCCCATGCAAATGACATTGAGGGTTATATAAAAAAAGGCAGTGGAATTTTCAATAAGAGGCTCACAAGTCGTTGGTAATGTGGTGTAACAATAGGCATAGGATCAAGGGATCAAATCCCGCCCATGCCAAAATTTGGTGCATTGTTTTAACGGCATGTTGATACAGTTTAAGGTTTGTTTTAATGTTTTGATTGGCGGGCTTTTTTCCTCCATTTATGGTGCTGTCCATTGGGGGGTCGACCCACGTGGGTCAGGCGGGTTCAACTCCTGACGGCTCCACTCTTTTTATGTATATCATGACTTATTGGGTGGGCGAGGTCTGCAAGTCACGGCCCCGATCGAACCCATATTCAAATGCATTGTTTTTTTTTTTTGTTATATGGTGGGCTGTGGCAGGGGTGGTGGGGTTGACATCCTGCCCCACAAAAAATTTTAAATAAAGAAATGCAGATTCATGCGAGGGTGGCAGGGGTGGCAGCCAGCCACCCGTATTTTTATATTTTTTCGTTTTTTAAAATGAATTGGTAGTTCTTTATTTCAACGAAAATAATGTTCATTGGGATTTTTAAAGAGGCCACAATTTCACCCTTTTTCGAGAGCTAAGTTCCTTGCCAGTTGATGGTGAATTTGTGGGACACTTAAACCTGGTCCACTACCCAACTTTAACCAAAACATTGACTCGCTCTAACTCCTCCATACAATCTCAGATTGGAGATCTGTTCACACCATTGGAATCAGGGCGACAAGCACTTCAATTTGAACCTAGTTTGAGAGCAATCTGACAACTTTGTGTTTTGACCATTTTTTAGCCGTCTTGATCTCCTAAGGGTATATGGAGCCACCTCGATCACTTTTACTTTTCCTAAAACCTTTTTGAAGAAGGAAACAACCTATCTTCACATACCATGATCTTGGTTCCTTTTGAAATCCATCTGAGGCTTTATTTATTTTACATACAAGATCCCCTTGACCCTCCTTAACAAATACTTCTAGCTAAACAAGATATACGTCTTCTTTTAGTCTTCCATTCAAAAAAGTAGATTTAACATCTGGTTGATGCACTTTCCATTCATTTATTCTAGATAATGTAATCATAAATCTAATTGTATTTAACTTAGCTATAGGTGCAAATATTTCATCATAATCAATTCCCTATTTTCGTGAGTAATATTTAGCAACTAATTTGGCTTTATATTTATCTACACTTTCATCAACACTAAATTTTTCTTTGAGAAACCATTTGGAGCCTATGGAAACTTTATTTTTAGGTAATTCTATTAATTCCCAAGTATCATTTTCCATTATAGATTCATATTCTTCCTTAATTACATTTCTCCATTGTTTATGCTCATTATCCTATTCAAGCTTCAAAGGTTCTATGACATTCGTTTCTTTTGTCATCAAATAATAGTCTTTATAACTTCTGGGTAGTTGAGTTTAGTGTGATTATCTCCTCGGTGCCTCACTGGTTTCATCTCTTGTCTTTCTTTGTGGTGAATCATCTCCTCCTCTTCGTGTATTTTGGTTGCTTGACGTGTCCATATCATTAGATTATTCCTCATATTTATGTTCATATTTATCATATGCTTCTTCCATAACATCATCATAATCATGAGGAATATGTCATGCATCATAGGTGTCCTCGTTATGGCCTTTATCTACATGGTCATGAAACAACACATCTCTACATTGAAAATTTTTATGTGTAGAGTGATCAAACATAAACTTTATGATCAACAATAACCAATGAAAATACATGTAATATATTTTTCAACAATTTTTCTCCTATCTTCTTTTGGAACACGAGAGAATATTTTACTTCCAAATATTTTAAAGTGGTTCATTGTTGGTTTATAAACCTAAAGAGCTTCAAATGGGGTCTTATATTCTAAAATTTTATTGGGACTTCTAATTTTCAAATAGCCAACAGTACTAATAGCTTGAGTATACAATGCTTTAGTAAGTTTTTTAATTTTGATCATGGTTCTTGCACATTCTACTAAGACTATGTTCTTTCTTTCAACTACTCAATTCCATTGTGGAGTAAGTGACACTGTGTATTATTGTACAATTCTATTGGATTTGCGGTACTAGATGAATGCACCTATTGTGTATTCTCCCCCTTAATCTAATTGGAGGATCCTGGTGGATTTTCTCGTTTTCTTCTCCACCAATTTTTTAAACTCTTTAAAATATTCAAATACACCACTTTTCTTTCTAATGAAACACACCAAAGTATATTTTTTTAAATCATTAATAAAAATCTAAAATAATATGCTCAACCTAATGATCTTGTCTGCATAGGTTCACACACATTTGTATGCACAAGTTCAAGAATATCTATCTTTCTTCTATTTGTATGAGAAAATAAATCTTCCCTAATGCACGACCTTCACATGTAGAGTATTCATTCTTAAACAATCAGAGTCCCTCCACCATTCTTTGTTTCTGAAGTGGAAACAAATCATGATACTTAAGTTGGACATACCTTTGGTTACAATGAATCTATGTTTTCATGGTTGTGGATGCCAATGTTTGATGAATTTTATCGTCACTTCAATCTTGTATAAACCTTCAATTATTGTACCCATTGCAATAAACATGAAGTGATCATACATACCTTTTACCACAGAATGTGACTTTACAAATTTTGACTTCATATTTCGATATGTTATAATTGAAATTGAGATTAGGTTCTTCTTAATGCCTTCCACATACATCATATTATGAAATTGTTTGACACAACATTTTCTTAATCCTACAAGAACATCACAAAACACTTTAATTTAGTGTGAACAATCATCCCCAAGATATATATTTGCGCCATTATTACTTTCATGGAAATTTTCAAACCAATTCTTATTACGAGACATGTGAATGAAGGCTATAGAATCATTGAATCATTGATGTCAGTAGATAGTGCAACATCTGAAATAAACAATCTAAGATTTTTGAAGTCATCATTCATTTCTTTTCCTATATAAGAAAAATAACAAGTGAGCTTTCTACTTCTATGTTTTGATTCATGATACTTTTTTTTAAACAGTCTCTATAATAGTGTCCAAACTTCCCATAGTAATGACATTTAATTCCAACATTAGCATTTGATGGTGTCATATCTTGTAGTTTTGCACATGGCAATTTTCCATATGATGTATTGCCATGTGGTGGCATTCCTCCCTTAATTCCTTCCCACCACTTTCCTCTAGAATATTTATTTCCTTTCGTCGTTTTTGCATAATCAAAATTCTGAGGCCTGAGGTTATTTTTCCTTTATTCCTTATGCATAAGTATACTTGCTAGCTCGTCAAAAGTTTGAGCTATCTCCTTACTTCAAGACCTATAATGAACATCTAATATTCATCTAGTATTTCATTTAAGGTTATGGTAACTAAATTAGTACAAGATACCGTTCCTCCTATATATCCAAGAGTATCTTTAATGTCTTTAATTCTCGAAATGAAATTGCTAATTCTTTCATTTTCTTGTACACTAATGGAAATGATCTTACTCTTTAGATTCAAGACTCGATTTGTATTCTTCAACTTATTCAAGTATCAAAGTGTTTTTCATATCTTAATGGAGGTCTTGTATTCTCAAATATGGGGTATAATTTTTTCCCTTACAGACATTCTCAACAATACCTTTTTCTTAGTCTCTCACATCTCCCAATCTTGAATTGATGTAGGTGAAGCTCTTGTGGCAACATTAGTCTTCACTTCAACCCCACATGCTATCAACCAAACAACATGACCTTCCATCAATGTATGCAATTTAAACTTCCAGTTTACATAATTGGCACCATCTCATTTAATTTCTTTGGGTGAATGCATGAAGATGGGTTACAATTTTGGGCCAAATGTGGCGATGAAATTTCAAATTTTACTCTTTTCTCGAATTGAAGCCCTCAAAATTCATATAAGTGTTGTGAATTTTGATTCGGAGTAAAAATACAATTTGTGGATAGTTATGTTGTTGTCCTAATGATATTTTTTTCAAAAAGATTTAGTATCCTATAATATGTCAATTTTCCATGAGAGAGAGAGAGAGAGAGAGGGAGAGAGAGATTTAAGTTATGCATATTGATTTTCTTAAATAAAATTATATTTTATATTAAGAAAATTTTCAACTATTTAAATAAATTCAAAAACCAAGAGTACCCTTGGAAAGAGGACTAGTTAACTAAGATAGTGGTATTTTTTGAAATTATTTGGTTGTGTATATTTTATGTTTTTTATTCATCCTTTTCGAAACTATCCAAAAAAAAATTCACCAAAATACCATGATCAACATGGTCGTAAGTTCAACCATAGTCAACCACAATCAAACCAACCCAATAATGCTCACCATGGTAACCATAAGCATCAGTTATCAACAAGTAACCATATTTAAAGATGCTCAAAGTAGCTTAATAATGGTCAACCATGGTAATTAATGATAACCCTAGTTAAGTATAGCCATCCATGGTCACAGCTATCAACAAGTAACCATATTTAAAGATGCTCAAAGTAGCTTAATAATGGTCAACCATGGTCATTCATGATAACCCTAGTTAAGTATGGCCATCCATGGTCAACAATGATGAACCATAGTGATCATGGTTAACCAAATTCATCAATAGTTAAACATTAACAACCATGTTCACCCATAGTAAACCAAAGTTACCATGATCAACCATTTTTCACACAAACCTGGCAGTGGTCAAACAAGGTCAACAAGTTCAACCATAGTCAGTTATGTTGAGGAGTGGTAAGACCAACTCAACAATGTTGAACCATGGTCAACCATATTTAACCATAGTCAGCCATGGTGAGCCATTATTGTTTATGGTCAATCCTCATTAGCCATGACCAATAATGGTTAACCATTTTCAACCATCATAAATCATGGTCAATCATGGTCAACCATCATCAACCAAAGTTGTCCATATCAACCCTTGTAAACCATGAATTGACCATATTTAATAATTTTGACCATTAACAATCTAAGTCAACTATAGTGAACCATGGTCTATTAATCCCAACAACTACATTAGGTGAACTAGTACAACTATATAGTAAATATAGTTGATATATGCCAATTAACACCATTAATTTTTGGAGTTGTCTTTATTGGGAATTTTAGGTTAACTAGTACAACTAAATAGTAAATATAGTTGATATATGCCAATTAACACCATTAATTTTTGGAATTGTCTTTATTGCGATTAGGGCTGAAAAATCGAAGGTATAAAAATTCGTGGATTCAGTACAATATATATAGATTCAGCACCTTGAAAAACAGCGAGGGTACAAAAATCCACTAGAAAAAACTTCCAAAAATACTCACTAAAAAAATGTTTTTTTTTTTTTAACTATATATAGATTCAGCTCCCTAAAAAACAGTTAAGATATAAAAATCCACCAGAAAAAACTTTCAAAATATCTCACTAATTTTTTTTTACTATATATAGATTCAGCGCCCTCAAAAACAACTAAGATATAAAAATCCACCAGAAAAACTTCCAAAAAATCTCACTAAAAACAACTAAATATTTTTTTTCCAATTTAAAATATCAATCAATAAACCATATGATATGAACCATATCCATATTTATAATGGGATTATGCTAATTCCAATACTATTTGAAAATTTAAAATGACAACCATGCTTGATGTGATTAACATTTATTTTAAGCAAGAAACATCTAAAGTAATCGTTTTTCATTCTAGACGGACTTGTCAAGTACCCGCACAAATCAAAAGTTGAGGTGTACACGAAGTTCACACGTCTTACACATTAACATGATTTCAGAATGTCTTGAGCTTGGCGTCATAGATAGTCTTTTTCTTTTTATATGTACAAGACTGCATAGACCACAGGTTTAAAATTAGCAAAAGATTAAATCTAAAGAGGCTGGATGTGATTCGTATCTTAGAAGTGCGTGAAGTTCCCACGTATGCTTCCCACTCGAATTTGGGGATGTCACACTTCATAAAGCCTGTACTTAGCTTTTCTGGAAGGAAATAACTATCTCGTTTTTGTTTTAATGAAAAAAACGATGGCTTTATACAAATTACATAGTAGGAGTCTTTCATTCGACAAATCGGGGGTTGGATCAAATCGGGGGCTGATGTGACAGCTCCGGATCCGTCCCTCCGGCGACCTCTCTCTTCTCGGGCCTGATGATGGACTCCGCCTCTCCAGCTTCCGGCGGTGGCGGCTGACGACGATGGCTCTGAGCACCTCCTCCACCACCCCTCCCCTGGCACCGGCTCCTGGCCCGCGCCACCATATGAGGAAAGCCGTATTTTTCAGTCTATTGGCCCATTAATACGTTTAAAAGTACTCATGGGCATGCCATGCCATGCGACACTTTGGAGTTGATATGACAACTTTATGGATGGTGATACATCGCATGGTAAAGATGTATGTGGAAAATTATTACCGTATTTTTATTTTTCGTCGGCTCTTCTTCCGGCAACTTTGACTCGTACCTTACACGCATTCAATGCTAACTAGATGTCGAAAATTTGAAATTTCAACTGCTATCTTCCCGCCTTCAGGCTAAAGTGTTGTGGGCGGAAATTTTTTTGGCATCCTCGCCATCCGATCCTCATCTTCCTCCAGAAAAAATATTGGCCCGCCATGGTTGAGGGTCGCCCACAGGAGGTTGTCGTAGCCTCCCCAACATTCCAGCCATCATTTTTATTTCTATCGCGGTCTGATGCGAGGTCACATTGTTGGCGGCATAGTGGAGCAAGGCTTGGGCCACTGCCAAGCTTTTCGCATGTCAGAGGGATTTCGACGCACAGGTCTTTGAATTGAGGATGGGGTTCGAACTTGTGATGGTACGTGTCATCCCAAGACACTTTATTTTCTCTTTTTATACCAGCTTCTTCTACAATGGAAGTTATGAGCCATACTTGTGGATACACAATTCTTCTCATGCTGCTAAATATTTCATCTCACCCGTGGCAGCCAAGCAACAATACATTAGTCTCGATGACCTTCGTGAATGCCTAGAGATGAAGATTTATATGGATGGAGGGAACAGTAGTTTCTCTGTACTCAAGATGCCCAGAAGCCGCTGAGGGTTTCTTTAAGCTTGTTTATTGAAGTCGGACTATATGACTACATGTGCAGTGCAATATACTTTGAACTGTTGTTTTATTTGTTCAAATTATTTTCAGTTTTGTTTTCTTGTCAGCGTAGTTACTTTCTCGGGAGATCACACATTTGCATTTATTGTATCTTCTGTCTTCCGCCTCTGAAGTTTTGCATTTTTAAATCATGGCACGCACACCATACTGATACTTATGTCATCAATAGTTTTTTTTAATTGTGAATACCATTTATTTTCTGCTACGCGAGAAAGGTTTACAATGGCATGGTCTCGGTTTCTGAAGAAAATTTTAATCATTGCTTTAGCAAAACTGAAGAGCATATTGGAGCTTTATATATATATTCAAACATAAGAGGAGAGAAAATAGTGAGAGCGAGAAACAATTGCTATGTAGATCTTTGAAAGAAACTCTCGCCAAATGCGAAATAGTGTTTTTTAAAGTGATGTCTGCTGAAAAGTTTACAGGGTCATGGGTTCATACGATGTTCTAAGTTGGACCATGACTTTTTAAAGTCTGGATACTTATGTTTTAAAATTATTATGGAAATATAATTGTTTTATATGAAAGTATAAATTGTGGTTGTGATGGTTCAACTGAATAAAAAAGAGGTTATATTTGATTTTAATTTTTCATTTGTTATTTTAAAATCTGAAAAATCTGAATGTAAATTTTTTTATTGAAATGTAATTTAAAATTACATTAAAATTCATTTTAATTATAATATAATTTTTCGATTTTATATTTTAAAATAATTTGTATTAGTAGTCTGAATAACTAACTCTGGGGACATTTTCATAGTGGAAGGTTTATAAATAGATATTGTAATTTTAATAAATCTCTACTAAATTGTAAGTAATTTTAATGGAAAAATATGCTAAAAACTTCCAAAACTTATCATGAAAACACTAATACAATTTTAAATATAAAATATAGTTTTGTTTTGGAATCAATTAACCTTTATAATAATTTTATATTTAAATGTAAATCAATTAGTAAATAAATGAAATGACAATTTTTTAAATTAAAGTTTAAAAAGATTATTGATGCAGAGTCCTCATTGATTTTAAAAAAAAGTACACAGCCAATCTATGATTGAAAATTTTAAAAACTAAGAGCAAGAAGCCACGCGATAAAATCAAATACACAAACTTTCTTTCTCATGAAATTAAAGTTTCACACTCAGATTTCAAGAGTTTCTGAAATTCTAAAATGAAAATGATGGTCCACATGGATTTTACAACATAGAACCATCACAAATAAATTACAATAAGTTACTGGATTTGGGATTCCATGTTCCATTTTTTAATATTCGCTAAACAGTTACACAAATTTCGGAGGTTGGATTCTATTTTTTTATATTTTCTGAATTTGAGGTGGATTTTATTTTCCATTGGTGGTGGTTTTTCCTTTATCATAAGTAGTTTTTTTAGGTGGATTTTATTTTTTACTGGTGGTTTTTTCTTTATATAAGGTTTTTTTTAGGTAGATTTTGTTTTTTTATTGGTGGTTTTTTCATTTTTATAATGTTTTTTTTTTCTCAAAGAAAATATGATCAGATTTATCCAAAAAGACCACATCTCTTTATCCAAAAAAATTACATCTCTTTAACCTCTTAATGAGAATGGGCTTTAGCAATGATACCTCGAGCAACTATACTAACCATCTAATAAATTAAAAAAAAAAAAAAAAAACAACTCACAAACCATCATACATCATGTCAATCAGACTTTAAACTGGGTGAGCATCCCAATCATCTAAACTACATTCAATTGACTTCTTTTTTATAAATAACTATACAATTATTTTTTATATGAAAGTATAAATTGTGGTGGTGATGGTTCAACTGAATAAAAAAGAGGTTATATTTGATTTTAATTTTTCATTTGTCATTTTAAAATCTGAAAAATCTGAATGTAAATTTTTTTATTGAAATGTAATTCAAAATTACATAGAAATAGATTTTAATTATAATATAATTTTTCGATTTTATATTTTAAAATAATTTGTATTAGTAGTCTGAATAACTAACTCTGGGGACATTTTCATAGTGGAAGGTTTATAAATAGATATTGTAATTTCAATAAATCTCTACTAAATTGTAAGTAATTTTAATGGAAAAATATGCTAAAAACTTCCAAAACTTATCATGAAAACACTAATACAATTTTAAATATAAAATATAGTTTTGTTTTGGAATCAATTAACCTTTATAATAATTTTATATTTAAATGCAAAATCAATTAGTAAATAAATGAAATGGCAATTTTTTAAATTAAAGTTTAAAAAGATTATTGATGCAGAGTCCTCATTGATTTTTAAAAAAAGTACACAGCCAATCTATGATTGAAAATTTTAAAAACTAAGAGCAAGAAGCCACGCGATAAAATCAAATACACAAACTTTCTTTCTCATAAAATTAAAGTTTCACACTCAGATTTCAAGAGTTTCTGAAATTCGAAAATGAAAATGATGGTCCACATGGATTTTACAACATAAAACCATCACAAATAAATTACAATAAGTTACATTACTACACTAAGAGTATTTTTAAGACATTTTTTTAAGACAAAAGGAATCTTGTCTTAAAAAGTCACTTTTTATTTTAGTTATTTTACATTAAAATTTAATATCAATTGAATTGTCTTAAATATAAAGTTTAAGACAAAAGTAGTGAGACAAAAATAGTTTGAGACAACTTTATATTTAAGACAAAAACAATTTGAGACAAAAATATTTTAAGACAAACAATTTAAGAAAAAAATATTTTAAAACAATTTTATATTTAAGACAAAAAAGACAAATATTTTTTAAGACAAAACTTTATATTTAAGACAAAAGCAGTTTGAGACAAAAATATTTTAATATAAAACTTTATATTTAAGACAATGACAATTAAGACGAAACTCATTTAAGACAATTAGCAATTAAGACAAAACCATTAGCAATACTTCATAACAAGGTGATTGTCAAATGACTTACATTCCACGAACTAAAATTTTTTATTTTTTTAAATATGTGAAAAAATTTAAATTACTTCAACTAAGATTCAAGAGGCACAAAGATCTCAAACACTCCTAGAGTCGCTTTAGCCTCTTGGCTTTTCCCATTTGTTCAGTGTTGGCTTATTACAACTCAACAAGTAACACTAACTGTAGACACTACAACTAAGACACTAGCAATTAAGACAAAACCATTAGCAATACTTCATAACAAGGTGATTGTCAAATGACTTACATTCCACGAACTAAAATTTTTTATTTTTTTTAAATATGTGAAAAAATTCTAAATTATTTCAACTAAACTTGATATAAATTTGTAAGAAATTAAATACAATATAACAATAGTTTCTTTTTTTTCAATTGTTATATATATATATATATATATATATATATATATATATATATATATATAATAAAACTATACATAAAAATAAAATAAAAAATACAAATTCATCTATATATGGATTTTAAACTTTCATTCTTTTCAATCAAATTCCATGAGTGGATAGTGAATAATTATATTTTTAATTTTTGAAAATAGATATTCAAACCACATGAAATTTGATCATGTCAATTTTATTTCTTTTTATATTCTATTTTTCCTTTTCATTAAACCACATTCTAAAAATATAATAAATAAATAAATAAAATATTATTTTTTGGTTGACCACTCAAAGGAATTAACTTGAATCTCATGTTTTAACATAATACTTCATAATAAGGTTATTGTCAAATGAGTTACATTCCATGAACTAAAATTATTTATTTATTTTAAATATGTGAAAAATTTTAAATTACTTCAACTAAACTTTAATATAAATTTGCAGGAAAGTAAATACAATATAACTATAAAAAAAAAAAAAAAATTCTCACTGATATATATATATATAAACTATACATAAAGAAATAAAATAAAAAAATACAAATTCATTCATATATGCATTTTAAACCTTCATTTTTTTTCTTTATAAATGAAAAAACAAAATTTTGATTCTTCTATATGTCTTATAGTCACATCTCAATTTTCTTTTCACTATTGAACAAATATATCAAAGAGATAAGTAACAATAATTTAATTATTTCTTATTTTAAATTTTAGTATTTAAATTTTTTTTATTGTAATATATATATATATATACAAAATGCAGTTTAATATTTTTTTTTATTGATTTATTATTAGGTATTAAGCTGTTGATAAATATTTTCATCTCATAATTTGAAAACTATGAATGCATTATTAAGAAACCAAGTAATATTAGTAATTGATATCATTTCAAGCTAGGGAATAACGATTATATGGTTTATCTTCCTCACTTAATAGAGATATATGTAAATAAATTGTGAAGGAGGTTGAACGAGTACTCTAGCATAAACTTTAATTTAACCTAAAAAGCCATTGTCAAGCCCCTATAGTCACCCATAACGGAGACTAACTTAGTGCACCTAGATGGCCCATCACAATAGGTTTGTGGTGCATCTGACTCATTTCATCTCATCAATTTTCTTAATATGAAACTATGTGATTATATACTGCACCTCACTTTTTATGTTTCACGATCATTAAAATTCAAAAGTTTAACACTTATTGAAGTATGTAGATAATAATTCCATACAATTATGCCTTAACATAACCAATATGCAAATGATATGAATGAAAGTAATCTTATAGAATCAACAACCTGAGTGCCCTAACAGTTGTCAAATATTCAAATGTGTTGTACAATCAAGTGAACTCTAGTCACAATCAAGTGAACTCTAGTCTCGTATAACAATTTAAATTATAAAAGCATAAAATTCACACAAACCTATCACCAAATTTCCTATTTCATTTACAATCATCAATCGCAACTTTGTCATAGATAAAAAAAATTTCACTTAATAGAAATAGTAAGTACTCTCGTATGCATGGAATGTATGAAGAGTTAAATTAAGTGAAGGAAAGCAAGTTAAGTCTAATTAAGTCTAATATTAGAAGTCAAGTGAGTCAAATTTAAAAAGGTAATGCCTTGTCAAGAAAAGCTAAGTGAAGGAAAAGAAAAATGTCAATTTATGTTAAAGTGAAGTTCGAAAAGTTTAGTTAAAGCATCAAGTCATAGTTGCATGAAGAAAAGAAAGTTAGAGTTTGCATGATTCCATATTTAGAACGTTCAGTGCTTATATACTCATGGTTGGGTCATTGTAATGTGAAGTAAGAAGAGAGAATAACAATAATTCGGTGGATGTATATGAGAGAATAATTAATGAATATAACTTATTTATTCATGAATCTTGTGTACTTATTTGTCTTGTGTTTGCATGTTTATCTTTGCATCTAAATAACAAGTGGTATCAGAGCAAGGTTTATCAAGGTTTCAAAGCACCAAACAAGTTAAGAAGGTCATGAGCTACTTCCACTAAGATCCTTGGTTATTATGAGTAGTCTGCAAATCTAAGTTTGCATCCATTGGTCCATAAGTAGAAACTAGAGCTCGTTGAGAGTTTGTAAACCCAACTACTAAAATATTAGGGTGAGTAGCATATAGAGCCACCACCATTGACCAAATAAGGAGTCTCCACCGTAAGTTGTAGCCATGAGCCTCCATAAGAATATGCATAGAAGAGCTTAGCAAACTTGCTAGTAGTTGTTGGGAGCCATAGTTAAAGTGAAGGTTAAAATGTTTATTTTTAAAGATAATCAAGTGTATGTGATGTTAATTTATAGAAGGCTAACACAATAAGGAAAGAAGGTAGAAGACAAAAGAAAGACTACAACCATGGGTCACAAAGTAAGAATGAAGCAAACCGAGAAAAGAAATCGAGAGGAAGAGCCAAAGTATTTTGAAGATCTCATAGAGGTTCTCTCCACAGTCGAGGCATCTAAAAGACAAGTAGATGAAATTCGAGGATGAATGGATCAGGATAAATCCGGTAACACTTCCAAAATTTACTAGTAAATTTTTTATTTTTTAGGAACTATCAAAATGAAAAAATTTCTTCGATGTAAAGAGTTGATTGAGTATCGGTCTAATAAACCATGTGATGAAGTATGTGATATCTTAGTATTGGATCTTATAAAACATGCATTGGATGAGAAGTCCTTGTGTAAGGTATCAAAAGATACATCTTCCTAGGAATCATGGAAGACCTTGGAAGTATAATTTGGTATAAAGGAAGTTACATAAAGCAACAAATTATGTTACAGTCTGTTGAAGAATCAATAGAAAGTTAACTACAGTTCTGAGATTAAATGAGCAAGACTCTAAGAGGAAAATGGAACTTGGAGAATCCCACTCAAATGTGGATGATGATCATAAAGACTATAAAAGTGAAACCCATCATGCAGACATGCATATGGATGAAGAAGACACATAAAAGGTTGTAGAGTGAGAAGTTGAAGCCCCTACGTGTGAGGTAGAGTAAGAACATATAAATTATCGAGAACCCCAATGTAACATGGATGCTGAAGATGATGATGAATCCCATTCTGATGAGACACATCTTAATGGTGACTGAAAAGTGAGTAGTGAATTGGTGAATCCAACAATAGTCCTTGTTGATGATGGTGAAACTTCCAATAAAGAAGTGAATAACATGTGTGATAGTTGGTATGATTGTAGTTTATGATGGCCTATTTGCATCAGAGTTTGATGCATTTGAGTTTGAAAATAACAAAGACAATTTTTCATATGAAGTAATGGTTTGTAGAGCTGAATGTGCATCTCTCATGAATCCAACAACAAATGATGAATTTGGTGAAGTTTAAATTGTTAATGAGCACATGCATGCTCAATTATATTACCACAAAGTGGATGAAAATTATGTTGATGAAATTTGTGGTCTCTTTTTCAAAAAAATGATTGATTGTGGAAATATGGAAAGTGCTATGTTGGATGAAGAATTGAAGGTTGAAGCTGTTGGGGTTCCCATGTTTTGGCAAGGTTGGCAATACCAAAATATGAGACAACATCAAAACCACTTTCAGACCTTAGGATCTAGCCCTCCTAGGCCCAGAGAGGGATCTCTCTATGATTGTCTAAGGTGTATGTCTTTGAAGTTCAAAAGTTAAGATGTTAGGCTAGTTATAGGCACAAGGTTTGTTTGTTTGATTTTGGGTTTGGTTGTTGGCAATCAGGAAGGAAGGGTTCAATGCAAAACAAGAATGAGCAAGGATGATTTTAGGCAAAGGAGAGGTAAATTAGAGGACATCAAGGCCATTGGGCAATGGAGTCAGGAAAGGGTTTACTTGTTGTTCAATGTGCAAGCTTTCAGTTGGGCTAGTCATATAAAGCATTGGATCTTAAAGATGATAGTGGTATGGAATGGTAAGAGAGGAGGAAAACAATCAAGATTCAGAACACAAAGTTAAAGATCAGCTAGTTGCACAAGGATCCTAGTGGACGGGGCTAACTCTGATCCCCAGTGTTCCCAAATCTTCCAGCTAAATCCTAACAAGAACATCTAAGAAAATATTCCTTTAATTCATACATCAGAGAGCAGGAAATGACATCCACTACACTGATTAAATCAAATGAAATCAATTCTTAGATAACACATATAGTATAAAACATAAAAGGCTAGGAGAGCAGAAACATAAGGTACCTAAAAAGGGTAAATCCTATGCCATATTTCTTATGCGAGCCAGTAGAAATGTAATGAAATGAAATAAAACACAGAGGCAGAAAAACATCACCGCTGCTTTAGATCAGGATCCAAAGAAATGTGCTTGTCATATTAAAAAACAACACTAGTCAAGTACAACATAACTTACAGCTTAATGTTCAACCTGATGAACCTTCCTCAGCCTATCTTACAATCTTACACAGAGAACTTGTCTCAAGAGAAACAGCTTGCATTCTACTGATATCCAATCAACAACCTTTACAATAATTTATTCCTGAGTCTTATAGCAGAAGAAGAGCCGAGGAGGTAGGTAAGGAACTAAATGCAATATTAACACTCAGGAAATGAAGAGGACCGAAGCCCATTTTGTTTTAACTCTGAGCATTAATCTCTGGCACTTTGGAGGAAAAAATGGTCTTCGTCAGGCTTCATTTACTTCGTTTAGGTCTTTGATGCATTTCTATTTTGTTGTACTCTGTGGTACTCTTGGTGAATAAAAAAAATGGTAAATAAATGGCGGAATGGTCTGCCATACTGCTGAAATAAATGTTTTGACTGCTCAGGACTATACTCAGGGCAGAAATTTCTTCAAGAACACGATATGAACTGAAAACAATATGGGCAACTTGTCCTTTCCTAGGAAAAACATTCTGCTGATGTAGAGAAAACTGTCACACATTAAATTCTGCACCTCTGCCAGTGAAAACCTTGCCGATTCATCCATACTGTGTATTAGTCTGCCCTTGGCCATGAAGTCTAAGCTTTAAAGGCTCCGGAGAGGACTTTCAGAGTTTTAAAATATGTTCCTTTAATGCAGGCGCTTTTGTATGTCTTCTCAGCCTTTTCTTCATGAGTTTGGCTTTTAAAAACTGTCTTTTCCTGTCTTTCTGTAGTTGTACTGAGACTTTGAATCATGGCAGACTCCCGCCGCTCGTACTCTGCAAAAAACACGCAACTTGGTCATGAAATCCCCGCAAAGGGAAGACTGGTTATGGTGGCGGAGGAAATGATAGAGCCGCAGTGGTGAAAACAGTGGTTTATGTGAAAAAACGGTGAAAATGCAATGATATGGCAAATAATAGGGTTTGACGGAGAGATGCACTGTGGACCATTCGATTATGGCTTGGGAATGAGAATCAACGACAGATATTAGCCCACGGGATGGTTTATGAATAGTGGATGAAATGAATATGAAATGTAAGACCTTTAGTGAAAATATGGAACCTTGGTTCAAAATGAAAATGCAAAGGAAATGGACGAAAACACAATGAAATGTGTGGAAATGGACGAAAACACAATGAAATGTGTTGAAATGGACGTACGAGGTGGGACCTAGCTGGAGGCAGAATGCATATAAAATGTTGGATTTTAATGCAAAATGCAAAACTTTGGACTATGGAGGAAATAAACAGGAAATGCAGTGAAATGTAATGAAATGGACGCATGAGGTGGGACCTGAAGGGTCAATCGCAATAGGGAACATGCGATGCGATCAATCGGAAGGGAATGTGATCGGGGGTAAGGGGAGAAGAGTTGCGATCGAGAGGAGTTTTCGATTGCGACGATTGGAGTTAAGTCGCAATTGATCGCATCGCAAACGTTTGCGATCGGCCGATCGGAACACATAACATTAATTTTGCGATTACGATGATCTGTGCTTAGCGCGGGCCGTCAAATCATCGGGGGAAAACAACGGTCAGGATTTAGTCGAGCAATTGCAATCAGAGGGAGCGAAGGGGTGACACAAAGAACTTTGTGATTGTGATTGGGCGGGTGTTGCGATTAGCGCTCAACCGTCAGATCTGCGTGATAGATCAACGGTACAGAATACGTCGTGGGCCTTATTAACGTAACCCGATCGCATCGGGATTTTTCATTGTAACCAAGGAAATTCACTCGTTTACATGTTGCGATTGCGACTAGCGCCTAAGGCACTAAGCCCTTGGTCTTAGGTAAGGGTTACATGGGGAAGTGGTTGGAGCTTGCAGGAAAAGGGGCTTATGCCTTAATATAAAGCTGAAAAGTGGGTTTAACCCCATTTTAATGCATTTCAAGGCCTATAAGGGTAACGATAAGGGAGGAAAGGGGGACTTGAGGGAACAAAGGGCAAGGGTGGGATTTCATGGGGATTTTGGAAAAATTTAGGAGGGTAAGCGGGAAATTTGGGAGGAACAAAGGGGACTTGGAAAAAAGGGGAAAAAGGATAAAATGGGGGAAATCTACAGGGGTACAAGGGGCAGATAATGACCTTTTTGGGCAAAATTTATCATTCAGCTAGGCTCATTGATACCATAGCAGCAGAGGGAAACAGTCAAAGGCAGGGAACATAGGAAGACTTCAAGGATGATGTGTTTTCAAGGGAAATGCATTCCTTGAAGGTTCATAAGACATTCTAGCCCATTGCTTGCTTGTCAAGGAATTCATAAGGGGATAATAGAAGCTACCATTGTAACAGCAAGTTGTAACAACCCTAGTCAAAAATCCATGTAAAAGTTAATAAAGGTAAAATAATACCTTGGTCATGGGACACGTATTTCAAGTTGAATGTTGCATTAAAACATCCTAGTGGGTGTTCATTTCGGTTTATTAATGGTTATGGAAATTGGCAAAGGCTTTGGAAAGGCATGAGGCATTTATTGGCATTTTATTTATGAAAATAATGTAAAACAGGAGAAAAGGGAGGTGAAAGGTCACAGGTTGCATGTGAGGAGGAAAATGAAGGAAAATAATGGAGAAATGAAGAAATTAGAGGCCTCGTTGATAAAAAGTCTTATGAGGATTAGTTGGTAGCTTTTGCACGAACTTTTTTCAATTCAGTTTTTGGAGCTCTCATTCTATTCTCTCTCTCATACTCTTGGAATCTTCGAGTTTTCTTAGAGCACTCTTGGAGGATTGTGGCATACTTTGGATTTGGAGCAAGAAGGCAAAGGAAAATCAAGAAAGCGCAAGAGGACAAAGAGATCGATAGCTATAGCAGGTTTTGCTTGCAGGTACTGAGTTTCATATATGGTTCTCTTACTAGTTTTGGCATGGATGGCATATGCATGTGGTTATTTGGTTATGATTTTTCAATGGCATGGGGGATTGCGTGGATTGATAGTGGTTTTGCCTAGCCTTGCTATTTCCTCGATAGCCATGTTGCTATGGGTTTTAATTTTGTTTTCTGGTTGCTTTTCTTGTGCCTTTGGTTGTGGGTTGAGTTATTAGTTCCTAGAAGCCTTGGTTGGACACATGCTCAGGAAGCCCTTGGTGGGTTGAGTTACTAGTCCTGGAAGCCCTGGTTGGAAAAATGCTCTGGAAGCTCGACAACAACTGTGTGTTGAGTACTAGTCCTAGAAACCCTGGTTGGAACAAATGCGTCGGAGCCCTGGACAACTTGGTTAGAGACCAATATGGTGATGGTTAGTGATGTTCGACCGTGAAGTGGAATCACTGATTGAGGGTTGAGGTGGTTTTGCCTCTCGAATCCCTAGTTTTGTTTTGATTGATTTGTTCTCTAAGATCACACATTTGTGCTTGGAATATGGCATGAGGGTGACTGGCTAAAAGAAAGATTTGGTTCATCCTAACTTATGGTCAGGTGGTTCATGGAAGTCCCATACCTAGTCAACCTATGCAATCATCAATGAGAGCTCTTTATCCCTGGTATTTTATGGGTAAATATACTTGTTTATATGTGGCTTATATCATTGTTATATCCTTGATATTTTTGTTGGTTATGATTGAGTTTTATGAAAATGATAATGTATGGCTCTCATCATGTTTTGGTTAATCACTGAATTTACAATGACTATATGGCTTAATAGATGGTAATGCAGTTATTATGATGAGGCATCAATGCTTCTTAGTGATTCTCAGATAATTGTGAGACCCTTGTGCTCATGTCTATTCTTTTCACCTGTAGAATGCATATTTGTGACATGTTTGACGAAATGGTTGTCATGGCTAGTAGGGGTCCACTCAAGTCCTTGTTTAAGTATTTACATTTTTATCATTCTTTTGACGTTACATTTAATTTATGGAAGTTTCATGGAGTTTTGGGCAGTGGCATAAGTTCTGGATTTGAAAAAGTGGCTCAGAATCTGGAGTCGTTGGCACAAAACTACCTGGAAAAGTCCCTAGTCATAGGCATGCCTTGTTGTGGGAGTGACTAGAGGTTCTAAGTCGCAAGCATGCCCATATTAAGGGAGCGATTAAGGCTTTGATGAAGAAAAATGTCAATTTGTCTCAAGGGTTGGTCACCTGGATGGGTTGGATGGCTCCTGGGAGTTCGGTTGCAAGTGGAGAAGGTCAGGTTGGTTGTGTTCCGTAGGTTCCACTTCCTTAACTCATATATAGGGAGTTGAATAATATCATAGTAACTCTTCGTCACATGTTTGCCCCGGTTGGCTAGTTACTTGGGTAGATGTGGGAGGAGGGTGTTATAAAGTGGTATCATAGCATGGTTCCGTTATACTTCAGTGATGTCTGGTTTTTGTTCCCCTTAGATAAATGTGTTGTCGTATGTACATGTCGGTTGCATATAGGTCCTTTTTCTTGTGATCTATGTGCTTGTTGTGTATGCATGGCATTGGTCATGATTGTAGTGGTGTCACCATGTGAAATTTGATGGTGTCGTTGTTGAATGTATTTGTTGTGACTTTATGCCGGTCGTGCATCGATTATGTGTATCAGTGTTTGTATGTTGTTATGCATACTTTGACTAGATGATGGTTGTTGTGCATGAAGTCATGGTAATTGGTCAACATAGTCATGCATTGATAACTAGATAATGACTGAAAAGATGTTTATATATATATATATATGTGTGTGTATATATATATGCATTGCGCTAATCTGGTTAGTCTTGAAGATGAGATATCCTCTCTGAGTTATACTAAGGTACAATGGTTTTTTTATGATTTGGTTTATCTGACATTATATACCTTCCAGTAAAAAGAGATCAAAGATGACTAACAAGATGGTAGACTACAAAGATTCTCTCTATGAATCAAATGAGTAGCGTGGTGTTGGGAACTCTTGTGACTTAGCAGACACATTGAGGAGTTTGAAGGAGGAAATAAGGATTTGCAAAACAAATAATGACAAAATCATGTAGGCATAGGAGGATATGACTATTGGTGCCTGTGGAAGTAGACCCCATAGTGGGCACAATTCAGATAGAGATGACACAAGCAGGGATGTCAGATTCTTGGATACTCCAAAAAGGAGGGGTGATGGACACATGTACTATTCTCATTCTCGTTATCATAGGTATCATGGTCATCATTGTTATCATCCTTATAGGAGGAGTGATAGGGGATATTTTCCAGACGAGTTCAAGAAAGAAAAGCCACTTAAATTCGATGGGGAAATGAAGAAAACACAGGATGCAGAAGCATGGTTGATTGGAATGAAGAAGCGCATGCAGAGTCTTGGTTAGTGCAGTTGGATATAGGTACAAAGAAGTGAGTTCATCATTGGGTAAGATCTTATGCATTTGATTTGAATGGTATGTTTACATCAGCACATTTGAATGTATTGTCATTGGGTTCGTATAACATGCTTTTAGCTATGGATTGGTTGTATCTCCATAGGACCAAAGTGTACTGCTATGACAAAGCTATTGAGTGCTTGGATGACAATGGAGAACATATATTCTTGCAAGGTAAGAAGAAGGAAACATCAATTAGAATGGTGACAACTATGCAGACGAAGTGTAGTTCCAGGAATGAGTGTGTTATTTGTAGTACATATTTATAGTGACAAAGATAAGGAAGCTAAGGATGCAGATATCTTGAGCAAGTACCAAGTTTTACAACAGTTTTAAGATGCATTTCCTGTAGATATTTCAAGAGGATTTGACTTGGAGTGAGTTCGAGAGACTATTTAGGAAGAAGTATCTATCGAAGAGGTACTATGACGATAAGGAAAACAGTTTTATGAGCTAAATATGGACTCTATTATCGACGGGGAGTACACTAGCAGATTTCTGGAGTTGTTGAGATATGTGTCTTACCTCAAGGAGGAGAAGGCCAAGATTCAACGGTTCATTAATGGGTTGTCGACAACATTCAAAAAATAAAAAATAAATGATCATGCACTAATAGGCAAAATATCCCAGCGCACCTCATCAATATCAGAATCCAGTTCATGAAGGATCATGCACTAATAGGCAATTTTTTGGGATTTACTGTAATAAATACATTAAAAAAAATTTAAAAAAAAATAAATCCTTTCATAAAAGTTATAAAAATTTAAGATATTCAATCAAAATATACAATTTTTACTTCTTCTTTTTTTTAATAAAATGTGACAAACATGAAAATATTCCATTAAAATATGTCATTCAAAATTAAAGCTATTAATATTAAACCTTTGAAGGTATTTATTTATGAGAGAAGAAATGTATCCCAGGTATAACCATTAACACATTCTATTTTTCCACACAAATCATTTATCATAAACTCATAATCCATTTTACTTCTTCCTGGACTGTTTACGGAGTAACTTTAATCATGCTCAGACCCTCCCCTTTAATCATATAATCAAATTCGTTTACTCAGTAGATTATCCAATTCAAGTGTTAGCAAAAAAACAAAGAATGATCAATCAAGAACTTAATTACTTCTAACCCAATTCAAGCTTATGCAAAAGCCTAAATTACATGAGGAAAATAGAGACATGTCACTTACATTGACAAACCAACAAATATCTATCTGTGATCTTCTCCCTGCCATGAGCTTGTGAAAAATGACAACTATCATGATATTTGTTGAGCTTGTGAAAAATGACAACTATCTTGATATTTGTAGGCTTGACATAAAAAATCAATGGGTGTGACATTTATTTTGAAGGGAGTGATCATGGAGTTAAAGAATTTTTTTATGGAGAAGTTCAGTAAGTTTATATGGGGAAAATAGTTGGGTAGAAAGAATTAGTACTATGTTCAAGAATTGAACCCCACTTGTGATCTCCAACAAAACGAGTACATTGGAGCTAGCATTCCATGAAGAGAAAAGATTCTTATTGCTCAATTAAGAACTAATTCACATCAACTTTTGTGTGAAAGGGATTGGTGGAAAAGACCTAAAGAAGCTTGGGAAGAACAAGTTTGCACTTTTAGCACTTTTGGGATAGTGAAATCGGAAAAACATTTTATTTTGGAATGTGATGCATAAGCATAAGAGACACTTATGTCAATATGCTATCATAGGTTCCTTGGCATTGTTTTTTAGTGAGAAGACTGTTAGAAAATTGGGTAAGTTCATTATTAATTTAAGTAAGAAAAATATTGAATTGCTAAAGGCTAAAAACATAGAAAAAGATAATCCCATAAACTAATTTTAGTTTAGTGGACTTTAAATTTTTATTCATTTATTTGTATCAGTCTAGAACTTGGAATTATTGCCACTGAAGTAAAACTCCAAAACCCTTCTTTGAATGGTCTAGATGTTACTAAAATGAAAAACTAAATTAAAAATTTATTGTCCTCCGAAATGGGCTTAGCGCGGCATCAATAGGTGAAAGTACATCATAGTAGTTCATTTATGAATCATATTAAAGAAAAATCACACCTCTAAAATGAAAAACTAAATTAAAAATTTATTGAGGTTAAAAAAATAATTGTATAGTTATTTATAAAAAAGAAGTCAATTGAATGTAGTTTAGATGATTGGGATGCTCACCCAGTTTAAAGTCTGATTGACATGATGTATGATGGTTTGTGAGTTGTTTTTTTTTTGCTCGAGGTATCATTGCTAAAGCCCATTCTCATTAAGAGGTTAAAGAGATGTAATTTTTTTGGATAAAGAGATGTGGTCTTTTTGGATAAATCTGATCATATTTTCTTTGAGAAAAAAAAAAACATTATAAAAATGAAAAAACCACCAATAAAAAAACAAAATCTACCTAAAAAAACCTTATATAAAGAAAAAACCACCAGTAAAAAATAAAATCCACCTAAAAAAACTACTTATGATAAAGGAAAAACCACCACCAATGGAAAATAAAATCCACCTCAAATTCAGAAAAAATAAAAAAATAGAATCCAACCTCCGAAATTTGTGTAACTGTTTAGCGAATATTCAAAAATGGAACATGGAATCCCAAATCCAGTAACTTATTGTAATTTATTTGTGATGGTTCTATGTTGTAAAATCCATGTGGACCATCATTTTCATTTTCGAATTTCAGAAACTCTTGAAATTTGAGTGTGAAACTTTAATTTCATGAGAAAGAAAGTTTGTGTATTTGATTTTATCGCGTGGCTTCTTGCTCTTAGTTTTTAAAATTTTCAATCATAGATTGGCTCTGTACTTTTTTTAAAAATCAATGAGGATTCTGCATCAATAATCTTTTTAAACTTTAATTTAAAAAATTGCCATTTCATTTATTTACTAATTGATTTTACATTTAAATATAAAATTATTATAAAGGTTAATTGATTCCAAAACAAAACTATATTTTATATTTAAAATTGTATTAGTGTTTTCATGATAAGTTTTGGAAGTTTTTAGCATATTTTTCCATTAAAATTACTTACAATTTAGTAGAGATTTATTGAAATTACAATATCTATTTATAAACCTTCCACTATGAAAATGTCCCCAAAGTTAGTTATTCAGACTACTAATACAAATTATTTTAAAATATAAAATCGAAAAATTATATTATAATTAAAATCTATTTCTATGCAATTTTGAATTACATTTCAATAAAAAAATTTACATTCAGATTTTTCAGATTTTAAAATAACAAATGAAAAATTAAAATCAAATATAACCTCTTTTTTATTTAGTTGAACCATCACAACCACAATTTATACTTTCATATAAAACAATTATATTTCCATAATAATTTTAAAATATAAGTATCCAGACTTTAAAAGTCATTTGCAAAATTACAAATGGTCCAACTTAGGACATCGTATGAACCCATGAGCCTGTAAACTTTTCAGCAGACATCACTTTAAAAAAAACTATTTCGCATTTGGCGAGAGTTTCTTTCAAAGATCTACATCGCAGTTGTTTCTCGTTCTCACTATTTTCTCTCCTCTTATGTTTGAAAATATATATAAAGCTCCAATATGCTCTCCAGTTTTGCTAAAGCAATGATTAAAATTTTCTTCAGAAACCGAGACCATGCCATTGTAAACCTTTCTCGCGTAGCAGAAAATAAATGGTATTCACAATTTTAAAAAAACTATTGATGACATAAGTATCAGTATGGTGTGCGTGCCATGATCTAAAAATGCAAAACTTCAGACGCGGAAGACAGAAGATACAATAAATGCAAATGTGTGATCTCCGGAGAAAGTAACTACGCTGAGAAGAAAACAAAACTGAAAATAATTTGAACAAATAAAACAACAGTTCAAAGTATATTGCACTGCACACATGTAGTCATATAGTCCGACCTCAATAAACAAGCTTAAAGAAACCCTCAGCGGCTTCTGGGCATCTTGAGTACAGAGAAACCACTGTTCCCTCCATCCATATAAATCTTCATCTCGAGGCATTCACGAAGGTCATCGAGACTAATGTATTGTTGCTTGGCTGCCACGCGTGAGATGAAATATTTAGCAGCATTAGAGGAATTGTGTATCCACAAGTATGGCTCATAACTTCCATTGTAGAAGAAGCTGTTATAAAAAGAGAAAATAAAGTGTCTTGGGATGACACGTACCATCACAAGTTCGAACCCCATCCTCAATTCGAAGACCTGTGCGTCGAAATCCCTCCGACATGCGAAAAGCTTATCAGGGCAGTGGCCCAAGCCCTGCTCCACTACGCCGCCAACAATGTGACCTCGCATCAGACCGCGATAGAAATAAAAATGATGGCTGGAATGTTGGGGAGGCTACGACAACCTCCTGTGGGCGACCCTCAACCATGGCGGGCCAATATTTTTTCTGGAGGAAGATGAGGATCGGATGGCGAGGATACCAAAAAAAATTCCGCCCACGACACTTTAGCCTGAAGGCGGGAAGATAGCAGTTGAAATTTCAAATTTTCGACATCCCGCTGGCATTGAATGCGTGTAAGGTACGAGTCAAAGTTGCCGGAAGAAGAGCCGACGAAAAATAAAAATACGGTAATAATTTTCCACATACATCTTCACCATGCGATGTATCACTTTCCATAAAGTTGTCACATCAACTCCAAAGGTTCGCATGGCATGGCATGCCATTAGTACGTTTAAACGCATTAATGGGCCAATAGACTGAAAAATATTGGGCACCTTCAACAATGGAACCACTTGCCATATCGTACAAATGTAAAACTCCTCTTAAATGTGCCAGTTTGATTTTTTTTAATCTATCTGTTTAAATTATTAAAATTAGATTCAATGCACTGGTACAGTGGTAAATTTCCAATCAGCATGAAGTGGCCTTGATTGATTTTATATATGAGCCCAAAGTGGTTTGAAACCAGAATTGCGAAAAAGTAATTTTACCCAATAGCGCCCATTTTCTTGCAGGAAAGTTTCTGCACTGGACATAACAGGAGAAATTCCAGAAGAACTTGCTAACCTGACTTACCTCTGGGATCTGTAAGACTGTTTCTGATTCTTCAATGAAACTGAATGCTTTTCTGTCTAGTGGCTGCAGGGAATTGTTTTGTTTTCAGAGGAAAACAAAGGAAAATGGGTGCAATATAACTATCCTATAATGTTTCTGGTTCCCCAAACCAAATCATGGACTAGTAACATAATTTCACAAGCAAATTGTATCATTTTGTAAGAATTTTTGGAAAAGAATTGTGTTGGCTAATTTAGATTGTCCATGTTTTCTGTGGAAGAATTTACATCCAAAACTTTTGACCAACTAAATTCTCAAAAACAATTCTTTTCCGAAAGTTCATCTAACATTATAAATAACTGTGAAAATCTACAAAAGAACATTGTATTATGTTCCTACAATTTGAACCAAACAGATTTTATGATGTGCATCATCTACAGTCCACGCCACCTGAAAAACACCCTTTAAGGTTTATTTATTGTCCATCTGAAGTGAGATATTGACAGAGTAATTGGTGGAATTTTCATGGCAGGGACTTGGGACAAAACTATTTAACAGGATCAATACCTGCCTTCATTGGTAACCTCACACGGATGCAGTACTTGTAAGATCATACCCTTTCTGTTCTATGTTCTTTAAAATTAATCGAGATAATGAAAGTCTGCAGAACTTCTCATTCTTCTTGCATAAGTAGCTAGGTTAATGAAAAAAGGTCAAGTTATCTGGATCCGGTAAAATTTTATGATCTGCATCTTTCATATTGGTGATAATACTTGAAATCATTAATTATTATTATTAGAAAACGGATTTCATCTACAGACAATTTGCATCACTGATGTTCAACAACATTCATTGATTCAGGTCCCTTTCACTAAATAATTTATCTGGCCCTGTTCCAAAGGAGCTTGGAAATCTTCATGAATTGATTTCATTGTAAGATCTCTCCCTCTCTCTGCACAAATATCAAATTAAGCACTAAGTGGGAAAGGAAAAAAAATTGCCAAACGAATTTGTTGTTTCGTATTTTCCTGCTTCCCTATGGTAAGAAATGCATATGTTCTTATCTATTTCAGGCTATCAGTTCAGTTAATTGTAGTACAATAACAACTTCATTCAATATGTGGGTGCTTATGAAATAACTGATTTCCATGATTACTAAAAGTAACAATCAAATAAAGAAAACAGGAACTATTTCTTACTCGAGGGTCTTATCTTCATTCAATATGTGGGTGCTTATGAAATAACTGATTTCCATGATTACTAAAAGTAACAATCAAATAAAGAAAACAGGAACTATTTCTTACTCCGGGATATTTTCTTCAGGGCCTTTAGTTCAAGCCGTCTCAGTGGGGCACTTCCGCCAGAGATTGGTAGCCTGACAGCATTAAAACAACTGTAAGTACAATGTAATATTGTCACTTTAATATATTTATGCTCCTATGCTGTGAGCATAGTAATTTAGAAATTCGTTGAAATTGTGTGAGTTTTCTCAAGTCCTATTGGAAATTGTTATATTTGTTACCATGAGCTTTGAGAATATTAATTTTAATATGCTCAAAGCTTATTACCATGAGCTTTTTAATATTAAAATAACGTAAGCATGTTAATTGTAGTTGTCTTTTATTTTTTAATTAAGTTTTTATAGAATAGTTTTTAAATCAAAATTAAAAAGTATAGTTTAATTATTTAATGTTCTGGTTTTTTAAGTTATATATATATTTATATATTTATTTAAAAAATATATATTTGTAAATATATAAATGAATTTATCATTTTTATAAACATTTAAAATGCGTAGATTACACTGCTCAAACATACTATTTTTAAAAAATTCTTATTAAATTTAAAAAAAATCTAGAGTAAAAAAAACCATGAAAATAAAAAATTCAGGCTTAAAATAATTAGGTTATACATTTATAATTGTGAAAGTGAAAAAGGATGAGGTAGAGGAGTTGTGGCAAGTGAAATAATTAGGTTATACATTCAGAATTGTGAAAGTGAAAAAAGATGAGTTAGAGGTCGTGGAAAGTAGGGATGGCGTAAAATAAGTCTCATTCATAAGGTTTAAAGGGAAATTTCAAGTTGTTTGAAAGTTAGGTAATATTTGTCCCTGGGGTCTTGGTTAAATGATGATGAGATGACTGTTATAGCACTTATCACAAGTTCAATTCCCTTCCCCGATCTAGGTGATGTATCTAGATATGTTGATGAAGATGGAGTTATAAAAAAAAAAAAGAGAAAAAAGAGAAAAATTAAAGGTACTACCAAGGTTACAAAAAAAAAAAAAGTTAGGTGATATTTATGTTGACATGTATATTTATTTTGGAATAGTGTTTTCAAAATTTTAATTTAATTATAAATAATTATTAGATGGATGATAGGGATTTAGGGATATTCTTAAATATTTAGGAATATTCTTAGTAATATACTTAAATCAAAGTTTGAAATTTATTTCTTAACTAGGTATGCACTTTTTTTCTTCTTAATTAAATTGATTAATTTAAAAATTGTCATATTAAATAAGTTATAGTTTTATGGGCATGTGATATTGAGAAGCCATGGTATTGTAACAAAACTTAGTTACAGATTAAGAATCTCCATGATAAAGTAGGAGTGAATCTTTATAATTAGGAATCTTGTTATTCTTACATGTTTTTTCTAAACATATTTTTATTTAACTTATATATTTTATCATTAATCTTAATAATTATTATTTTAAATAAAATATAATTTAATTAATTTTTATGATTTTTTATTTTTATTTTTATTTTTTAAATTTATCAATTTGATGCTTCTTATAGATTAATGACAATCAATATTTACCAACCATTTAATTTATATGATTAAGTTAATCTATATTCAAATTATCCTTTTAAAGAAAACATAATAAAATCTTTCACATTTTTTTAATAGCCATATAGAATCTTGTTTACTTTATGGCTGCACATTAACACAATGGTAATTGGAAAATTTTATTTTCAAATTTTTTTGGTATATGTTTTCATCCAATCAGTTAAATATATGTTAAGCAAGGGGTATTATATATATTAAGCGAGCAAAAGGTGAAATTAGAGAAATGAGAATTTTTTTGTTTAATCAATCATTTTGTATATATTTTTATTATACAAGTGAGTATGCATTTTTATTATACTCTGGGTGAAATTATTGAAATTGGAATTTTTTTATTTAATCAATTATTTTGTATGTATTATATAAGTGATTATGTATATTTATTATACAAGTGAGTATTATACATGTGATTATATTATAATTAGTATTTAGTTTAATTTATAAATATTTATATGAATCTTTTAAGTGATTTTTTTTTAAATTGTTACGTAGAAATTTGTGTATGTTTGGTTGATATTATTACAAAATTATTATATATTATAGATATTATTCATGGTTCACCAATTACTTATATTTTTATTTTTATGTTCGGTCAACATTATTATAAAACTATTATATAATATAGACATTATTTATATGTTTGGTTAACATTATTACAAAGCTATTATATAATATAGATATTATTTATAGACATTGTTTATGGTTTACTAGGAGTAGAGGTTAATCATTCTTATCACCTCTCTCTCCCTTAACAACAACATTTTGTGTTTCAATCATTTTCTTCTATGCTTTTAATTGTCTTTTGAACTGGTCTTATTTTAACATTTAGCATTTCAATCATTTTTATCAATCTCTTTAATTGTCTTTTGAATTAGTCTCATTTTCATCTTCATTTTATATGACTTTTGTCTTCAATATTCTTTGTTTTTATTTTTGTTCTTTGAAATCTTTTTCTTTGATATTTTATTTTCATGTTCATTCTTTTCCAGTTTTCATCTTATACTTGTAAATAGATAAACATTATCTTTATTGAATCCCATATAAAAAAAAGTTTCCATTCATTGAAACACATGGGTTCCTAGTTATTGTATTCACTCGTTCTCTTAAAAAAAACCTTTTCCAATACATGAAAATGATTTGTTGTATTTTTTTCTCGAACTCCTATTTATTTTCCATTATATTACCTAACTTCTTGTTCCATTCTTTAGTATTTTTCTTAAAATTTTCAATTTTAATTGAAAAGTGCGCATCTTATTCTTAGGTGAATTTCAATCTTTTGTTTTTGGCTGAATTGTATTTTTTTTTAAATTAAAAAACCGTTATTTAATAATTTATATTTTATTATTATTCATTAGTATAACTATTTATTTGAATTTGTTTACACGTTCTTCTAGTTAGTCCAAGGAATATATTCTATACTTCTCCTTTTTAAAAACAAAGCCATTTTTAAAATTTAATGATGAATTTACACTATCTATATACATATCGGTTAAAAATAAATAAAGCAATCATGCTTTCTTTTGGAATTGTTTTTTTTTTTTCACACCTGTTTTGGGTTTTACCTTGAGGATATTTAGAAAAACATAATACACCGAGATTCATAACTTCATGCATGTAATGCAACACTAATACATAGTATTTAAATATAAATCAGACATGTACAAGCTTTGGGTGGTTGCGGTTTTAAATTTTTGAAAAGTAATGAAGCATTCTGTATAAGAAGTTTTATTTGACGTTGACCCCTATAGATGTTGGTCAAATTTAGTTGCAAATGTGCCAATTAATATAGGATATGGTTGACTCATTGCAAAGCAAGATGAACTAGATCACATAGGTAATGCAACCTTATTACTGTAACGTAGCCTCTGTAAAATGTTTAAAAAATATCATATCACTCCATTACGTCATTGTGCCACCGAATATATATTTACAATCCCTGGTAAACAGCGATTATGGCTTCAATGGCCTAAGTTTGTTTCATATATAATTAGCGATTTGCCAACACATTCATATTTTCCCGAAGTTGCTTGTAAGCGCCCGGAAGCAAAATTTGTCCAAATTAAACCTCGTGTTCTCATTAGGTTGAACTTAGAAATGATTCGAGACATTCCTAACTCGAAGATTTGTTCTCGATGTCTACCGAACAGGTACATTGGCAGTGCAGGACTAAGTGGAGAAATTCCATCCACTTTCAGAAAATTACAAAATTTGGAAACTCTGTGAGTTTTGGTTGCTTTTATTCTTCATTTTCAGTGAATTGTTCTTTCCTTTATTTTTCCGTATACGGACCACCAAATGAATTCCGTACATTGGAAAATTGTTCTACAGTACATAGTAAAATGAACATGTTTGGATAACGTTTCTTTGGCTTTGGAATGTAGATGGGCATCTGGCAATCTATTTACGGGAAGAATACCAGACTTCATTGGAAGTTGGAAGAACTTAGTTGCCCTGTATGTATCTGTGTAATTGATTTGACCTACATTACTTGTAAATATGTATTGTATATGTTGGTTAACGTGTATACTCAAGTTCATAGAATAATTTATTTTGTCTCTGTGCATGATAGTTGGGTTTCGTTCAATTTAATGCTCATTGCTAGCAACACGCAAAATGCCTATAATTAGCCTTGTAACCATTGTTTCTCCAGGACTGATATTGTAAACATCTAAAAGTTAACAGTTACATGTGGAAGAGATTTCTGGAGGAGTTTCTCCACATAGATACTGGAGAAGAATTAGTGCGTTTAGATTCCAAATTAAGTTCTTCACATGAGACTTACTTCCAAAGTAGTCCCCTTCTGCTCTCCTTGGTCCTCACAGTTGGTTTATCTGTGCTTCGTCTATAATGTTCTTAAACCGGCCCCCACTGCAAATCTTAATCACAAAGAGACCTCCATCATGACGTTTCTTGATTGATCCTATCTACACATATCTTCAAACTCTTTTCAAAACAAGAGACGTTTGAAAATCTGTAAGCTGAGTTCCTCAAGAATAACTTTGAGCTGTTGGCAATAGCATCACCGCCATTTTTAATTAACTTGTTTCATGTAGATTTCTTCCATGTGGTCCTCATTTTCTTCATCTATCTTCAAGGCTTGTGACCACCGTAATGAGGCCATCATGTTATTAAAAATTACAAGTGACGAGAATTCATAGTCTTGTTAAGATATTTTAAGCGGGAAAAGTGTGATTGATGAGTATTGGATTAAGAGAATTTTGAGTGTATTTTATAGGTTAATATTAAAACGAAGTGTGATTGATGAGTACTGTATTAAGAGAAGTTTGAGTGTATTAGCTTAATAGTAACATTTAAAACGATTATAGTGCGGATGTAAGTATATAGTTCAATATAATATTTCAACATTAGTGAAATAATAATTATTTACTAATTTTTGTAATACTATATAAAAATAAAATCATACCAACAAGGAGAATATGTTCCAGATATTTGTAATGTTTTTATTAATTCGCAATATAAAATACTAAGCAACGTGATACTCTTAGAAATTCACCCTTCCTCTCATGAAACTTATTTTGGTATTCAAAATATGCTACATCTCCTAAAATTTTAGGTCAAGTAGAAGACCACATTTGAAAGTACTCACTTTGCAGCCAGCTAAGTTTTTTTAACAGAGAGCTTGTACTAAACCGAGATTCACTTGTGCCGTTTAGACCATGGAATCAATCTTCATGGATTTCATAAATGGTTTGCTTCTTACTTAGAGGATGCATGACTGTAATTTTATACAGATTTGCATATTTTTCAAAATGGAAGTTAATAATTGCAATGCCTTTAGATGTTCCAAAAGGAATACGTTTTATGAAATGCATTTGGTTCATCTTCATTTGGAAGTAATGCTTTCATGTGTCTTACAACATTGTGACAAGATGTGATTATGAGTTCCGAGGTGTTAATCTAGAAATCGTGGTTTCCTGTGTAGTTTGTGAAAATTTCTGAATCTAACCAACATAAATCCTACTGCAGTTCACTGATTCACATTTCCTACTTGTGTTCTTTAATTAACAAGTTATTTACAATATTCTTTAGTAAATATTAATGCAAATACACTACCAACAATATACAGATCAAGTACTCAAAAATAAGATGAGACAATCACACAAAGGACACAATTATTTTTGGACGAAACGTCCTTGGAAAAACCCAATGCGGGAAAACCGGTGCAGCAGATATGAGAGTTTTAACTTTTATTATTAAGCAGATTTCTGAATACAACTAGGGTGCCAAATCCGGCTTAGCCAACAGAGAAAAATCCTGACAGAAGTACCTCTATTTGGAGACAGATATTTTGGTTGATCCAACAACTGAATCAAACCCCACAGGTGACTGCGTTGTCCCCAGTGCTGCGCAGCAGTTGCTGCTCCCAGCGCTGCACTGAGACTGCGTCACCCCCTCTAGGAGCTGTGTCACCCTCCACGTGAGCCTTCCTGGCTCAAAAATCGAACTGTTGAACTGATGCCCAATCTGCCTCATAGAAACCCACAACGTTGCCTCTTGAGTGACTGTGTCACTTCTCAAGGCTCTGTGTCACTCTCTTAGGTGCTACGCTGTCTCTCCTTGGTGTTGTGTTGCCTCTTTGCAATGTATTCTCGGCCTTTGACTGAAGTCCCTCTGCTGAACTACCCCTCTTTGCACTAGAACTCACTTCGAAATTCTTAGCAAACCACGTCACAAAATTTCGACTTAGCTCAAGTGTTGCTCTGTGTGTGTGTGTTTTCCAACTGACACTCAAGCTTTCCTTTATACTTTTCCTGTTGAGAGATCAACGGTCGTGATCACATCTTTAATCAATGGCTAAGGTTAAAACATACTTGATCCTCGTCACTTAGAAGTTTCTCACCCACATTTACACGAATTCACTTTAATTATTTTAATTTCCTAAGTTTTAACTTAGGCTCCATTAAAAATAGTTAATTATTTGAATAAAATGCACTCCGAGCTGAATTTTCTCCAAATGATTTCTAGGTCTTGGAGATCTCATGTGTTCTCTCCACAAAATTTCGGAGCTAGAGCACATCCGATGCTACCCAAAAATGAACACTCCCTCTTAGCGAGGAATGTGTTTTAGCAATACTTCTCACCAGAAGCATCACCCTGATCCACGACATCGGTCCTCTGCGCTGCTGATGCTCGACCTACTGCCCCTCATCCACTGCGTTGCTGAAATCTGTATTGCTGCCCATGGCTCTTCCACTGTTACTGCTGCATCCGTATTGTAGCTCTCTCTCAATATGCTGCATCATGCTGCCCATAGCACTGCCACTGCTAACTGCTGCATTGCAACTCAGTTGCTAAGAGTTAAACAACTGAAAGGCATCCAAAATCCTGACATACTAGTCAGTCTGGATGCACCTCGATGTTGAAGTTTCCTCTGTTGCTAATCTGTCTTGACTGTGAAAATTTCTGAATATAGAAACCCTACTGTAGTATCTTGATTTACTTCTTCCACTTGTTTGATTTAATTAATAATTATTTTATGAAACATTCAGTAAAATATCAAAGCAAACACAACTGCAGCCTACACATACATACAGATCATTTACTAAAGCATAACACACACATGAAAAAGGACACAATATTTTTTGGACAATGTCCCCAACCCAATGCGGGAAAACTAGTGCAACAAATCTTAGAGGGTTTGTTTATTAAGCAGAATATCAGAATACAATCAAGGGCACCAGTAATGGTTTGCCCAACAGAGAATTCACGGCAGATGTACGTATCACTCGGAGACAGAAAATATGGTTGATTTAGCCGAGGAAGAACTCCTATGAAATGCACGGAATACGAGCCCTTTCTGGCCCACTGGAACCCCAACGTTGCTCTTCCAGCCTCTGCGTCATCTTCTCCTGCCCAGCGTAGCCAATGCACAGCACAGGCTGCCCTTGTGTCACCCTGAAGGCCTTGCGTCAGCCTCTGCGTGAGCCTGGCTGCACTGCATCCCTCCTGCTGGTCTCTGCGCTGTCTGGTACGGATATGCCTCTCTGCCTTAGTATTCTCGGCCTCAAATCAGAATAATCTCTAGCCAATCTGTCCCTCACAAGCACTGCAATCTCACTCGAAAATTCTCAGCAAACCGCACCCCAGAATTTCGATTTAGCTCAAGTGCTACCGCTCTGTGCGTTCTCCAACTGACCCCAAGCCTTCTTTTAATACTTTTCTCGTTGATAAATCAACGACCGTGATCTAATCTCTAATCAACAGCTAAGATTAGAAAATACTTGAGCCATGTTACTTAGAACATTCTCACCAACATGTTTAAATTAATTCTCTTTAATTTTTTAATTTCTTTAAGTTAGACTTAGGGTCCCCATTAAAAAATCTAATTATTTGAATAACTTTCACACCGGGTGGAATTTCTCTAAAAAATTTCTGGGTCTTAGAGATCTCATGTGTTCTAGCCCCTCCACAAAGCTTTGGAGCTAGAGCACATCCGATGCTACCCAAACTCTCAACACTGACCCTTTGATGCTACTGTGTTGTTATTACATCTGCTTTGTGCCTCCCGCACTGTTGCAACACTCCACTGTGCTGCTTCAGAATTTGGCGCATTAGCTCTGCCACTGTCACTCCATCATCCCTCGCACCAATTGAATCCCTTCATTCTGCTACTGTCATTAAAGGCTCTCGTAGCCGTATGCAATCCAAGAGTTTGGGCACCTCAAGGATCTTGCCCAAGTTCTCTTTGTAGCTCCAACGATAGCTCCATATCACCCCACCTCTTAGGTGCACGAGCACTCATGGCGCAGTCATCGTCATCCTCCTTATAAGCCTATGTTGTAGCAAACTTTGAGTCAGTATTCTCTTCTTTGCCCTTCTTCTTCAGAGGGCACTGTGTGACGAAATGTCCCATTTCCCCACATCTGAAGCATCTGACCTTTGAGAGGTCCTTTTTCTTTCGTCTCTGCTATCCTTGTTGACCCTTTGATGCAAGAGCCGCATCTTCCTCTTCCTCCTTCTTGACTTTGATCCCTTTACTCCTGCTTCCTGCCTTGGTCCACCATCTGATCTCTTCCTATCAAAGAGTTGCCCACATATCCTCCCAACTAGGAAGAGTAGCACTGCCCAAAATGTTTTGGACAAAAGTTTCTGTTAATTTTGGACAACTAGGTGCAAACTCCATGTTGTGATGCTGAGATGAAGATACTAATATTTTTATTAGATTCCTCTTTCGGAGAGGTGCAAGATTGATCTAAGGATCATCTTGATCCGATGAGCAGAACATTTATTTTGAATTTATTCAAAATATGTGCAAGTCGGCCTTAAGGTTTTGTGCCCCAGCAGTTGTGTCACACACCCTTACTAATGGATATAAATTGGTCAACGTTGGAGGACATTTTCACTCATCTCATCCTCACACATTTTCTCTCTCCTAATTTGATTGGTTCAATGACCTTGGAGGCTCTTCTCTCCACACGTGGGAAATTCCAAGCAGTAGCACATTTCTGATTTCGGTCTAGGGTTTCTGCAACAAACTTTGACCAACATTGACTTTGGTCAACGCAAGGTCAAAAGGACTTGAAACTCTCCCAAAAGTTTGATTTTCCAAATCTGCATTTTCTGGCACTATTCCCGAGGCAAGACGTTGACTTTGAATTTTCTGCGTTTACCTAGCTGTTGCTGCTGTTTGCGTTGACTGATAACGTTGACTTTTGAGTTGACCATTTGGTTGTCCTAGAGGGTTGTGTGACATTGCTGGTTGGCTGACCATATTGAGACTTTGCTGGTTGAAGCATCCTATTGACCGTCGTAACACACCAACACACATATATTTCTGGCTTGTCATCTGTTGATCTACAGGTATGTTCTATCAACATTTTACTTTATTATTTATGTGATTGCTATCTGATATTGGAGAAAAAGTAAAGTTGCATCAAGCATAGAACATCTATATAAATTTACATGGTATCAGAGCTGAGATGAAGACAAATCCTTAGTTTGTAGCAATCACCAAAGAAGAGGATGGGTTCCTCAAACTACAATGGCTTTAAGACTGATGACAAATTGACTGGGAAGGATGACTTCCATGCTTGGAAGATGACATTGGATCTTAACTTGAAAGACCAAGATGTCATGGACTATGTGCAGGGTAAAATCCAAGAGCCTCCATCCACTGCAACTGCTGCTGCCAAAACAAAGTATAAGAAGGGGGAGATCAAAGCAAAGATGATGATCAGGAACTCAATTCATAAGAGTCTAGTTGCCTACATCTCTGAGCTGGGCACATCCAAGGAGATGTATGGTAAGTTGGTCCACATGTTCAAGGCAAACAATGCGAATCAAATCCTATTCTTCAAGAATCAATTGAAGAATCTAAAGAAAGTCAGGGATGAGTCTGTTCAATCATATTTTCTGAAGTTGGCTGAGATCAAGAACAATCTGCTGGCTATTAGGGAGACAATAGCTGATCGAGAGATGGTACTCACCGCACTTGGAGGACTCTCAACAGAATGGCATGTGTTCAACACTACCATTCTCAATAACAATGTGATACTTGACTTTGACGAAGTACTATTAAGATGCGTACAAGAAGAGACAAGGATGAAGGAGTATGAAAATGAAGGAAATGCTGCCTATGCTGCTCATTCTAGAAAGAAGAACTTTGGTGGCCCAAGGAACAAAGGAAGAGCAGGGGCCCAAGGAAAGAAGGGCAAGTGTTACACTTGTCACAAGCCAGGTCACTATGCTAGAGAATGCCCTTTCAAGAATGATTCTCTCGATGATGATGACAACAACAACAACTAGAGGAATGGCAATCAAAGGAACAATAGGTTCAAGGGAAAGAGGAAGGCTCCCTCTGGCAGAAATGGTCAACCTTTCAAAAGGTCGAGAAATTCCAGGTATGAGGAATCAAATGTTGTTGATAAAAGAAATGAATTCATTCTTGTATCTGCCCTCTCTGCTGCATCTCCACCTGACACTATGGATGTCTGGTTGATAGATAGTGGTGCCTCCGAGGTAAATCTTGGGTTCAGGAAGCACTGCGAAATGGTTGAGAAGGATACTAATTTGGAAATTATCCTTGGAGATAATGCCACATATCTAGTGAAAGGGACGGGGAATTGTGACCCTCCACTTGTCTCAAGGTCAAAGTCCTCGGCTTGTGGGATGTACTATATGTACCTAATTGGAAGAAGAAACTTGTGTCTATATCGGCGATGGAAGACAAAGGTTTCAATGTGGCATTCATTGATGGAAAGGTACGCAACTGGAAGAAGAGCTTCAAGGAAGCTATCATGATTAGGTTTAGAGTTGATACACTCTACCAGGTTGGAGGAATTCCACTGGGAGCGATGACGTGTGATACTATTTGACAGATAGAAATATGGAACCGAAGGTTTGGACACCTTCACTGTAAGGCCCTTCCCGAAGCAAGGAAGGTGGTGACAAGGATGCTTGAATTTTCAAATAGTCATGAAGGTGTATGTCAGGGTTGTGCTAAAGGAAAGCATAAAAGGGGACCTTTCCCCTCAAGTGTTACAAAGACATATGATGTATTGCAATTGATACATTCTGATTTGTCTGGTATGCTTTCCATGACATCCTTGGGAGGATGTTCTTATTATATGACATTCATAGATGAATTCTCTCACAAAACCTGGATATACTTCTTGAAAAAGAAGGATGAGGATTTCATGTGGTTTCGTACCTTCAAAGCCTTGGTGGAAAATCTGACAAGGAAGAAGATCAAGATACCGAGGACTGATAATGGCATTGAATATGAGACGAATGAGTTCAAGAAATTTTTCAGAGAAGATGGCATCAAGAGGGAGACCACAAATATCTATACTCCTGAGCAGAATGGCGTTGCTGAACGAAAGAATAGGACCATTGTGGAAGTTGCTCGTGCCATGCTATGTGACCAAGGTCTACCGAAGTTTCTGTGCGAAGAAGCTGCGAACACTGCTGTGTACATACAAAACCGATGCCCACATTATGCTCTGGACTCCAAAACTCTCGAAGAGGTTTTCTATGGTAAGAAACTTGATGTCTCACATTTTAGAGTTTTTGGATGTCCTATTTATTTTCATGTGCCGAAAGAGAAGAGGAGCAAGCTGGATTCTTCTGGGAAGAAGGGAATGTTTGTGGGCTACAACAAAACTAGCGAAACTTGAAGGCCTATAGAGTCTATGTGCACAGTCAAGGAAAGTGGAGATTTGCCACGATGTCACCTTTGATGAAGATGCTTCTACGAGGAAAGTAGTCGATCTTTCGAGATCGGGGAAGATCATCAAGCAAGGCACGAAATCCAAAAAAGAGCAGGATGAGGCTAAAGGACCAATGGACCCGATTGATCCACCTCTTTCAATAGGAAAGACCATCATGGCTCGGGGACACTCTCGGCAGCACATCTTAGAGGGACATATGGCCCCAAGGGGACATTACGTCAAGCAGTAGAATAGATACCAAGGGTATCTAGCAGCCATGAGTACTATCGTACAATCTGAGCTTGGATCTTTTGAGGAAGTCATAAAACATCAAGTCTGGAAGGATGCCATGCACGAAGAGTATGAGTCCATAATGAAGAATGATGTTTGGGATGTGGTTCCAAGACCAGAGGACAAAGCAGTTGTCGCCTCGAAATGGCTCTACAAGATCAAGTATGTGGATTTGATGGAAGTGCTGAAAAGTTCAAGGCAAAATTTGTTGCCCATGGCTTCTCTCAAAAGGAAGGCATAGACTATGATGACATATTTGCACCTGTGGCCCAATATACCACCATCAGATCTATCATAGCCCTTTCTGCTACGCAAGGATGGAGTCTTCATCAGATGGATGTGAAGACCGCATTTCTGCATGGTGCAATAAAAGAAGAGGTATATGTGGAGCAACCTATGGGGTTCGAAGTCCAGGATCGGGACACTCATGTCTGCAGGTTGAAGAAATCCCTCTATGGTTTGAAGCAAGCACCCAGAGCTTGGTACGAGAGGATAGATAGCTACTTGATGAAGCTGGGCTTCACTCGAAGTAATGCTGATCCGAACCTTTACTTCAAGGTTGTCCAGGGGAAGCCTCTCATTCTGGTGTTGTATGTGGACGACCTCTTCCTGACAGGTGCTGACCCTATCATTCATCGGTGCAAGAAGGGAGCTCGCTGTTGAGTTCGAGATGAAGGACCTAGGACTGATGCATTACTTCCTAGGCCTGGAGGTCTGGCAGAGACCTGGCGAGATTTTCCTTTCTCAAGGAAAATACATTGTGAAGCTTTTGGAAAGATTTGGTATGGTGGACTGTAAGTCTGTGTCGACATCGATGGAGCTCAACTTTAAGAAGTTGAGTGGCAGTGCTGCTGGGCCCGTGTTAGAAAATCCTACTAAGTATCGTCAACTCGTAGGGGCCCTGATGTTCTTAGTGAACACTCGTCCAAATATATGTTTTGCAGTGAACACTTTGAGTCAACAGACGGTTGAGCCTCATTACACTCTTGGGTTGGTTCCAGAATGCATTGAGATATCTTTGGGGCACGATAAACCATGGGCTGAGATACACTGCCGGGAGCATGACACTCCTTGGATATACTGATGCCGATTAGTCTGGCAGTGTGGTGGATCGTAAGAGCACATCGGGATGCTGCTTCACACTTGGTTCTGCTTCGATATCATGGATGAGCAGGAAGCAGAAGTCGGTGCTTTGATCAATGCGGAGGTCGAATACATTGCAGTGAGTATGGCTTGTTGTGAAGCAGTTTGGTTGCGAAATCTCTTCAGTGAGTTGTTCAGGCATGTGCTAGATACCACCATGATACTACGTGATAATCAGAGTGGGATTCGGTTGTTCGAGAATCCTATGTTCCACGATCGATCCAAGCATATTGATATCAGGTACCACTTTATATGGGATATGGTACAGCGAGGCGCCATAAGGCTCGATCATATGGGAACTGATGAGCAGGTCGCGGATATTCTCACAAAGCCCCTGGGGAAGGTCAAGTTCCTAACCTTTCGTGAGAATCTTGGTATCGTGGAACGACCCTATTCTGAGGATCCTGTCGGACAATGAGCTTTGGGAGCTCTGGGGGGCTTTGGGGATAGCTTCTCAGAGCTATAAGCAACCAGACGGCTAGGCTTGCCGAACCTTGTTGGTGTGCTTCTACCCCACCGTTGTGATGATTGAGTTGGTTCACCTCTCATTCTCTGTGCCTCGTATGCATCCTACCCATTGAGTTCAGGGCTCATGAGAAGTACCTCTCATTTGGCCAGTGAGGTGGGAAAAGCTAGAGACTAGTAGCAAAAACTGATGGACGCATCAAAGATTTCTGTACTCTTTATCTAGGATGGCACGGTCCAACCACTTGATCTGGGATCAAGTATAGTGAGGTTTCAGACCTCCAATTGACTTCGGGTTAGGTAAAACAACTTCGAGTTGGTATGAGACTCTTTGTGTTGGTATGAGACTCTTTGTGTGTCCTATAGAGGTTTCAGACCTTTGGGCTGAATCTGCCAGCTGGGAATGATGTGTTTGTGAGTGACCCACTTCTGTTCTGAAATAAAGAAGCCAGCAAAGAAAGTTACAGCGGGATGACGCATGATGTTTGGATTGCACAGGTGGATGGAGTTCTCCCTAGTTGAGAGGGAGTGCTAATTTTGGACAACTAGGTCCAAACTCCATGTTGTGGTGCTCAGATGAAGATACCAATATTTTTATTGGATTCCTCTTTCGGAGAGGTGCAAGTTCGATCTAAAGATCATCTTGATCCAATGAGCAAAACATTTATTTTGAATTTATTCAAAATATGTGCAAGTCGGCCTTAAGGTTTTGTGCCCCAGCAGTTGTGTCACACACCCTCACTAATGGATATAAATTGGTCAACGTTGGAGGACATTTTCACTCATCTCATCCTCACACATTTTCTCTCTCCTCATCTGATTGGTTCAATGACCTTGGAGGCTCCGCGTGAGCCTTCCTTGGTGATTTTGTCTCCCTTCCTTTGCCTGTCTGGTCCTGAACTGCATTGTCTCTCGGGATAGTTGCTTTCCTGCAGCAAATTTTCCTCTGTCCTTTCGCTGATGGCTTCAGTCCTCCTTGATCTGCAATTGCTCTGATACCTTGTGAAATTTTTTGAATCTAACCAACAGAAATCCTACTGCAGTTCACTGATTTACATTTCCTACATGTGTTCTTTAATGAACAAGTTATTTACAACATTTTTTAGTAAATATTAATGCAAATACACTGTAGCCTACACCAATATACATATCAAGTACTGAGAAATAAGATGAGACAATCACACAAAGGACACACTTATTTTTGCACTAAACGTCCCTGGAAAAACCCAATACGAGAAAACCGGTGTAACAGATATGAGGGTTTTATTATTAAGCATATTTTTGAATACAAATAGGGTGCCAAATCTGGCTCACCCAAGAGAGAAAAATCCCGGCAGAAGTACCTCTATCCGGATACAGATATTTTTGCTGATCCAGCAACTGAATGATCAAACCCCACAGGTGACTGTGTTGTCCCCAGTGCTGCGTAGCAGTAGCTGCTCCTAGCTCTGTGTTGAGACTGCATCGCCCCATCTAGGAGTTGCGTCACCCTCCACGTGTGCCTTCCCGGCTTAGAAATCGAATTGCTGAACTGATGCCCGATTTGCCTCACAAAAACCCCAGCGCTGCCTCTTTAGTGACTGCATCACCTCTCTAGGATTTGCGTCACTCTCTCAGGTGCTGCACTGTCTCTCCTTGGTATTGTGTTGTCTCTCTGTAATGTATTCTCGGCCTTGGACTAAAGTCATATTTCCGAATTGCCCCTCTCTGCACTAGAACTCACTTCAAAAAATTCTCATCAAAAAAATGTAATATCCCGTTTCGGGGATATCTCTAAAACACGACAAACTCCAACCGGATGGACTGGAGGGCATTTATCGGATATGCGCGCTCTGCGAAAATGAGGACGAAATCGGAGGCTACGCCCTTTCCGGACTCTGTCTAAGAGTATGAAATAAACACACCATGGTATAGAACTAGAATGCTCGAGAAATATATAAAAATAATAGATGTACAAACATATAATAACATAGAAAGAATGTACTGACAAATCATCCGAAAATATAGAGAGAGAATGCTAAGCGTTTTATTAAACTAAGAAATATAATGAAGTACAATAGGTGATCGCAGTGATGGCACCTAAATCTTGCTCAAGGCAAGGAAGAAATACTCTTAGAATACACTGAAATGGTCTGCCTCGAATCGGCGTCCCTGTACCGCCGGAAAACTCGCCATGTGGGCACACTCACCGAAATGAATAGACAACTAGGTCGTTTACCCTCTGCCGGAATGAGCTGAAAATGCGGAATCCTCCCCTCTACTCACCAATCTCGACAAAACCCGGAAACCATACTGCAATGGCCAACCTCCGAAAAACACCCCCTTGGGAAATTACATTGCCTTCCAAGGCTGCTGCGAGGCTAAATGAGAATGGACTGAAATACCGCTCAAACTCCACCAAAATCCTCCCAAAGGCAAAGTGTCCCGATCTCCGCTCAAAATCTCGCTCAAAACCTTTCGCAAACGATTCGAACACCTCGTAGATGGACCGCGCCTCCTCTCAAAGGACTGTGAGCTCTATGAATGCCTGCGCTCACGCAACAAACCCAAACACCAAAACCTCCCGCAAAATGTTGAGAGAATAACCTTGCCCGAGCAGCGCACTCACCGTGGCCTAAGGGCGAGATCTCCGACCGAGACACCAACGCACTAAACAAGGTGCGTGCAAACGAAAGCAACAACGGCATGCCCAAGAAAGTCAAAACGACCAGCTCAATATCATCAAACATGAATGAACCCAAAAACTGAGGAGGGCTCCTCCTCTCTTTATAACGTTGGCCTTCCTCTCAACCCTAAGGCCCACCTCCTCCAACGTAGCCTCTCTCTCTTGCCACGTGCTCATCCTCATCTCGTGCGTAGTCTCTCTATGTAGTCTACGTGGGTCCCCCTCTCTACGTGGTCGCTTGGCCCCCTTGGCTCCCCTTTAAGTTACAACGTTGTGTCTACTGGGGGAGGGTGTTTTATTCCTTTAGAGTGAGTTAGATCCCCCTTCTACTCACTTTTTATTTATTAATATAACTATATACAGGCAAAATTGAACAAAATCGAATATTCCAATTAGCTGTCGCTAATTAGGGAATATTACTAGATCTCGCAAAATGTTGCTTGTCCCCAAGCAAGCTGAAGTGATGGATGCTTTGCAAGATCTTCTCACTCTCCCAAGTGGCATCCTCATCCGACAAATTCTTCCACCTCACCAAGAACTCCCGGACTATCCTCGCTCCAGCACAGTCTGCCTCCCCTAGTATCAATAATAGCCTCTGTGCACGCAACACCAAATGCCCCTCATCATCCGTAGGCGGTAGCTCATCTCGTCACTCTGTCACCTGCTGCCCCAATGCCTTCTTCGGGCATGATACATGAAAAACGTTGTGGATCTTGCTGCCTTGGGGCAGCTCCAACTCATACGCAACCTCTGCCCAATCCTCGCGTATCACCCCTGTATGGCCCATAAAAAGCGAGGGCTTGAGCTTCTCGGCTCCCTTCGCTCGATCGACGACTCGTCGGTATGGTGCAAAGTCGTAGGTAGACCAAGTCCCCTACCTCAAAGCTGTCTCTCCACCCGACCCTCTGTCGGCATACAACTTCTCGTCGGTTTGTGCTTGTAGCCATGTTATCCTTGAGAGCTCGGGAATGTCTCCGACTCTCTTGGATCCAAATCTTGGCTCTAGGAGCCTTGCTAGCACCAAACATCACATCGGCAAAAGATAAGGAATGATACCCATACAAAGCATAGAAATGGTGACATACCAATGGACATGTGATGTGTCGTGTTGTAGCAAAGCGCTCCCCTAGATGCAGCCACTTTCTAGCCATGCTCTTCGTCCGCCTACCGACATAGTTACGCAAGTAGCCCTCCAGCCACTTGTTAACTATCTCCGTCCGTCCATCCGTGCAGTCGGGGTGATAATCGGGTACTCGGTGTCAACTCTGTCCCCCACTCGGTCGGAAAGAGCTCCTCGCCAAAATCCGCCCATGAAGCGGTTGTACTCGTCATCGATGATGGTCTTGGGAAGACCATGCGCACTCGAAAACCTCTCGAAAACATAGCTCGCCACTGTGTGTCTTCGTGTAATGTGCGGATATGGCGAAAAAGTGCGCATACTTTCGTCGGCCGATCAACGACGACAAAGATACGATCCTTGCCCCGCACCATGGGCAACCCCAGTGATGAAGTCCATCGAAATGACTCTCCCATTTCCCCTCCGAATGGGAAGAGGCTCGCAACAATCTCGCTTTGGATGGCTCATCTCCCCCTTGTTCCTCCCCGGCAAACATCGCACTCCCTGATAGCGCCGAGTACGTCCTCCTTGAGGCCCTTCCATGAGAACCTCTCTCTAATGGCCCCAGTAGGTTTTGGTAAACCCCGATGGCCTGCCAATGGTGAATCATGTGATGCATCGGAGTATCTTCTTCTTGCTGAGATCCCTCGCTCAAGAAGATCACGATCCCCTTGTAGTAGATGATCTCATCGTACCACCCTGTACTCTATCATCCGCCACCTGTCCATCCGTAACCTCACATGCAAACCTGTCCTTGGAGTACTCCACTAATAGTCGAGCCCTCCAGTCGTATCCAAGCTCATCAGAGACAACGTGGCTGGTCTCACGTGAAAGGGCATCGGCTACCACGTTATTCTTCCCCTTGACATACTCAATGTCAAAGTCATATGCTCGGGATCTTGACCGATCCACTTCTGCCGCCTCTCGTAGCGCTTTATCGCTCCAAAAAGAACTCGAGGTACAGTTGTGATCAGTCCTCACCACGAACCTCGTTCCCCACCAAAGTACTGTCGGAATTTGGCCAATGCATGCATAATGGCCAACATCTCCTTGTCGTATATAGCATACAACCTCTCGTGCGGAAGGAGCTTCGGCTCTCAAAGGCTATAGGGTGTCCCTCCCCGCATCAACACTCGCGCCCGATCCCCTCTCCCGACGCATCACACTCCAAGACAAATGGGCCGCGTAAAATATCGGCAAACGCAAGCACCGGACGGCTCACTCATCACCTCCTTGAGCTTGTCAAAGGCTCAGTCTTGCTCGTATCCGACCAACTGAATGCCCCTTTCTTCGTCGAAATCTGTGAGGGGTGCGGCAAGGCTGAGAGAAACTCTTGACGAACTCTCCTCGTAGTAAGTGCAGTATGCCGAATAAATCCCTCGAAGCTTCCGTCACGTTTCTCGGCTCCCGGCCAATCTCGATGGCTCCCGATTTTCTCCTCGTGGACTCTCACTCCGTCCACTCCAATGATGTGACCCAAATACAACATCTCCGTCATCCCAAACTCACACTTGGAGAGCTTAGCATAGAACTCGTTGCTCCTCCAAAGATATGTGAGTACTCGCTCTATATGCTGAAGATGCTCCTCCCAAGTCCTCGCTATATATGAGGATGTCATCGAAGAAGACCAACACAAACTTCCTCGAATGACTGCGAAAGATGTGGTTCATGCAAGACCGGAAAGTAGCTGGTGCATTGGTTAGCCCAAAAGGGCATAACCAAAAACTCAAAGTGCCCATAATGACACCTAAAGGCGGTCTTGGGAATGTCCTCGTTCCCTCACGCGAATCTACGATGGTACCCGAATCTCAAATCAATCTTTCGAGAAGAACTTGTGCTCCTCTCAACTCATCCATCAACTCATCGATCCTCGGGTATAGGATACTCGTTCTTCGGGAGTCTTCGTTCGGGGCCCCGTAGTCAATGCACATCCTCAAGGTGCCGTCCCTTCTTCTTCACCAACACCACGGAAGAAGCAAAACGGACTCAGTGCTCGGTCGATGTGCCCAAGAGCGCAACTCCCCGGATGGCCCGCTCAATCTCATCCCGATAGGCTTTGGGATGCCTATAGGGGGTAGTAATCACGCCACCGAATGCCTCGCTCAAGCTCGATGGTGTGCTCGAACCCCCAGATCCGGCGGGGTCGACCCAGTGGTATATCCCCAAACACCGCATCATACTCGTCAAGGATGGCTCGTATATCAGGGATGAACCATCCGACCCGTGGTCTCCCGCCTCGATGCCCGCAACTCAACCGCCCACTCTATGTCTCCCTTTCCGGAAATCGCCTCCATGCGTGTGCCGAAACCGTTTCGAGGTGGGTAAGTGTGCATCCCGCGTATCTTCTCATGCTTCCCCGGTCTTCTCTTATCATCCCACTCCATCTCTAAGGCTCTCCCAATCCGTGGTGATCTTTCCCCAAAGTAATCAGCCACCGAACACCCAATACCACATTGGTGTCTCTGCATGTTGACCACGAAAAGTGATCGGTCAACGTGTAGGGTGTCCCATCGTCACCGACAACTCGGGAACATACCGAGCACTGCATCGTCTCGATCTCCGGGACCAAAACTCGAAAACCCATCAAAGCTCTCGGTCTGTATACCTCTCCGCTCGACCATCTCGTGCATCAATGAAGTTGTGGGTTGCCCCACTGTCAACCAAATAAACCGACACTTGGCCGGCTCACGCATCGTCCCTCGTACGCGCGACGTCAAATACTTGGGAACTCCTCGCAACGGTCGCAAGAGTCCCTCCCCGTGGGTGCAAAGATCGCACCTCCACGTCCCTTGGGAGGTGGAGGTGGCAACCGATCTCGGGCTCGTATGACTATCTCCTCGCCTTCTCATCATCCCTCTCATCCTCTTCCCCGCGCTCATCGGAGAAGACCTCAATGAAGTGTGCTTTGCCGACGCACACCTATGTCCCCGGTGCCCACCAGCTTCCGACAAGTGAAGCACGAGCTGCTTCTTCCTCAACTCCCTCCCCGGCATCATCATATCTGCGTGCCCGTCCCGATTCCCCTTTGGAGGCGGAACCCACATCCTTCCCCTTGGGCCAGAGACCCTCCGTCTCAGGGAGTAAGGTGTCTCGAGTCCTCGGGCAATGCATCCTGTGAAGTCTCGGGTCCCCGCTGATAGCATCTCGGAGTGTAGCTGGTCTAGTAGATCTCGACTAGACCTCGAAGTGGCTCTCGCTAACCCCTCCACAAACATATAGATCATCCGCATGCTGCGGATAGATCGTAGCACCATCACCGAAACCCTCAAGAAATCTGCAATGTATGTCTCCGGGGCTCCCTGGTCCCTGCTTTGAGCCTCGTCTACTCCAACAAAGTGTTGTTCGGATCCCTCCCGGTCAAATCGCTCCATCAATCTCCTCAGTAAACTCGGCATACGTCGTCACTGTAGAGTGTCCGAGTGTGACCATCCCATGGAACCACCGATCTCGGGCCTCACCCATCCAAATGTAATGTCGCCACCTTGATGGCCTATGTCTCCGACATCTGGTTAAGTCTGGAAATAGATGTCCAGTCTTTCTCCACCCAAGACTTTGCACGAACTGTTTGATGACCCATCAAACGTAGGCAAATGGAATTCGCTAGATGTGGCGGTGGGCTATCTCCATCATGATAATGTCGGTGCCCTCTATGATGGTCGCGAGGTCTATCGTCCCCGCCGGAGCCGAACAAAATCTACGTAAGGAGAGAGCATCCCTCGAACTCCTATCCATATGCTCGGTGCTCGGCAAAATATCCGCCCATGTGTCCGGCTGCTGCCTCTGCCGTGCTCCCGCATGTACGCGCTCCCAAGAAAGTGGGCATGGTAGAGCGTGTAGGTGCACGTGGGAAGCCACCTGCCCGAGAGTATCACGTTGAGCAGCACCATGCTCCGACAAATGGTGGAATGTACATCGATCCCTCACCTACCCTCGGAATACCCCGTGGGGTCTCATGCGCTGTCTAGCCTCTACGATAGTGAATCTCTAACCCATCACCTCAATCGCTCGCTAAATCTCCGCATCGTTTGAGGAGTGCCTCCCCAAACCGTTCGTCTTCGTCTCTATCTCGCCATCGGCTCTCTCTCGTTTAGATCTAACACAGATCTCCTCCTCTTTCTGCGTCTGCCACGAGGCTCCTCCCCCGCTCCGTGTCCACCACCCGAACACAATCTCCCTCTCCGTGGGTGCTCTCCAACCTACGCTCACGATCTGCGTACTTCCCCGCTCCGCTAGCAAATATAGGGTCTCTTCCCCGGTGTCATAGACAACTAGCTCCACGAGCTGAGCCAGAACTATGCCTCCGATACCGCCTGTAATATTCTCGTTTCGGGGATATCTCTAAAACACGAGCAAACTCCAACCGAGAGATGGACTCGGAGGGCGTTTACTGAGATATGCCACCTGCTGGGAAAGAGGACGAAATCTGGAGGCTACTGGCCCTTTCCCGGACTCTGTCTAAGAGTATGAGATAAACACACCAAGTGGTATAGAACTAGAATGCTCAAGAATATATAAAAATAACGAGTGCAAATGCATATACAATAGCATAGTAAAGAATGTACGACAACTCATCCGATAAATATAGAGAGGAAAATGCTAAGCCATTTTATTAAACCGAGAAATATAATGAAGTACAATAGGCGATCGAGTGATGGCACCTAAACTTGCTCAAGGCAAGTGAAGAAATACTCTCGAATACACAGTAAATGGTCGCTCTACGAACCGCGTCCCAGCTGGCTGGGAAAACCTGCGTGTCAGTCGCTAACACCGAAATGAGCTAATAACTAGAGGCTGCTCCGCTTGCTGGAATGAAAGCTGAAAATCTGAATCCTCCTCTACTCACCAATCCCGACAAAACCCAGAAACCATATCGTAAATGTGCCGACTTCGAAAAACACCCCCTTGGGAACTACGCTGCCTCCAAGGCTCGCGCAGCCCGGCTAAATCGAGAATGACTGAAAATACCGCCTCAAACTCCACCAAAATCCTCCAAAAGGCAAAGGGCCGACCCTCTCGCTCAAATCTCCCAGCAAAATCTCCGTAGAAACCCCGATCCGAACACCTCCTAGAGTGGACTACGTCCTCCCTCTCAATGACTCGCGCAGTCTCTATGAATGCTCAACTCCACAACAAACCCAACACCAAAACCTCCCGCAAAAATGCGATAGTAACTCTTGCCCGAGCAGGCACTCGAAGTCCCCGGCTAGAGGGCGAGATCTCCGACCGAGACACTCGGGCGCACTAAACAGTCGTCAGCAGACGAGCAACAACTCACCGGCGTGCTCAAGAAGTCAAAACGACCGGCTCAATATCATCAACAACGGAATGAATGAAATGAGAAGGCTCCTCCCTCTTTTATAACGTTGGCCTTCCTCCAACCCCTAAGGCCCATCTCCTCAACGTAGCCTCTCTCTCTTGCCACGTGCTCATCCTCATCCGCGCGCAGCTTCTAGAGCATACGTGGGCCCCCTCTCTACGTGGTGCTTGGCCCCCCTTGGCTTCCCTTTAAGTCACAACGTTGTGCTACTAGGGAAGGTGTTTTATTTCCTTTAAGTGAGTTAGACCCTCTTCACTCAGCTTTTTATTTATTAATAAACTATAGATGGCAAAAATCGAACAAAATCGAATATTCCAATTAGTTGTCGCTAATTAGGAACATTACAAACCACTCTCAGAATTTCGACTTAGCTCAAGTGCCGCTATGTGTGTGTGTTCTCCAACTTACCCTCAAGCCTTCCTTTATACTTTTCCCCGCTTTGAGAGACTCACAGCTACCGCATCAAATCTTTAATAAATCGACTCAAGATTAAAACAGTACTTGATCCTCATTACTTTAGAAGCTTCTCACCCACAATTACATGAATTCACGCTAATTATTTTAATTTCCAAGTATTAACTTAGGCCTTCATTAAAAATAACTAATTATTTGAATAACACACACTCGCGGAATTTTCTCCAAACGATTTCTAGGTCTTGGAGATCTCATGTGTTCTAGCCCCTCCACAAAAATTTCGGAGCCAGAGCACATCCGATGCTACCCAAAAATCAACATAGTTGAGTCTTGTTTCGTGTCATAGATCCACCTTATTTTGATCTTATCTTCTAGAAGTCGGTGACCTATTCATATATAAATGTAACCATTGCTTGATCAATAATATGTGGCGTGTGAATTGTGTTTTATGTGAACAATGCTCTCTCTCCATTTTTCTAAGTTGGTATCGCAGCCTGTTCTTGCCACTAGGGCTTCACTCAATGAACCTCGACATATCACGTGTGTTCATAGCATACTAAACAATACCCCTACTTTGACTACATATTGGAAATACCTCTTAAAAATCACATTATTTAACCCCCCTACCAATACAAACCCAATACACCTTCCTAATTTAAAAAACCCTACTTTTCACTAGATATTGTAGGTATCCATTTTTTTCATTAACATTTTTTATACCCCTTTTATACTTTTTCATTAACTTTGAGCTCCATTTTTTTCTTCCCCGCCATTATAAAAACCCTTTACCTCCCCGATATATTTCTCAATATATTATGCCATTGTTTCTCAATATATATCCCCCAATATGAATGCACGTGGTATGGTATTGTTTCCCCGAAGCGCCCCTGTGGTTCCCGGGCTTAACTACCTCACCATAGAACCAGGAAGATGCGAGAGCCTTAAATTTTCAATGTTGTTGTAGATTAGGTTAAGTGTAGGAGAGGGAGTGTTACTGTGTGTGTTTTTTAGTGTATGAGATTTAAGTATTCTTGTGTGTTTGGTTTCGTATATTTGTGAGCTATGCAAACGTTGTGGGTATGGCGGACTGCAGAGGATTACAAGAAAGATCGTTGTTGTGACAAGAAATAAAAAACCGTGGAGCGAAAGATTCGTAAGATTTTGATGGTCAACGCACGTGATCTTTCAATGGGGGTGTGTTGGGCCGTCGCTAATTTTTTTTAATACGTGCTCCCGTGCTCGCATTGGAATTTGGCATAATGCACTTGCTGAGGCTTTCTCCGTAACCACACACATTGATTTTGGATGTCGCTTTTCGTGAGTCTTATGCAACCTTGCTCTTTCTCCTGCCGCTCTCATGGAGTCTTACTGTGCACCCTATATGCCTCTGTATACCATCACATGAGCCCTTATAAAAAAATACGACCCATTTTCACAAATCAAAGTTTTTTTTTCTAAATAAATGGAAAATCTTTTTTTAAAGTTACATAACCTTTAAAACATATAATCGTTTCTTTTTAAACTTCGTTTACCCAATGCCATTAAAATATAACCCATATGAATTTTGTCATTTACCTCCCGACATCTTCCAAACAATTCGTGCTCCCATTTTTGCTTGTAGTGCTCTGAATTTCATGCGCCCCTTTTTATTAATAATATGACGCGCCAACGCTTTCTTGGTTCGATAGAGGAGTCGTTGACTTAATTTTTTTCTTTCCTCTCGTCGTAGTTTTTCGATAGACGATCGGAAGTGCCGAAATGCGGAAAGAACAAGAGGAGAAAGTGCGTTGATCATGGAGAACTTACGAATCTTAGCAAACCGCTATACAACGCCGCTCTGCTTTGTACCTGTAAGTGCATTTATCGCTAACCGTTTAGAATTCAACCTCCATTCTTCCAAATCACAAGCACAAAGCTCCGTTGCTTAGCAAAGATCGAGGTCAACGTTAAATTTGCCGCGGTAGATTGTTAGAAAATCGAAAGTTAGAAAGACTTTCTTGTTCTTGATTATTTACTTGTGATGTTCTTTAATTCTTATTATATTCTTCTTTGTCTTCTTTCTTCTTAGTTCATCAGGGCAAATATCAAAGCAAAAGGACATAGATCAAGGACACTAGATATAGGCCAACACCAGGAAAAACCCCACTCTAGGAGAAAACCTAGCCGTGATTCTTCCTTCAATAGTTTTCTTGAGACTTTAGACCTTGACTCACACTTCCTCCACACAAATTTAGCCTTCCTCTTGATCCTGTCTTCGACCTCGCGCAGTAGCCGGTGAGCACTTTTGCAGCAGACTTCCTTCGATCTAGAAACTTCGACCTAGCTTCGGGACTTTCGATCCTCGGGAGAAAAGAGTTTGATCTTTCTTCAAAGGGAGTTTCGATTTTGACCCAATACAACTTCTTAAGGCACCAACATCCAGAGCAAAGTGACTTCGACCTATTCTTCTCTTGGAAGCAACAACATGCAACAACTAACAACAACAAAACAATGAGGGACTTCGATCTTCCAATCTAGGGCACGTGAGAGAGATAGAGACACCAAAACTTTCGATTTTTCCTTCAATCCTTCAGCTCTTTATCCAAACTCACACTTCTTTTGACCCCTTCCTTGACTTCGCACTTTTTCCTTATGTAGCAATAGATATCGAATTTCGTGTGTGTGGTGAGTCCTCCAAATGCGTTTCGATCTCCCGTATATATAGGCTTGTGATGAGCTCGAATTCTCGGTTTGAGGCCGACTTGATCACTTGAAGGCCGACTTGATGTGGAGTCTCTATAAATCATATTTGACTCAACACTAGACCTAATTACATGATTCAAAAACCCGGTATGGGTCAATTTGAGATCGTATTGACTCTCTATAAACTCGTAGAATAAATCCTAGAAGTCTAAAATGGGGACTTTGACCTAAAATAATGTGACCCAAGCATGAAACCCATGCTTTAATAAGTCATTTAATAATAATATAAAATTCATTTTTCTTTATTCTTTTGACATGTACGTTAAATATTGACTCAAATATAATTTATGAAGACCTGAACCTAGTTACAATCTTCAACACTCCCTCTTAACTAGGGAGGTATTCATAATACACAAGGAAGATCTCAACTATGTATCTAGTGAAGAATTTTTTAAGCACCTCGATGCCATGGACTAGATTCCTGACCACAGACAATCTATTCATTGTTCTTTCAATAGTTTAGGCATCGGAATGCCATGGAATAGATTCTCGATCCCAAGGAAATCTATCCAAATGGGACTAAGATGGACTAAAGCTTTCAACCTCTATAGGTACTTTTAGCTTGACTTACTAACCACATCAACCCGCAGAACTAGGTGCACATCCACCCGATGCCACCCTCCCTACCCGTACATCAAAACAAAGTGCTAAGGTAAATAACTCCCTCACTAAGAGGGAGTGTTTATTTTTTGTAGCATTGGGAGGTATTCGCACATGGCAAAAGGATGTGGGAAAAGGGGTCTCCAAGTTGGCCTACAAAAAATTAAAATAAAATTTCTTTGGGGTGACAAGTCGTGCCCAACCAATGAAAGGGTGTGTCCCTGGATTATTTTACCCCCATTCGAAACAAGTGTAAATAGATGATGTGACATCTAATTTTTACCACCAAGCAAGAGCAATTCATCTTCTCTCTCATCATCATCTTATCTCTCTTGGGCAACTGCACGTGTGAGAAGGAGGCCAAGCTTGATTGAAGTTGACTTAATTGTTTTGACTAAGTATTGGAGTCACATGTGTGAATCTGTTTGATCGTTGACTAGGCTGAAGGGTTGACAATAGTTAGGATTTGACTGAGTTGTATGCATCTCATTGACCACTGTAGGTTGAACTTGACCGTAGGCGAAGTTTGACTGTTTGACCAAACGTTGACTTTGTGTATTTTGTTTGGTTTTACCAGATTGACTAGTTTCTTTTTTGACCAGGTTTGACTGATATTTGGACTTGTATATTAGTAAAGTTTTCTAGGCAAATTGCTGATTTGTAAAACTTGTCTGAAGAATAATTTTTTCCAAAGAAAAGTTGTTGGGTTTTCTCCCAAGGTTGTGCTTCCGAGGGTAAAATTATTGTCTCTATTGTGCATGGATGTCTTTCTATGATCTTTATTGTTTCCGCTACATTTACTATTGAAAGTTTTTGAATTGTAATTGTTCAATGATAGTAGGTAGTAGCATAAAATACTGTGTGAAAATTCATTAGGAAGTAATTATTTTTCAGAAAATTGTATCTATTGTACATCTTGTAGAAAAGTCAACAAATATGTGAACAAACACATGGAAAAGATTTGTCTAATATGTAGCTATTTAGTTACAACACAATGTCATACACTTCGCAACAAAACGACGTGGCAGAAAGGAAGAACGGGACACTAAAATAAATGTCCAACTGCATGTTGCGTGCAAGGTCATTACCTTCAAAGTTATGGTTTGAACCAATCAACTGTGCTGCTTTACATCCAAAATAGAGTACCACACAAATTTGTGAAGGGGGCCACTCCTTATGAGGCTTGGTGCGGTAAGAAATTGAAACTCACCCATTTCCATATCTTTGGATTGCGAGCATGGAGTTCGAATTCCATTGATAAGCAAAAAATCTTTAGAGCCACGAGAGGAAGGGGTGCATGTTCGTTGGATATTCAGATGGAGTCAAAGGGTACAAGTTGCTAGATATTTCCATAGAACAACTCTTTATTGAGAGGAGTGTAAAGTTTGAAGAAGATTCTCTACATGCAACTCTCGGAGGACCTTGTTGCACAACCTCTGCCACTTCCATTGTTGCATTTCCACGACCTTGGTGTCTAGGATAGAATCTTAAATCTCTCGATGCTACCAAAACCAAGAATCTCAACAAAGATACTTAGCACAACCGAACAATATAACGCAATAAATCAATCACGTGCACAATAACAACCATAACAACAATATATGTAACCCAACTTCGTTTATACTATCAACATATAATACAACAAGTCTAGGGCTCTCGTACAATGGATAATGGCTCTCAAATATCCACATGTACAAGATTACAAGGTATAATGACAATCTCACTGCTCTAGTGCACAATCACAACCTCTATGTCGTATCTTGTCCCAGTGTCCTTCGCTTCCGAACCGCTCTTTAGCTGCCCCCTTAGTCCATCAAGAAACAACACATAGAGACTCTGAGAGGCCCGCAACTTATCACCGTTGCAAGTCACTACGCTACAATGAACACGGGTCGATCCAATTTGCTTCTCTAGGGCTACGCCAATACCTAAGCATTAATCTTCCTTCTTAGCTAGCTTTCTTCGTCCATCAAAGAGCTACACATTAGGCTCAATACTTCACCCAATTACGCAATAGTAGTCCAAAGTCCTTTGTTGTTGCTCTAGGGCTACTTTGGACATCTACACGCTCGCCCTCCAAATGTACCAAAGATGCCCAATGCAACTATTGAAACTTCACTATAGAATTTGCCCACCGGTTAGGCATCTAACCACCAAGTTTTCCCCTCCTCTTTGGTTTCCATAGGGTTTCCCAAATCTGATCCAACCTCGGTCAATACTTGACCCAACATAATGTGAAAATTCGTACTACCCGAAATCCTACCGCAGCAACCGATGGAAAGTCTTCTATTTGTTATTTACTTAACAAATTATTTACCGTGTTCTACAAGCAAAATATCGAAATCCATACACTACAACCTTCACAAATAAAAACTGGCGAAGAAAAACAAGTGCGGAAACAAGATCTCGTAAATAGAAAATCATAGACACATCCGACACCGTTGTTTTTGGACTAATGTCCTCGAAAAACCCAATGCGGGAAAACCGATGCAACGAAACTGAGGGTTTATATATCATGCGAATTTTTCTCGAAATACAAACTCAGATGCCTTGTTGGCTATCCTCACTAGAGAATCCGACCGACAAGAAAGTTAGTGAGATTACTCTACGACATCGACACTCGGAAGCCCAACCGGCCAAAACACCTCGATGGCAAGCCCTCCACAACCTCTCGCGCAGACCCTTTTGTGTCACCTCGCGTGGGGACCTGTGTGGCTTCTGCATTTTGGCTCTTCCTGTCGGCTGGATCTCGACCCTTTAGCCCCTTCCGTCTCACAACCCGACTCTCCGGCACTAGATCCGACCGATCCTCAGTCGAATAAAGTACCTCCTCGAAGGCCGCAGCTGGCCGGCTCGTGTAGCCGCTGCTATCGCTCTCGTCGGTACTACTTCTCCGTCTTCTTCGTGTCGTGTATTCTCGCGCTCGAGAATAGACTTTCCAACCAGAAATTATCGCCCTCTCCGCGTGGAATCTCTAGATCGATCTTTCCTCTTAGCACCGCTCACTTCATGAAATTCGATCTCTTGATCCTTTCTTTGTCTCTGTATCTTCCAAATTGTCCCTCTTAAGTCCTTCTTATAATCTTCTCGTTGAAACTTCAACGACCGGGATTAAATCTCTAATCAACTGGCTAAGATTAACTTTTGAATTGATCTCTCACCTTTTCTAGAACATTCACAATCCATTTTATTAATACCCATTAATTATTTTATTTTCCTAAGTTTAGACATAGGGTCCCTTTAAAAATAATTAATTATTTTAATAAAACATATTCCGAGTAGAATTTTCACAAACAATTTATGGGTTCTTCGGGAATACATGTGCCTAAGCCTCCTTGCAAATTTTGAGACTTAGAGCACATCCGATGCTACCCAAATCAACACTCTCTCTTAGCGAGGAATGTGCTCTAGCAATACACCCCTGTTGAGTATCGCTTCCGATTCTCGCAACATCACCCTCTCGCGATGCTGATGTCTCACACTCAGTTACTCACCAACTTCTACGCAAATGTCGCATCTATACCGTCGCCGACCCTACCACTGTCAACACCGCAACCGTACTACAATTCCTTCTCAAATTTTGCATTCGTGTTGCTCGCTCGCCCCTCGCCACCGCCAACTGCCACTACACCGCAACACCGTTGCTTATTGCAACGTAAAAACATCCAAAACTCGAACAAGTATTCAATATGATGCATCTCGCATCGAAGATTCGATCGCTCGCTAGCCTCTCGCGCTCGACCCTCTAAAGTCGTTGTCGACTCGCGTTGTGCCTCACTTCACTATCGCCAACTCTGCTCGCAGCTACGTCGCACTCGGCGTCGCTAACCACCGCACCGTCACTTCGCACTCCTTCGCACCAACCGGCACTCGTCCATCTTGCTACATCTCGATTTGGGCTCCCGTAGCAAGGTATTGATATGAGAGGTGGACTCCTCAAGGATCCTCGCCTGACCTGTAGCTCTCTGGGTCTCACGACTCCAAATCACCCCACCTCCCTCCTAGGGATATATGGGCAATCATTGCAAACTCCTTATCGATCCTAGGGAGGTGCGGCTTGCGCATCATGCTTCTCGTCTTTGTCTCTCTTCTTGAGAGGACACCGTGTGGCATAATGTCCCATCTCGCCACACCGAAAGCATTTGATCTTGGAAAGGTTCTTCTTCCTCCGTCGTTGCTCTCGCTTTGCCCATTTGATGCAAGGGCCACATTATCCTCCTCCTCCTTTGTCTTCCTCCCACTATCGTGCGCCTCAAGTTGACACTTGAGTAATTCCCTCCTCATCTCTTCTGTCGAAATGATCTCGAAAGCACAGAAAATTGATTATTTGCACAATTTCACCAAATATTAACTAAGGTTGTTTTTAAGTGAATGAACGAGAGAAATTGATTTTTAAGTGCCTTAAACATAAAACTTGAAATATGAAATTAAGCATGAACAACAGAGCATAAGAAGAAAAACACAGAAAAACTTGATGACGAAAGTTCGTCCCTCCTGACTACATCTCCGGTCCGCTTCCAATGGGCGTCCACCGTATTAAAAATGCTCATAAAGTCTCTTTACATCAAATTCACCATTTTGGACTTTGTTCACACAGCATCAATGGCTATCGCTCGAAGATAGGCCTCGGCCTCATCTCTCCAACGCAACTTACGGATCTCAAAAAGGCCCAATATTGGCCAAGTTATGCCTCAAAAGGCATATTACAAGTGATCGATAATAGAACTTGATGTGACTCCACTTTACAACTACCCTCCCTAGGGTGCATTGGTTAATCCTTTTATAAAGCCCACGAGAGGTCCCGGGGTCAAACTTGTGGGTCTCCCCGGGATTGGTTTGACAACATATAGTCTATCGCTACAACCCCCGCACCATATATATATATATATATATATATTATGGTTTTTAACCAAGTGTTAACAATAGTATCAAAGGCCCGACAGTTATATAACTCCCCACAGGCATCGTGGCATATGATATTAACATAGTATATGGTTACAATATTAAACCGATGGATCAACTCATGTCATATGGTTTGACATTACTCCGATCGGTGGCATATGGAACTTCGACCCATGGCCTATGAACTTTGGAATATGCGGTTGTCATAAGGTTGCTTCAGCGCCGAGTTGGAGACTTTGCTATGTCGTTTGGTAGCGCATTAAAACAAACTGTGGGTTTGGCGGGGCTGTTGAATGTGGCGGGCTCCGCCAACCCTTACCCCATATACCATACAATGAGACTTTAAATACATATATGCACCTTTGTATTAACAATTGAACTCGTGGGCTAATGGTAAATTTTTGTAGTGCTTCTTCGTGAGGTCGCTGTGTTCGACCCACACTTGTAAGTTTGACCCGCGCCTAGTTTGAACGCTTGGTAGTTTGACTTTGACTTGCCACGTGTCTCGTTGTGAGATCGCCACTTGGCTCGCAAAGGCCCAATTTTTTTCCTATTGGAGAAAAAATCTTCGAATGCGTTTTCTCCCTCATACTGGGAGGCCATTTTTCAAACCGAAATATATCACTAGAATTAGCGAGACGAGCTCTTCGAGTTGGCGCTAGTTTCATGAGTATCCGAGACCGTAAAATTTTGAGCATTTTTGAGGATACTCCCCGGATCATTCCTCTCCACTCGGAAGCTTTTGTACCACCAAAAGTTTGGTTTTAGCAAACATGAGGTGAGGGTATAGCTCCCTCACCCTTACGATCTCCATCCACCTTGCTTTGCATGGATTCATGCCTTTGAGTCCCACTTGAAGATACTCAACATCTCCACGCCCGGAAGTGTAGAGCTTCCTATCCAAGATGGTATCTTTCTCGTAACTCTACCATACATTCAGGTGAAAAATCATCTATAGTTGGAATTTGAGCATTTTCCTCTGGATCCATGATCATTGGAGGTACATACAACTTCAAATTTTCAACATTTACAACTGAATATATGTGCATGTATGGAGGAAAATTTAACCGGAATGCATTTTGTCCAATCATTTCAACAATTCTAAAAGGGCCATACCTTATAGGTTTCAACTTTTTACCTTCACCTTTCATCCTTTCTTTGCTGATGTACATCCATACTTGATCACCAACCTGAAAGTGATGATCCACCCGATGTTTGTCATGATGCATTTTGTATTTCGCCTGACTTTTCTCCAATTGTTCCTGCACTGCTTCATGAATCGTTTGGATTTTTTGAATGAACTTGATTGCTTTGTTGGCATCTGCATGTCCATCCTCCTTAGCTTCTTCACCTTACATAAAGTCCATTGGTGATTTTGGCAGGTACCCAAAACATGTTTCAAAAGGAGATCTGTTAATAGAAGAGTGCAAGGCCCAGTTTAAGCATGCTGGCCATAATGTAAGGATTCATCCCACAACTTAGTATGTTTGCTACAATAACCTCTGAGAAGATGTACCACGCTTTGTTCACCACCTCTCGTTTGTGGATGAAAAGTTGTGCTCTTTTTCAACTTAGTGTCCATGAGTCCCCACAAAGTGGACTCAAAACTCCCCCATAAAACGAGAGTCCCGATCTAAAAATTATAGTATTAGGCAACCCAAATGAACCCATACATTTTGAAAGAACAACTCGTGCAGCTTTCGATCGGGCAGCTTACTTTTCTTTTTTACATGGAACAAGAATACACATTTTGCTAAATCTATCAACCACAACATACAAATAATCATGCCCTTTTCTAGACATTGGAAGTCCTCTTACAAAATCCATAGATATACCGTCCCATGGCCGAGAAGGAACCTGAAGTGGCATATACAAACCTAGCTTTTTTGTTGTTTGGTTTTCTTGTTGAACACATGACACAACCTTTGATGTACTTAGTAAATCGTTTCATTCATTCGAGGCCAATAGCAATACCTTTGTAATCGTGCCACTGTCTTACCTACACCAAAATGCCCTCGAAACACGAGAAGAATGTGTTTGCTCGATCACATGCACTCTTTCTCCCTCGTGGTATGCACAACTTGCCAAGATGGTACAATAACCCGTCATGAACATGATAATTCACTTCTTCCACCCGAACACCATGAGTTAGTGATTCATAAACATCCTTAAAATTTGTATCTGCAGACATATTGTTCTATATAACTTTCATGTGCTAAAGAAATTTTTTTGCGTAATAACCGAAGCATTCAAAGAAGGTTTTGATAACATATCAACTACTTTATTGGTGATACCTTTTCTTATATTTGATTACTAAGTGGAATTGCTGCAAAAAATCCCATCCATCTATAATGTCGAGACTATTGCAACTTAGTTTGAGATTGAAGGTACCGAAGTGGATGATGATCTCGTATGAATCATCTGCTTTCTTTGCCCATTAAATAATGTTTCCATTTTTTTAACACATTACACTAATGCATACAATTCTTTATCATAAGTTGGATAGTTAGCAATCTGATTTAGAAAATGTTTTTTGAATGAAAACAAATAGGCTTTCCTTTTTTGCAATCATACTACGTACTCATTGCATACCCACTAGCATCAGTTTCTATTTCAAATGGTCATGAGTGTGTCTAGTAAACCCAAGATTGGAGTTGTAACAATTTTATGCTTTAAAGTATCAATTGTTTTTTTGTTGTGAGACGTTAGAACTTGTTAAAGCATGAAGTGGCGATGCAATAAAAGAGAAATGAGAAATAAACTTCCTCCAATACTGAACTCGCACCCAAGAAACTTCTAACTTCCGTCACATTTTGTGGTCTTGGCCACTTGACAATCACATCAATTTTAGTTGGATCTATTTTTATATGACCACCTCCAATTATGTAACCAAGATATACTAAGGAACTTTTTCCAAATTCACATTTAGAGAGTTTGAGATACAGGGTCTTTTTATGCAACACATAAAAAACTTGTTTAACATGATTTACGTGTTCTTCCAAACTTGAACTGAAAATAAGAATATCATCTAGATAGACTATGACAAACTTATCAATAAAAGGATGAAAAACATCATTCATCACTCTCATGAAAGTTGTTGGAGCATTTCATAACCCAAACGACATAACCAACCATTCAAAAAGCCCCTGACTAGTCTTAAAAGTAAGTTTTCCACATATCATTCTCTCCCAATACGAATCTGATGATAACCACTTCTTAAATCTAGTTTTTGTAAAGTAAACAACATTCTTTCACCGATCAAGCAAATCATCGATTCTAGGAAGAGGATACTTTCGTTCTTAATGGTGATTTTATTTAAAGCTCTAAAATCAACACACATTCTCCAAGTTCAGTCTTTATTTGGGACTAATATGATCGGTGATCCACATGGAGAAGAATTAGGTCGAATAAAGTCTTTCTCAACCAATTCCTGAATTTGTTTCTTAATCTTTTCATTTTCTATGACTGACATACGATACTTGCCAATGTTCGGAAGAGGGGGATCAAACTGTAATTGAATCTCATGTTGTATTTCTAGTTTTGGAGGTAAACTTTTTGGTTCTTTAAACAATTCTTTATAAGAATATACTATTTCAACCAATTTGTCCTTAAACTGAGAATCACACCCTTGAAAAGCATCGAAACTTATCATTAGGTTGTTCTTTAACAATCATGAGAACACACCTTTTTACTTTAACTTATTAACCTTTTTCATCTCGATTGACATTGATTAAATCCAAGTTTGTCTAGATTTTGTGTGCCCTAAAAACATATTCAATTCCATCTTTACCGAGATGATACTTATTCTCCTTTCTATGAAATATGGCATCTCGATCATAAATATATGGACCACCCAACACAACTCCACATATATCCAAAGGAATCACATCTAATTCAACTTCATCAACAAAATTAGCGGTAATTTCAAACCTTAATCGATACTATTTTGGGACATGCATCTGAGTATTTTCTTTAAACCATCCTAAAGGGTATGGTTTTGGGATTATTTTTAGTTTCCAATCCCAATTTCCTTACTAGTTCCTCAAAAATTAAGTTTTCTTGTGATCCACTATTGAATAATGTGTCTATCTTAGTGTGCTTGTATATTATCCTTATGTGAAACAATTCAATTCTCTTCTTTTCTTCAATCACATTATTAGATTTTGAAGAAGATGCAGAACAAGTAGTACTAGAACTAGCTTCAGAAGGTATACCTGTTAGACCCATAGCGGTAATCTTCCTTTCATCACCGTAGTCGCATCCCAAATCTTGTTGGACCGCAAAATTAGCTTTCATTTCAGCCCTTCTTCTTAAGGAACTTCTTTGGTTTAAGTTTAGGATGAAGCTTCCAACATTTGGAGTCATCATGTCCAACCCTCCGACAATGAGTACAAGTAGGTCTTTTTCCTTCCTTCTTAGTCGTTGCCGATTTCTTCCCTTTCAACTTGTTCTTCCCTTTGCCTTCTTTGGAATCTTTGTTCTTTGAATGTTTGAATCATTTCTTTGAAAAGTTTGACTCAAAAGGTCTGCCACCTGATTCAATATGAATGGCTTGTACACACACTTCATCAAAGTCAGTTGGATTAAACATAAGCAATGTATGTCGCAAATAAGAATGCAAACTTCCAATATACTTTCACAAAGTTTCTAGTGCGTTTAATGGAATATCAAGTGGTAATGCCTTTTTCCCGAATTCTTGTTTAAACTCTTGCACACTCTGTCCTTTACCTTGCCTTAAATGTTGCCAATCCATTACAGCCTGTTGCATATATCCTAAAGGATAGAGTTGCTTTCTAAGAGCTTTAACAAACTTAGACCATAAAGAGATAAATTTACCATCTTGCTTCAAATTTGATCGAGTTTTACTTTCCTACCAAATCAAAGTTGTTCCCCCCATTCTAAGTGTAGCTAACTAGATTTTTGTAGATTCATCAACAACATTTTGAATTGTACAATACACCTCAAGTTGCTTTTATCCAGTTATGTAATATTCCGAATAGAAATAAACAAAGTAATATAAAGCAACATAAACAAGAATTTACAGCAAATAGAGAGACATCACATAAACAAAGCAAAAATGGAGAAACGTTGAGCCATTTTATTATGTAACTGGAAGATGCAATAAGTACAAAGGTAATTAGAATGATGGCACCTTGGCTTGCTCAGAAAGGTGATCAGAAATGCTCAAGGAATGACCGCTTTCGTCAAGGACCGCAGTAATCTCCAAAGGTCGATTGCTCGCTACTATCGGATTGCTCGTTACTGCCGGAATGGGACGGGGCTCTTTGGGGCTGTTCCCCCCGCTCATAAAAAATATGAAACTCGGGAATGAGCTCTCCTCCAAATACATAGAAAAGCCCGTAAAGGAATCTCGAAATGGATGACCCCGTAATTTGATCTCCTTGAGGAATAACGCTATCCTAGAAATACACCGGCCCCCGAATGATCCTCTCGCAAATGATGGCCTCCTCCCCGTACCAAAATGATGCAATAGTGAAGCGAGTCTAACCCGATCCCTTCACACTATCTCGAGTCGAAATCGCTCGATGAATCCTCACTCCCGTAACCGCCTCCACCAATAACTCGCATGATCTCTCCCGCAGACCGCGCCGCCCAAGCAAGTGCGTAATCCCAGGCCGAAGATGCTATGGCTCCCACTTCGAAAAACAATGGATAGAACTCCTCACCCTGAGCAGCACTCGAAGTCCCCCGAGCCCGAGGTTGGCATCTCCGCTCGAGACACTCGGTGAGTCGAGCAAACACTTGCGCATTTGCTCAACAGAGAAAAGCGTGCTCAATGTCAAAAGACAAAAATCATAGATGCATAATAGAATAAGAGAATGAGGAGCTTTTTCCCCCTTTTTATGCTTTGAGAGTCTTGCTCTTACTCGAGCCCTCACCAAACTCGCGATGTCCCTCTTGGCCAACGTTGTCCCTCTCACACTGCGCCCGTCATGGGCCCACAGCCGCCACTTTCGTCCCGCGGCCCCACGCCGCCAAATAATTATATGCTCAAGTGACTTTAGGAAATGTTTATTTCCTAAATGTAGGTTTTGTAACTCATCACCCACTTTATTAATCGATTTAACTTTATAAAAGTAAAATGGAAAAAAATTAATATTACCAATTAGCTACCTGCTAATTGGGAATATTACAAGTTATCTAACTTTTTCAGATTCATTTTCACCATCATATATTGGCAACTCAAACTTAACATCAAGCTTCAATAAAGGAGATTTCTTTTGCTTCTTTATGAGTCCGAATCAACTTGATCGATAAGAGAATAAAGAAGAAGAGAAGATGGAGGAGAAGGAGGTTCATTACCATCAGCCTTTTTCCTTGCCCTTTTTTCTCTTTCTTTTCGTGCCTTTAGAAAATGAAGCCGCATCTCTAGTCTTCTTGTCTTGATAAAGTTCTGCAATCATCTCATTGCATATTAAGGAATATTTGCTGAAATTGCTCCTCGTTCTTGGGCTCAGGAGCTTCTCCTTCATTTGACTCTTCCATCTCCAACTTTTGAGAGACTTTCCTCTTTCCAATCTCTGGATTTATCTTCTCAAGTTTCCCTTCTCCACGTTGCAACCTAGATCTAGTCAACATTCATATTAGAAAATATCCTGCTTATACATGATCAACCTCGATCTGATATCAAAATATGATCCAAAAGCAACAAAATTGACTATTTGCACAATTTCACCAAATATTAACTAAGGTTGCTTTTAAGTGAATGAACGAGAGAAATTGATTTTTGCAATATCCCGAAGGGAAATAAACAACAATACAAAGCACACATTCAACAAGGTACACAACAACCAGAGGCAAAACCATAAGACAAAATACACACATGGAGAACGCTGGAGCTATTTTAGCGAATACCGAGAGACATAGAAAGTAAGCACAAACGTCGATCGAATGAGCACCTTGACTTGCACAAAGGCAAGCGTAGAAATACTCTCGAACAATGTGGAATGGCTACTCCCTCTATCAACCGTGCGAAGTCTCCAAGCCGCTGGAAGCCGCCGTGGCGTCGCCGGCACCGCCGGGAATGAAATGAGTCTCTGCCGCTCCCAACTCGAAAATGCCGAAACTTTGGGAATGGTGCAGCATCCCGCTTCGGGGATATCTCCACAGCGGCAACCCAACCGCAGATGGACCCAGAGGGCGTTACGATATAGTGTCGCTCGTAGAAAGAGGTAGACCCAAACTCGGGAGGCTACCCTGTCTCCTTTTCCGCACTCTGCCTAAGAGGATGCAACAACACACCAAGTGGTATAGACACCCAGAATGCTCACGAATATACAAAAACAACAATGTACAGTATATGCATAATACATACAACACAGAAAGAATGTACCACAATCATCATCCGTAACATAGAGAGGAAATGCTAAGCCATTTTATTAAACCGAGAACAGAATAATAGCATAACAGGTGATCGCAGTGATGGCACCTAGACTTGCTCAAGGCAAGTGAATAAATACTTCGAATACACCAAAAATGGCTCGTTTCTCGAACTGCGTCCCACGCCGGAAAACCTCGCCATGTAGCCGCTACCACCGAACATGAATCGGATAACTCAGTGGTCGCACTCCTCTGGCGACGTGAGCTGAAAATTTCGAATCCTCTACTTCACCAATCCCGACACAAACCCAAAAACCATATCGAAATGGCCGACCTCCGCAAAAACACCCTGCGGACTACGCCGGCCTCCAAGGCTTTGGCGCAGGCTAAACAATGAGAATGACCTGAAATACCGCTCAAACTCCACCACACACACTGCGCAAAGGCAAAGGCCGCATCCTTTGCTCAAAATCTTCGGCTCAAATCTCCCAAGCAAAACTCGATCCGAACACCTCCTAGATGGACTCGCGTCCTCGCTGATCGTACGCCAGCCTTCTATGAGATGCTCAAGCTCCGCCCAGAACAAACTCAAACATCCAAAACCTTCGCAATGCTCAAGAAATAACATGCCCGATGCGTGCACTCAAGTCTGCTAAGGGCGAGCATTCCTCCGATCATGACACTTCAATGCACTAATCATGCGAAAGCATGCGTACAAAGCAATTGGTCATACGAGCTCAAGAAGTCAAAAACGACCAGCTCAATATCATCAACAATAGAATGAATGAAATGAGAAGCGCTCCTCCCTCTTTAGCACCACGTTGGCCTTCCTCCAACCCCAAGGCCCATCTCCTCACGTAGCCTCTCATGCCATCGTGCTCATCCTCACCTACGCAAAGTAGTCTAGAGCATACGTGGGCTCCCTTTCTCTATTTGGTGCTTGCCTCTCGTTCCCTTTAAGCTCACGACCGTTGTGCTACTAGGAGAGCTGTCCACTCAAGTGAGTTAGACCCTCTTCTACCTACACTTTTTTATTTATTAATAAATCTACATTGACGACAAAATTGAACAAAATCGAATATTCCAATTAGCCGTCGCTCAATTAGGAGATATTACAAGGTTTCCCCGGCAGAAATTTTTCTCTGTCCTCAAACAACCCAAGTGACGGATGCCGCAACAATTTTTCGCTTCCTCCCAAGTGGCATCCCCATCCGGCAAATTCTTCCACCTTCACTCAAGAATTCTCAGCACCGTCCTCGCTCCGCAGCCGCTCTCAGCATCAGTAATAGTCTCCTCGGCCGCAACACCAAATGCCTCCCTATCATCCGTGGGTGGCAGCTCACTCTATCACCCGCCACCGCCGCCCCAAGGCTTTCTTCTGTGTACGATATGTGAAAAACGGCGAGGATCTCGATGCCTGGGGCACCCAACTCATGGCACAACCTCGCCCCAATCCCGCGTATCACGTGTGGCTCGTAAAAGCTTTGGCTTGAGCTTCGCCCTTCCTTCGCAAAATTTTCTCGCTTCTCCTAAGTGGCATCTCTCATCCGGAAGAAATTTCTTTCCACCCTCGCCAAGAATTTCCCGATCGGCCCCGTCTCACTTACAGTCAGCCTCTCGCATCGAATAATAGCCTCTGGCTGCAAACACCCAAATGCCCCTCATCATCCATGTGGTGGTAGCTCATCCGTCGCGTCACAACTATTGCGGGCCGCCGTCGCCGTGCATGACACGTGGAAAAACATCGTGGATCTGGCCGCCTTGGGAAGCTAACTCATACACGCAACCGCTCTGTCGCCCAGATCGACTCGCGTATGCACCTCGTATGGCGTAAAAGCAGGCTTGAGTCTTTCCTCGCGCTCCTTCTCGTTTCAAGCGACGACCTGCCCAGATGGCTATAATCACAGCAGACCAAGTCCCCTACCCTCAAACTGCGTTCCTCCCACTCCGACCTGCTCGTCGACATACGACATTGCTTCTAGTGCCAGTAGTCACACTATCCTTTGGAGAGCTTCTGGGAGAATGTCCCGACCCTCTTGGATCCGTAATTTCTTTGCTTCTAGGAGCCATGCTAGCACCGAACATCACATCAGCGCAAAAGATAAGGAGTGACACCCATACAAAGCATGATGCGACATATACCAATGGACATGTGATGTGTCGTGTTACAGCAAGCACTTCGGCGGAGCGAAACCAGCTTCTGGCACCATGTTTCGTCGCTGCCCACCGACACAGTTACGCAAGTAGCCCTGCCACTCACTTGTTAACTATCTCCGTTCTGCCTTTCATCCGTCTCGCGTGAGAACCTGTACCTGGAGTTTCAACTCCATCCCCACTAATTCGTAGAAGTTTCCCTGCCAAAAATCCGCCCATGCTAGCGGCCGTCCTCCACACCGACGATGGCTCCTGGGAAGACCATGTACGAAAACTCTCGGGCGCAACGCGCGCCACCGATGCCGCCGTGTGATGCGCGTGACATGGCGAAAAAGTGTGCATACTTTCGTCGCGCCGGATCAACCGACGACAAAGACATAATCCTTTGCAAGCACCATGTGGCAACGAGATGAAGTCCATCAAGACACTTCCTCCCATTTCCTCCGGAACGAAGAGGTCGCAACAATCCTCAAGGATGGCTCATCTCTCCTTTGTTCCTCTCCGACAAACATCGCACTCGATGTGTTGGAGCACGTCCTCCTTGGAGGCCCTTCCATGAGAACCTCTCTCAATGGCCCCGTAGGGATTTTGGTAAACTCGATGGCCCGGCCACCTATGGTGAATCGCGTGACGTCCTCGGAGTATCTTCTTCGCTTATGCTAAGATCCCCCACCGAAGAAGATCCCGTCCCTGATAGTAGATGACCCCATCGACCACAGTACCGGCGTCATGTACCGTCCAAAATGCACTCGTCATTCATCCATGTTTAACCTCACATGCAAATCTGTCCTCGGGAGTACCCACCAAAAGTCGAGCGCAACTCGTGATTCAAGCTCATAAGAGAAAACGCGATCCGGTCCACGGGAAAGTGCATCTTCAACCACGTTGTCTCTCACTTCCTCACATACTCAATGCCGAGTCACATGCTCGAATCTCTTTACTCGATCCACTTCCACCGCCTCTCCCCGTAGCTTCTGCTTCTCGCTCCAAAAAAGAACCTCGAGGCTACTGATCGACCCCACGGACTGTTTCCCCATCCGGCACACGCTGACTCAGGCCAATGCGCGCCTAATGGCCAACATCTCCTTGTCGGGAGACAGAATACAACCTCTCGTGTGCAAGGAAGCTCTCGGCCTCAAAGTTGCCAGTGGGGGTGTCCTCCCTACATCAGCACCGCGCCGATCCCTTTCTCCCGCCGCACCACAGACTCAAAACAAACTATGGCCGTAAAACTCCGGCAGGCAAGCACCGGCACCACTCATCACCTCCTTGAGCCTCATCAAAGGCTTGTCGCACCGAGTTTGACCTGACCGTAATGCAACTTCGTTAACCAGAGTGTTAAGCCGTGGAGAAACTCTTGGAAGAACTTCCGTCAACAAGTACGTACGGCCACGAATCCTCGGTTCCATCACGCTTTCTCGCTCCGGCCAACCTCAGTGTCTCCGATCTTCTCCTCGTGGACTCTCACTCCGACACTCCAATAATGTGCCCCACATACAACATCTCTTTCATTCCGCAACTCACACTTGGAGAGCTTAGCACAGAACTATACGCTCTTCCAAGACAGGAAGCACTGCCTAGATAGGCCGGAGATGCTCCTCCCAAAGTCTTGCTAGATGTGAGTATATCATCAAAAAAGACCAGCCACAAACTTCTCAAATGATCGCGGGAAGATAAGTGGTTCATGCAAGACTCCAGAAAGCAGGCAGCAATGGCTAGCGAAAGGCACAAACCAAAACACTCGAGTGCCCGTAGTGACACGAAGGCAGTCTTGACACGTCCCTGCTCCTCACCTAAACTCGAAGGTACTCTCAGATTCTCAAATCAACCTTCGAGAAGAACTTAGCCTTCCACAAATCATCCATCTAAACTTCATCGATCCCGGTATAGCACCCGTTTCTTCGCAGCCTTCTTGTTCGTGGCGTAGTCAACGCACATCCTCAAGGTGTCGTCCTTTCTTCTTCACCAACACCGACTTGAAGAAGCAAACGGACACGTGCTCTCTAAGCTCCATGTGCCACAAGAGCCAACAACTCTCCAATGGCTCCGCCTCATCGTCCCAATAGGCTTTGGGATGCCTATAGTAGTAATCACCGCTCGTATACGCTTCGAAGCTCAATGGTGTGTCTCGAACACGTACCGGTGGTCGTCCCGGTGAGTATGTCCCCAACACCGCTCATACACCGTCAAGGATGGTCTCGTGAGACGGATGAACCGCCCGACCCGCGGTCCCTCGCTCTCGATGCCCGCAACTCAACCGCCCACTCTATGTCTCCCTTTCTGGAACTTCGCTCCATCCGACAGAGCCGAAACACCGTAGGTGTGTAAAGTGCGTCCAGCGATCTGTCTTTCGTGCTTCCCGCTTTCCTATCATCCCACTCCATCTCCAAGGCCTCCCAATCGTGGTGCACCCTCCCCGTAGTAATCAACCACCGAACACCCAATGTCACTATCGTCACTGAGTACTCGGGTATGATGCATCCATCAAAAGTGCCCGTCACCAGAGGAGACCACCGCGAGCTAACCTCCGGAACATACCGTATGGCTACCATTGCACTGTCTCGAGTCTCCTCGGAACCAGAACTCGAAATCCATCGAAGCTCTCAGCTCGTATACCTCTCCTCGCGACTCTATCTCAGGCAGCGATGAAATTGTTGGTTGCCCCACCCAAGCCCGCCCTAAAACTCGATACTCGCCGGCCACGCATCGTCGTACGCGCAGAGCATCAAATACTTGGGAACCCTCGCGAGGCTGCAAGGGTCCATCCCGTGTGCAAGGCCGCGCCTCCCGCTCCCTCGAGAGGTAGGTGGCAACCGATCCCCGCCATTCGACTACTCTTGCCTCCTCATCATCCTTCTCGCCCTTTTCCTCGCTATCATCGTGAGAAGACCAATGAAGTGTGCTGCCAGCCAACGACACCCATGCCCCGGTGCCCACGGCCCTCGACAAGCGAAGCATGGCCGCTTCTTCTCGCCCTTCTCGGTATCATCATCTGCATCGTCAGGCTCGCTCCCGACTCCCCTTTGGAGGTGGAACTCCCACATCCTTTTACCCTCGGGCACGGAAACCCCGCCCTCCGTACAAAGGTGGCTGGGTCCAGCATGCATCCGTCAGGAATTTCTGGGTCCCGTGCTAATAGCATCCCTGGAGGTAGTCACCTGGTCCAAGAGACCTCACTGGAACCTCAAAGTGGCTCGCTGCGAACCTCCACAAACACAGAGACTCATCCGTGCCGCGGATAGCTCGGGCACCATCACCGAAACTCGGAGAAATCTCGCACGTAGGTCTCCTGGCTCAGCTTCCCGTAGCCTCGCTAACTCAACAAAGTGTTGTCTCCGCATCCCTTCCGGTCAAATCGCTCACCAATCACTCGGCATTTCTACGCACGCTCATCAAATGCAGAGTGCCCGAGCGTACCTTATCCCACGGAACCCAACTAGTCCGGGCCTCACCATCCAAATCGTAATGTCGCCACCTTGACGGCCTCCGTTCGCCGCATCTCGGTTGCTTGGAAACAGATGCCCAACTTCTCCGACCCAAGACTTTTGCTCGAAACCGCTTTCGATGAGCCATCAAACGGAGGCATATGGAATATGCTAGATGTGCGGTGGCATCACCATCATGACAATGTTTCCGTGCTCCCCACGATGGTCGGCGGGCCCCATCGTCACGCCGGGAGCCGAACAAAATCTCTGGACGAGAGAACATCCTCAACCCTCGCCCAGAGGCCCGACACTCGCAAAATATTCGCCCATGTGTCCCGTGCCTCGCGCCGCTCCTACGCGCGTTTGCTCCCAAGAAAGTGTGAGCATGGTAGAGCACGTAGGTGCACGTGGAAGCCACCTGGCCGAGGAGTAGCGACGCTCGAGCAAGACCATGCTCCGGCAAAATGGTGACATACCCGATCCCTCACCTCACTTGGGAATACCCATGGGGTCCTTGCACACTATCTCAGCTCTCTGCCAGCTGTCAAGAACCTTTGACTCCATCACTCGCACTCTGCTGCTCAGATCTCGCAGCAGACCGATTTGGAGTGAGAGCTTCTTCCCAAAACTGCTTTGGCCTCGCAGGTCGTCCGCGCATCGGTCTTCATCTGCCTGACCCAACACGTGCTCCTCCGTCGCGTCCCATCAGGCTCCTCCGCCAGCCCCACCACTCCGAACACAATGTCCCTCTCCTCGCAGGTGTTTCAACCCAGGCTCGTCGATCTTTGCGTCCCGCTCTCCGTAACGACATATGGTCTCTTCCACGCTGTCACAGACAACTAGTGTCATGGTGGCTAGAAAGCACGTAATTGACATGCCTCGATACCCACCAGTACATATCTGCTTTCGGGAGACATTTCTTAAAACACTAAGCAAACTCCAAACCGAGATGGACCGAGAGGGGTGTCTATCAGACATGCCGCCTCGGAAAGAGGAACGAAATCCTCGAGGCCACCTCCGGCTCCCTTTCCCGTACCTCTGCCTGAGAGTATGAAAGTTACACACGCGGCAGGAACTAGAATGCTCATGAATATATAAAAACAATGGACGTAATGTACAGAAACGACAACAACATGCTGTAAAAGAACGAAATGTCAGCAACTCCATCCTGCAAATACAGAGAGTACATGCTGCTGTATTTTATTAAGCCGAGAAATATAATGAAGCACAATAGGTGATCGCAGTGGATGGCACCCAGACGGAAGCCTGCGAGGCAAGTGTAGAAATACCCCATCACGCGGCAGCGACACGTGTCCTTCTCGAACCGCGTCCCGCACCGCCGGGAAAACCCAAGCGTGTACCGCTACCACCGAAAATGAACTCGACAATCCAGCTGCTCCCTCGCCGAATGAGCTGAAAACTCAGAATCCCTCCTCGCTCACCAATCCCGACAAAACTCGAAACCATATCGAAATGGCCGACGAAAAAACACACGGGAATTACGCCGGCCTCTCCAAGCGCTCGCGCTAGAGGCTAAATCGAGAATGACTCGAACACCGCCTCAAACCTCGAAAGAAAATCCTCCCAAAGGCGAGTGCCGCATCCTCTCAAGCCTCGGGCACTGGCTCAAATCTCCCAAACCCCCGATCCCGAACACCTCTCGATGGACCGGGCTCCCTGCAAAGGCCGCGTGCGCATGAATGTCGGCCCGCAACAAACCCAATGCACCAAAACCTCGTAAAATGCTGGAAGAAACTGCCCACAGTGTGTACTTGGCACACCGGGTCCCAGTGCTAAGGGCCAGGATCTCCTCCCACCTAGAGACACTCACGAAATCAACACAGACGTACAGACAGTCAACAAACGAACGTACTCAAGAAGTCAAAACGACCATCTCAATATCATCAACAATGAATGAATCGAAATGAGTAAAGGCTCCTCCCCTCTTTACACCACGCCACCTCTCCTCCAACCCTAAGGCTCCGCTCAACGTAGCCTCTCTGCTGGCCGCGTGCTCATCCTCACCCGCGCAGCTTCGAGAGCATAAGGGCCTCTCTTTCTCTACGTGGTGCTTTCGCTCGTGCTTTTAAGTCGGCGACCAAACGGCTGTGCTACAGGAGGTGTGTTTTTATTCACTGCTGATTAGACCTCTTCACCACTTTTTATATTATTAACAAACTATAGACGGCAAAATTCGAACAAAATCGAATATTCCATCAGCCGTGCGACTCAGGGAATAATATCGAAATGGCCTCCTCTCCCTAAAACCTGCGTAAAAGCCCGCAGAGCTTTTTCGCGAATAATCGGCGGTTCCCCTGAAAAATACCGCTTTCGAGGCACTACGTTATCCCTCGAAGGGAAAAATGTCACTCATGAAGGCAACACTGCTGCAAACACGGCCTCCCTCCTCTGCAGTAAATATCTCCACAGGCAAGGGCCGATCCCCTTCGTCCTCCTGGCCCTAATCCACCGAAATAACCTCCTCAATCGACAACCAGAACTCGCAAGCCTCTCCCCTTCCAAGATCGCGCGGGCCTCTCCTAAGCGAATGCTCCTGCACCGCTTTGGACGCCGATCTCTCCTTGCAAATACAGGGACTCCTCACCTCGTAGCAAGCACCCAAGTCTCCTGTCGAGGTTGGGATTCCACGCTGAGACACGGTACCCTAATGCGCACATGTAGACTAGCCAAACGTTACAAGCGCGCTCAATGTTCAGAGACAAACTCCAAAAGCCCATAATCATCCACATGAGAAATGAGGTAGCTCTCCCACTCTATTTATCTTTGGTGAGCCTCCTCTCTTCCGCGCACCACGTTCACGCCGGCTTCATCTTTGGCCTCACGTTGCCAACCCATCTCATGCGCTGGCTCGGTCACTGCTCAAGCGAGTCACTACGTTGTCACCATTTCTGGCCCTCTTTGGCCTGCTCCTCGACCACACAACTTTGTCTCCTAGGTGACTCTTAGGGGAGTGTGTTTTTATCTTTGTCTAAAGCGAGTCACATTCTCCTTTTTTACCCACTCTTTATTTATATTTTAACTATATAAGGCAAAAATTAATCAAAATTAATATTTCACCATGAATGCATGCTACTGGAAACACTAAGCGCTCTCGCCAAAAATTGCTTGTCCTCAAGCAATGCCCTCGAACAAGCCTCCTCTCTAGCCGATGCTCTCACGACCGACCGTAAAGATGTGCCTCGGGTCCCGTACGCTCCACCCATCTTTCGTCCTCTCCGTATCACGATATGAGTGGTATTCTCGGGTCGCCGGGATCCTGCGTCCGTCCTCAACACGAGGCTCCACCGCTCCACTCACCATCCTCGCCATGCTACGTGAAAGTCCACCACTTCATCAATGACCTCACCAAAAGCCTCGATGGAAGATGATAGGGCGATGATCTCCCCATGTAGTATACAACTCACCCCTAGAGAGTTACTCTAGCTGTGTAGTGTCAGAATGCCCAAGTCCCCTCCCACGCAGAGTGGGTGCCACCACGTCGGGACAGCCGCGCTCACCGATCGTCAAGACACGCCTGCGCGCAGACCGAGATCCTCCTCTCTCCCCAGGCACTCAGAAAAGGTGGAGATCTAAGGAGAGAGTAAGCTCATCCTCGGCTCAGCAACGCCATGCTGCCAATACCTACCCCTCTCCGAATGCAGTCAGCTAAATCTAAGTGCAAGAATGTGAGGAAAGTCCGCCCGCCATCCGATGCCGGCCTTCGTGTACCCTCGCCATGTGCCAATCCACCAGGAACTGGATCACTCTCTCGTCCTCGACTTCCACCACCAGTGTAGACGTACGGCTGCAAATCAACCGACCTCTCGCATCCCACAATTCGACACCGCCTGCACCACAGAAGCTTTTGACAACCGTGGGAATCCCTCCGTGCTCTCATCTCTAGATCCTCTGCTTTCGTGGACTAATAGCAGAGGGTCCACATACATCGGGTGTAAGCATGATGTGTGCGACCTGCCCTCGTGTCCTGCCACCGTCTAGTACCGACGCATCGCTAGAAGCCATATGAGTATATGTGACAAACCATCCACCGAAGGCAATCACTGACAGATGGCTTTGATACTCGCAATTGACTCAAGCATGTAGATCCCTCCGCACCCGCCAACCATCTCTCACTCTGCAGTCCTGCCATCCACCTTTCGACATCAGAGCGTGCAGTGTCACCTGGGAGCCCACACGCACACCGGGGATGCTACCCTCGCGCCGGTACCGCATTCCTCTCCGCTCTGCGAGCGGGTACTCCCACATGCCCCAAGAAAAGAGTGACACATGTCTCACATGACTCGCTCCCCACAGTGCTGGCTTTCGTGATGACCGCAAAGCCACCCTCGGGCAGAGATCATCTCATCCTCGTGACCTCGTGGTCGCCAACCAGCGCACCGACCCGCAGGCCACCGCCGAGGAAGGCCCTCTCCCTAGTGTGCTTTAGTGTCATCCAAATATCTTTGTGAGCCTCGGCGCACCGCCACGCCACGTGCGCGAAAGTGCCGAAAGCGATCAACAACAAAATCGACCCAGGTTCTTGGACAGTGATGTAGGAAGAGGTTCTAAAAGTGGTGAGCCCTCGCTGAGCACCTGCCATATCGCTCAATCCGTTTCATCGCATCCCGGGTGAACTACTCAGAGCTGCAAGCCCGGTGTCGTCCGTGAGTCTCCCCCGGGAGGCAATACTCTGGGGACCGCTACGCAAAGCACCGTACGCTCGCATGCCGCCTGCCACCGATCATCCATGTACCTCCTCGACATGCGCACATCGAGGGCATACCCCTCGCACATCGTTACGGATGCTTGCATACTCGTTGTACCACGCACCGTCTTCGTGTCTCGTCCGTGTCAAGGCACCTGGCCACTCCTCGCGTGTTCCTCACTTTGTTGATGTAGTGAAACTCCTACTCCACAACGTGGGCTCCCACACACCACGGTACACCACCATGCAACTTCCCGTCCACCGACAGTCCACCGCTCAATGCTAGAGGCTCCCACACATCCTTGGATGTGATTACCTAGAGTTGTGTTCTCTCAGCATGTCGAACCACCCCCAATCGGTATCATCATCTCATCGTTGCATCGCTATACCCGCCAACGAGAATGGATCATCACTCCAAATCCTTCGAGGGGTCCGAGAAGTGATCTTCCCACGCGTCGCAGTGATACCACTCACCGCTCGGTCTCCGCCGGTGACCCTCTCCGTGCCCCGCACACAGGTGAAGAATCCTTGGCTCCACACAAGGCACCATCCGCGCCTCACCAATGCCACCTCCTCCGACAAGCCCGCGTCACAAGGTATGTTGATCACCCCGTGATCCCCTCGTATGTGTCATACCAAGACAACCTAGGGAGTCTCATTTCACAAACTCGTTGGCCAGCATCGGAGCGGACCGAAACCTCTCAGCTGCACGCAAGATGCTCTCACCGGCCAGGTCAAATCGCACTCTCCAAGACATAGTCAACCGACCTCGTCTTCGGCAAACGACGTGTAATCCCGCCTAGATCCCAATGCCAACAAGGTTCCTCAGACGTCCTCAAAGATCTCGGAAACCTGCGTCGAACTCACACCCGTGCCCACCACTGTCTCCACAACCCACTTCCACCGAGTACCAACTCAGAAATCTCTCGCCATCCAACCTCACACGGACGCCGCACCGTGCAACTCCGACTCGCCTCATCCCGCTATCCAAGTCAACAAAGTATGAGATTTGACCAGGGTGCGCTCCGCTCTCTCCGAATGGAAAGAGGTGACCCAACAATGCCGCTAGCCCCGTCTCCAGCATGCCCCAAGGGGGTTGCTCGACACCCAATGTGCCCTCTCAGCCGGCATCATGCACAGGGAATCCGCCCGCCTCCCCAATGTGGGCCAACTTGGTCACGCACTCGCGCACAAACCACCATGCTCCTCTAGCCCTCGGCTCCGTGAATCAAAAAGCCTCTCGGCATCGGAAGTGGCCTTCCTTTTCAAAACTAGAAGGTACGTGCCTCAAGCCGACAGACACCGCTCGTGTGCGACCATCATCCAATACCTCTCGTATCTCCTAGTGCCTCACCAAAGGCGGAGACATCTCTCGGCACCTCACCCATCCGCCGCGTGCTGGGTTACCACTCGGCAAACGACACCACCCGTCATCACCCCAATGGATCGCACTATTGGGGTAAGCTCTCTACTCTCTACTGGATGTACAACCCACATGGTCAAAGAAGTCTCCAACACAGTGTGACCCCCGTGTCATATTGGGTGTATCCACATGCTCAGTACGCATCCCGTCGTGCCCCTCATCCTCCGCGCAGGTAGCCATTTTGATGGGCTTCCCTTCCGCTATTCCTCGCCGAGCCGAGAGAGGCATCCAAACTCTTTCCACCCGATCTCGAACCGTGAAATTAGTGGATCCATCATACGTGGGAAAAGTTGTCCTCCCAAAGGGTACGTCGCCGCAACTCGAACTCTTCGTGCTAGACCCCCAACCCGTTCCTTCCTCCTTTCATCCCACTCCGAGCCTGACAAGCACTTTGAAGGGCAAAGCCGTCTCGAAGTTTTCCCCCATGGACCGCCATTCGCGTGAAATAATCTCCAAAGGGCAGATGATCGTGCGCGCTCCCTTTCTCACTCGTAAGACCGGAGGTAAGAATGCAGGCATCGTGAACCTCGGTTGGCCCACCGAAGGCTAGTAAATGCGGGTCTGCACCGCGTTGTGAGAGCATATTTTCCACCTCCTTATTGCATTTGCGCAAGATTCCCCGCCTTTCCGTCTCTCCGTTCTTTCCATAGAAAACATCCCCACAAGCTGAAAGCCAAGAATGAGGCTTCGATACCACCGTAGATCCCGAAGGGAAATAAAGCGTAAAGGATATAAAGCACACACAAACAAGGTACACAGCAACTAGAGGCAAAACCTACAAGACAAAGTACACACATGGGAGAACGCCGAGCCATTTTATTAATACCGAGAGATAAAGGAAATAAGCGCGATAGGTGATTAGCATACGGGATGGCACCCCGACCTCGCACAAGGCAAGTGTAGAAACACTCGTGAAACAATGTGTGGAACTGTCGCTCCCTCTATTAACTCGCGTAGTCTCCAAGCCACCGGAAATGTCATTGTGGCCGCCGGCAATCGCCGGAATGAAATGAGTCTTTGGGGTTGTTCCCTCAACGTCGGAAAATGCTTGAAACTTTCGGGAATGGGCCTCCTCTCCCAAAACCCGAAAAGCCCGTAGGAGCTTTGTTAGAATGACTAACCCCCGAAAATACCTCCTTTGAGGCACTACGCTATCCCTCAGGGAAAACGCTGACCCCAAGGCAACACCTGCAAAAATACGGCCTCTCCCTCTGCAAAATATCTCTCCAATAGGTAAGGAGGCTGATCCCTCCCCAATCCTCCGGTCTCGAATCCACCGAAACAACCTCAATCTAGAACTTCCCCAACTAGAATCGCATCTCCCTCTCCAAGATCGCGTAGTCTCTCCAAGGAATGCTCCTCAATGCTTTGCAAGCTTCGATCTCTCCCCTGCAAAATATGGTAGGACTCCTCACCTCGAGCAAGCACTCGAAGTCTCCCGGTCGAGGTTGATCTCCGCACGCAGACACCCGTGCATCTAATGTAAGACGTACAGACTAGCTAAACAGCAAGTGTGCTCAATGTCTAGAGACAAATCGCAAATGCATAACCATCCATATGAGAAATAGGTGGCTCTCCCTCTATTTATCTTTGGTGAGCTCTCCCTTCTCTCCTTGGCCTTCCCACCACATTCACACCGGCTTTCCTTTGGTCCATGCCGCCCGTTGTCGCACGTATTGCTGCGTAGGCACCGTGACACCCGCCGTATCGTGGCCACTCTTATCCCCATCTTTCTATTTAAACTCGCCTCCTTGCAAGCTAAGGGAGGTAGACCCTATTATAAATGAGGATGACAAATCCAGGAGACGAGCAACTTAAAACATCAACACTTGAGGAGATTCACTGGAACGAGATTCCACAGATCTAAATTAAATTTCATGCTAATGACCGTATGGTTTCTATGGAGTCAAACAAAACTCCAGCTATGCAAATTAAATACAGCAAACAGCAAGTGACGATTAATCCACGCTTTATTAAAACATGATTGATCACGATGATATTCAATTGAAAAACACCACAAGCATGCATTAAAATATCTCCAAACCCACAAAAGAATATTATCACAAGATGAAAATGCTCAGAGCAAAAAAATTCCTAACTAAGATATCGCAATTATAACCCAAGCTTCGAAAATTAAAATGATCCACGTACAAACCTCAACTAGATGTAAAAATTTAGCGCACTTTGACCGGAAAACTGGAAATAATATTTTAATATTTTTAGAATTTTCTATTTTTTTTAGAATTTTTTGGAAATTTTTTGATGTTATTTTTATTTTTATTTTATTTTTTATATTTTTAAACCCTCAGGCAAAATTTAACACTCATGAATTAAAATCTAAACTAAAAGTATACATTTACAAACAAACAAACAAACAAAATTTAAAACTAAAAAACAACCGAATTAACTAAAAGACAAGAGATCTAAAATCTAAGATTAATTTTAAGACACACACTTAACACTAAACTAAAATTCCACAAAAAGTCTTAAAATTGAAATTTCTAAACTAAATTAAATATACACCTCAAACAAAAGAGAAAATAAAATTCTAACCTTAAACAAAAACTAACCTGCAAAATTGAAATCTCATTTAATACCTAACTAACTCCTAAAGCCTACAACTAACCATCAAACTGCAGCTCATCAAAACGAAATCAAAATTTATTTAAGACTTTAACGTTAACAAAAGAAACCGCTAACTATACAAAAGAAATGAAACGCGGGGTTTTACCAGTTTCGCGAGCAGGTATTCGTTTGTTTTGCTTTGTGCAGGCCGAGAGCCAGCTGACGGAGAGCCGAGGAGAGGGAGGTGAGACAGAAAGCCCGGACGCGAGGGCGAGGCCGAGCAGTGATCGGCTCGCGGAGACAGAGGCACTGAAGCTCCTCGGATGCAAGCGTGCAAAGCGTGAGAAGACTCGGGACATGATGAGCGGTGGCGATGCGTAGCGAGGACGTCGGTGCAGGCGGAAGGGTGGTGAAGGGGATTGAAAGGATGATTGCTTGGATGCGAGGCAAATCGATGATTTGCGCAAAGAACAGCAAGGACGTCGAAAGCTTGGAAGAAGAGCGAGGGTTCAAACATGTCGGAAGCAAAGAGGGTCAAGGCAACGTTAGACTCTTGTCATGTGTTGTGATCGATGTCGCAGAGGTTGTGGAGAGGAAACGCCGCTCGAACAAGAGTGAGGCATGAGCATAATCTCGATAAACTCAAAGTACACAAATTTTGAAACGCAAAGAAACTTAAAATTTCTTCTGGGCGTTTAAACTGCTCTTTTTAGATCAAAGAACGCTCGATCGATCCGCAATAGAGCTTTGGAGGCCGCATCCGGCCTTTTCGGAGGCCGGTATCCGCCTCGCATCTTTTATTCTCGATTTAAATCTTCAATCTACAAGAAAACAAGTCGCGGGATCCCGAAACACGCCAAGAAAGTGACGTTTAAAACGATAATCTAAAGAAATTTACAAATGTACAAACTAGCTGTGCGTATTTAAAAACCCTCATGGTCGCATTTGAATCCGTTTTTAGCACAATTTCTGTGAGATTTTAAAGCTTTTAGTGAGAGGCACAAGCCTCGAGAAAAATCGCAACCACCACAATTTTGTAAGATAGACTCGCGGAATTTAAACACAAAAGAGCTAGACGTCAGCATTTATAAGTGACAGAGAGCCATTGGTTCCAACTGCTAACCGAAGACTTCTAGTACGCTCAATCTTTAAGAATAATTTCCCCGCACACTTAGATCTAAATCTCAGATCGATAGAGATTATAAGAAAACAACATGAGACCTCTGCAAAAAAATCGTAATGTTATTTTATAAACCTCAAAATCGCACAAGATACACTCCGGGATGCAGCAGCTAATCCATGAAGGCCATCAACCATAAAATACAAGAAACAAAGTAGCAGTAGCTTTAGAGACACTCACCACATAGATCCGAGAAGGAAGATCCGTAGTTTGTAACGAAAGTCTTTGTGCTTTTATCCCTCAAAAGTTTTCTACAAGAGCTTCTAAGAGCAAGGGGCACGATCCCGAGATTCGGATCCCCAAAACATGAGAAACAGACTTCCAATTTATAGGACAAGATCTCTAACGGCTAGTTTGGATGATCCTCGCTGAGTCAATCTCAACCAAGTCCAAAAGATTTAATTATCTTTTAATCCGAGCGTTGAAATAAAAATTTTGGGAAACGAAACTGATCATTTAATTAATTTTAATTAACTCAAAAACATGCCTTTATTTTTGAGTTAATTACCTCCAAAATTTTGACTTTGACTTAACTCACCAAGTGCCCAAGGACCAAAAATTTCTTGAAAATTCTCAATATTTCCCTTGGCTCCGCTTTTCAAAATCATTTTCCAAGGACCCACAAATTTTGCCTTTTAAAGATTTAATCCTAACTTAGGACTCGAAATTAAATGAAATTTCTGGTTTAAGATTTTTAAAACTAATGCACCGTAAAATTTAATTAATCGATCGAGAGGGGATTTTAATTGTTTTCTCCAACCTCTTTACATGAGATAATACATTTACATACATGAAGGAATACCTATTTGTATAGACCCTCAATAAATACGCAAGCTCCGCGACTCAAAATATGATCTAGTAGACCAAGTAGCTCAAACTACTTTTACAAGGACTTGATAGAAAACACTAGGACTCACTTAGAAATGTACGATGATAAAATCCATCCTCAGCTTTGTGAGGTCAGAGGGAAAAACTCGCCGATCACTTTCTAGTGGAATCAGCGTTGAGACAAAAAAACTCCTTAGGATAGATATCATCAACAACATACTAGGCTTACCTAGGTTGTTACATACATTGACTAGGCCCATACTTTAGATCATTTACACTCGCACATGCAGTAATGGGTTTACATCATTTATAACAAAATGTCGACCGACGATGAAATCTGAATGTGCGCAGACCACTCGCCGAAACATGACGAATCCCATTTGAAAAAATGGTGTACCAGCTATGTCATTGACAAAGTGAGCCACGACCGGCCAACTCACCTGCGCACGAGGTCGACGCTCGGTCCGAGCGTCACCCTCGCGTTGTCACTTGCGTGGCCCACCTCGACCACAACGTTATGTCTCCTAGTGTGACTTTAGGAGTGTGTTTTATCTCTAAGTGAGTCAAATTCTCCTTTTTACCCACTTTATTTATATATTTTAACTATATAAGTACAAAATTAATCAAAATTAATATTTCCAATTAGGCCGCTCGTCTAATTGAATATTATACTTTTAAGTGCCTTAAACATAAAACTGTTGAGATTTTGGGGTAGCATCGGATGTGCTCTAGCTCCGAAATTTTGTGGAGCAAATTTCGGAGTACATGAGATCTCCAAGACCCGAAAAAACGTTTGGAGAAATTCCATCAAGTTTAAGAGTTATTCAAATAATTAATATTTTTAATTAAGGACCCTAAGTCTAACTTAGGAAAATTAAAAAGATTAAAGTGAATTAAATTAAACATGTGATGAGAATGTTCTAAGTCACGCGATCAAGCAGAGTCTAATCTTAGCCATTGATTAGAGATTAGATCATGGCCGTTGGTTTGCCAACGAGAAAAGTATAAGAGAATGGCTTGGGGTCAGTTGGAGAACACACACATTGGCAGAGTAGTGAAGCTAAGATGAAATTCTAGGACGTGGTTTGCTAAGAATTTCAGAGAGAGTTTGCATAGCGAGGGGGTAGATTGGCAGGGATTCCGATCCAAGGCCAAGAATACAAACATCAAGCAGAGAGGCAACATATCCAAGCAACGCAAAGGGCAACCAATGCTATGCATTAGCTAGAGTCTAGCCGTGGGCAGCAGCAGAGGCAGCAGAGCCCTTCAGTGGTTGACTGCATACCCAATCGTGGCAGCGAAGGGGCAGCGTAAGCCCGGGTAGAGGTCGACGCATGCCCTTCCGCAGAGCGAGGGCACAGAGGCTGAGGCAGACCGTAGAAGGCCGACGTAGAGGGTCGAGGAGCAAAGTCGGGGTTTTCGTGGGGGAAAAAAGGGCTCGTGTTCTGTAAATCCCGTTGAGGGTGTGAATCGACCATATTTTCTCGTCTCCGAGTGAAAGAGGTATTACCGCCATGATTTTCTCCGTAGGGGCCAACCATGTCTGGTGCCCAAATATTGTTGTATTCGTATTCCGCATAATAATAAAACCCTCAGCAGCTAGCCGCACCGCGTTTTTCCCCGCATTGGTTTTTTTCCGGGGGACATTTGTCCGAAAAATCTGTGTCACTTTGTCATATGTGCGTTATATTCAATAAGTGATCTCGTATGTGTAGGCTTCTATTTTTTTGTTTACTTCGATGTTTTTTATGAATATTCAGATTAATAACTTGTATATAAAATCAAGTAGGAGAAGTAAATCAATAGTTAGCAGTAGGGTTTCTTAGATTAAGAAATTTTCACGAAAAACTTGAAATCCGAAATTAAGCATTAACAACAGAGAATAAGAAGCAAACACTTAAAAACTTGATGACTGAGTTCATCCCTCCCCGGACTACATCTCCGGTTCCGCCTCCAATGGGCATCCGTTGTATTAAAAATTCTCATAAAGTCTCTTTACACCATTCTGGATTGTGTACACATGTGCATCAATGGCTACTGTCGTAAGATAGGGCCTCGACCTCGCCTTCTCCAACGCAACTTACGAAATCTCAAAAAAGGCCCAATATTGGCCAAGTTATGCCTCAAAAGGCATATTACAGTACACCGATAATACAACTTGACAGACCCACTTTACAACTCCCCTCCCAAGGGCGCACCGGGTTAATCCTTTTATAAATCCCACGGAGGTCTCGTGGTCAAACCTCGCGGGACTCCCCGGGATTGGTTTGACAACATATAGTATATCATTACAACCCCCCGCACCATATATATATTATGGTTTTAACCAAGTGTTAACAATAGTATCAAAGGATCGACTGTTACATAACTCCATGTGACGGTGTGGCATATGATATTAACATAGTATATGGTTACAATTTTAAATCGACAGATCAACCCGTGGCATATGGTTTAACATTACTCCGTGGTGGCATATGTGAAAATTTCAAATCTAAAATTCTACTACAAGAATCGATTTATTTCTCCTACTTATTCTTCACAATAAGTTATTTACAAAACTCTTCAAGAACATTAAAATAAATTCTATTGCAGTTATCACATAATTTCATAGAGAAATAATAGTGAAATATACGCACAAGAATCAATCACATCGACATAGTTATTTTTGGACAATTGTCCTCGGAAAAACCCAATGCGGGAAAACCAGTGCAACAGATGAGGGTTTATTTATTAATCTTCAAAGAACAATCTCTTTACAAGGAATGACCAAGCAGAATAAACTGAGAAACTTCCAAGAAAGCACTCGAGATAATTTTCTCCTAACCTTCGGAGAAATTCTCGACACCCACAAGGCTCTTTGACCTCCACCGCATCACTTCCGCGTGATCCTCTCGCGTAGGGACTCGTATGAGGACTACGTCCCACCGTTCTTCCTCTCGCGTTGTCCCTCCGTGTTGCCCCTCCGCCGCTCTACGTCCTTCTTCCTCGAGCTCGACCGATACCGAACCCTCCTCTTCCTCCGCCCGCAACTCTCCCTCTGAAAATCAAATTCTAAATTCCGAAGAATCGACTTCCCCGAGTTACTAAGTATTTGCCCCTGGCTTTGTCTCCAACTGACCCACAAGTCTTCATTTATACTTTTCCTGTTGATAAATCAACGGTCATGATCTAATCTTTAATCAACGGCTAAGATTAAAGCAGACTTGATCTTCGTCACTCAGAAGCTTCTCACCCATATTTAAGTTAATTCACTTTAATTATTTTAATTCCCTAAGTTTTAAATTAGGCTTCATTAAAAATAATTAATTATTTGAATAACTTGCATTCTGTGTGGAATTTCTCCAAACGATTTCTAGGTCTTGGAGATCTTGTGTGTTCTAGCCCCTCCACAAAATATCGGAGCTAGAGCACATCCGATGCTACCCAAAAATCAACAGTCCCTCTTAGCGAGAAAAGTGCTCTAGAAATACTTCCCACTAGAAGCATCACCCTGATCCATGACAGCGGTCCTCTGCGCGCCGATGCTTGGTCTATCGCCCCTCATCTGCCGTGTCGCTACTATCTATACCGCTGCCCATGATACTGTCACCATCACTACCTCATTTGTACTCATAGTCTCTCTTAAGTACTACACCTATCCGTTTTCTTCTATCGAAACGGATTCTTAATCATCCCTCAACTTCTCTCAAAATAAACAAAATTTGTTCTTCCCAGAGCCTTAGTGAGGATGTCTCACGCACTGCTTCTCCGTCTGAGTGTATCTATAACTCGTACTCACTACTCGCTAGAAATAAATCTCGATAAAGTGACACTTGATGTCAATGTGCTTCGACCGATCATGAAACACCGGATTCTTAGAGAGATTAATGCAACTCGATTATCGCATCAAATGTTGGTCGCTTCCATACTTCTCCCCGAATAGATTCACAAGCGGCTTCCTAAGCCATATGGATTCACACGAACCTATGTTGGCTGCCATATATTCCTCCTCGGTTGAGCTCAGAGTTATGGACTTACGTTTCCTACCGCACCAAGAAGTCATTCCTTATCCAATGTCTGAAACAGCACTCCAAAGTGGTACTTTTTCCAATCTATCGAACTTCCAACCCAATCCCGCATTAGTGAACCCACTCAATCTGATGTCATTGCCTTGGGTGTACTTTAATCCATGCTCGATTGTTCCTTGTATGTATCCGAGAACATGCTTGGTCATAGCCCGTTGCGCCCTCTTTGGTTCCACCATGAACCGACCGAGGGTGTTGATTGCATAGCAAATATCTGGTCTCGTGTTAACCGGATGCATCGTGGATCCTATGAGTTGTCCGTACAAGGTGGGATCGACTTCTTTATCCTTAAATGCATCAATCTTCTTCCGGCTAGTGATCATTGGAGTAGCCATGGGTCTGCTAATCTCGCATCCCGAACCTCTTCGAACTTTCCGTAGCATACCTCCCTTGTCCTAGGAAGATCTCACCCTTTCGTCGGGCCAAACTTCCAACCCCTAGAAAATAATGCATCAATCCCAAATCTTTCATGTTGAATTATCGTAGCTAGGTTTTCCTTGCAATCCTTGATGAGCCTAGATGAACTTATCGTGAATAGGTTATCTACATATAACACTGTAATTAGAGGCTCATTCCCTACCTTCAAATAGTAGAGATTAGGATCCGAGTCACTCTTGACTAATCCCATCTTCTCTAGGGAACCATCAATTTGATCGTATCAAGCTCTAGGTGCCTCGTTAAGTCCATACAAGGCTTTCTTAAGCCTGCACACATGAGTCTTCTTCTCATGTGTCTTAAAAACCCTCTCGGTTGTTCAATTAAATACTTCTTCCTCTATCACCCCCATTCAAGAAAGTAGTCTTGACGTCCATCTCGGTGAATCTCCCACCCCATCTGCGCTCGTAAGGGATATCGCGCATCCGATAGAAGTATACCTAGCTACTCGGGGCGAATGTTTCTTCGTAGTCCATCCCTTCCTTCCGAGCATACCCCTTAGCCACAAACCTCGGGCTTTGTATTTTTTCCACATCGCCATCTCGCAACATATTTGATCTTGTAGATCCATCGCGAACCTACAACCGATCTCGTCTTGAGGCCTAGGAACTACTTCCTCATACATCATTGGTCATAATGGAACCGTATTCTTCCACCATTCCATTTACCCACACTCGATGCTCGAGTCGACTCCCCGGAAACTAGAGGGTTCTCCAACTCGAGCCACCAAAGCTTGGTACCTGTTAGATTGTCTATGTCGCTCTCTTCTTGTTTCTAGGAGCTCGATGAATTCCCTCGTCTCTCGTAATTTGTCGCAATTCTCGGCTTGTTCTTCCGCCGGTATTGGGTGGATCTACCCGTCCCTCCTCTTGCGAAATCTTCTTGAAGTAATACCTCCGTATTCTTATGCCTTGGAGAAGCATAGGTGCTAGTTTTCGGTTGGACGAAGAGGGTGGACCAATGGATCATCCTCTCGATTGCGTTTCGAAGGCATCTCCCGGGATTTCCTAAAAGCTTTCGTCCTCCATGAACTTTACATCCCGCCGTACTACAATCTTCCTACCGCCAGGGAATGTAGATTCTATATGCCTTAGCATTCTCGCTATATCCTACCGTATATCCACTTTCCGTAGTCTCGATCCAATTTCTTCCTCTTTTCTTTCGGCATATGGCAAGTATGCCAAACTACCAAAGATCCCTAAAATGACTCACCTCTCGCTTTCTACCGTTGAAGAGACTCTCCGATGTAATCTTACCTAGTGCCCTCGTGAGGAATCCTGTTCTAAACATACACTAGCTTGTACCGCATGCTTCCACCCATAGAAATTTTGGGCATATCTTGATCATACAACATTTCCCTTGTCGCTTCAACAATAGTTCTATTTTTCCCTCTCCGCAACCCCATTCCGCTCCGGGATTATATGGAGTGGTCCATTCTCTTTTGATGCCTTCTCTTGCATGTAACTCGGTGAAGTTTTTATCAATATATTCTCTCGCCATTATCTCGAACGCAATATCTTTATCCTCGCACTGTCATATTCTCAACCGTGAGCCTTTAAACTCTTTTGAATCGATCAAAGACCTCATCCTTGGTCTTTAGAAAGTAGATCCAAGTTTTTCCTAGAATGGTCATCAATGAAGGTGACGAAGTATCCGGCACCACTAAGAGCTCGGTGGACATTGGTCCACAAATGTCCGAGTGTAGTAGTCCTAAAACACTCGTTAGCCCTATTGCCGCTTCAGAGTAAGTCGCTTTGGCTTACTTGCCTAGTACGCACCCTCTGCAAACATCATCCCGTTTGGTGCTCAACTCGGGAACTCCCCGTGACTGGCCCTCTCGAGAATTCTTAGAGCCCCATGGTGTAAGTTCCCCCATCCTTTTCGTGCCATAGTTCATTCAAATACTTCTCACCACTCGCCGCTCATCTTTTCCATTGGAGATTCAAGTTGTAGTTTATACGCTTTATTGCTCCCGACTCCAATTTGGTCCTTCTTCTTCCAACTCTGGGTGTTTGACATTACCTTCTTTCCAATGAAGTATACGTCATAGCCTTTGTTTTGTAGCCGAGATACGAGAGTAAGTTCATCCCCAACCCCGGCACATGCAAGACATTGGTGGCTCAAGCCGATCTCCTCGCTTCGCCTTTGAAAAACTATGGTACCTCTTCCAACGAGGGGTACATTTTTGCCTTATTTCCCATGGTGATCTTGAATTTCATTTGTTCTTCTTGGTAGCTCGAAAAACATTCTCGTATTCTCGTCATATGTGCAGAAACTCCGTTATCAATATACCAAACCTCGATGAAGCAAATAGCTTGATAGGCAAGTGAATTCATCTTCCAATCTGAAGCCAATACAAAGATGTCATGATCCATCGTTTCTTTCATGCTTTCCTCTTTCTAGGAGAATTGCGTGAACCCTTTCGAGTTGTCAAGCTCCAGCAAACATCAAAACTACGTTCCATTGTAGTAATCTCCAAACCTCGTTACCCCGATCTCTACTTCGATACCATGTGAAAATTTCAAATCTGAAATTCTACCGCAAGAATCGATTTATTTCTCCTACTTATTCTTCACAATAAGTTATTTACAAAACTCTTCGATAAACATTAAAATAAATTCTATCGTAGTTATCACATAATTTCATAGATAAAATAATGCATATGGAAACTTCGACTCGTGGCCTATGAACTTTGGAATATGTGGTTGTCATAAGGTTGCTTTGCGTCGAGTTGGAGACTCCACTACGTCGTTTTGTAGCGCATTAAAACAAACCGTGGGTTTGGCGGGGCCATCGTATGTGGTGGACTCCGCCAACCTTTACCCCATATATTATACAATGAAACTTTAAATACATATATGTGCCTTTGTATTAACAAATGAACTCGTGGGCTAATGGTAAAGTTTTGTAGTGCTTCTTCGGGTATGTCACGGGTTTGACCCACACTTGGTTTGACCGCTTGGTAGTTTGACTTTGACTTGCCACGTGTCCTCGCCGTGAGATCGCCACTTGGGTTGCAAAGGCCCAATTTTTTTGCTCGTTGGAGAAAAACTTCGTAACGAGGTTTCTCCCTCATACGGAGGCCATTTTGCAAATCGAATATATCACCGTAATCAACGCGACGAGCTCTTCGACTTGGCGCTGGTTTCATGAGCATATGAGACCGTAGAAATTTTGAGCATTTTGAGGATCCTCATGGATCATCGAAGAGCTACCCACATTGACTCCTCGCTCCGGCAAATTCTCTCTCGCCCAGATGCTCGACAAAGACCTCGATAGTCTTCATGACACCGAGTTGAGGGCTATTCTGACCATCTCGCAGCCTCGAGGAGCTAATCCCACAGCCGCCACCGACTCCTGGTTCTCTTGAAGTCTAACCAGGAACAAATCAATGCGCTCACCCTTCTGCATCATGCTAGTCCGCATCTTCTCCTCCGTATACATCTTCTCGTTGCTTAGAAAATCCTTGATATAGCTTCTCCAAGGCGTGCCACATTTCTCTAGTTGTCGCTTTTCTAGCTATGTGACACACGACATGATCCCTTACTCCGTCGAGGATTAGGCGCTTTTCCTTAGCCATATCCTTCTCGTATTCCTTTCAAAGGATTTCGCATCTACCCGTAACAACCACCACACCTTCGATGAAGAGTTTGAGATCATGTTCATCCAACATGCATTTGATCCTTGCCTGCGAGATCACATAGTTCGAGGCTCCCTCCAACCGACCTTGATCTCTTAGTCCATTTGGCCGCCATCTCTCGTCGACTGAAAAAAATATGTCAAACTAGCTCCTTCTCTCCTCCGCGCAGCCTCCGGTCTGGCCTACGCACTCCCCGCTGAGATGGCAGATCTGCCACCTAATACCGCTTCTTAGATCTTGAAAAATAGAATTTCCCCAGCTTAGGAATTCCTTGAGGAAGAAAATTCCCTCAAAGTGTTTCCGCATCTCTATTCGACGCTTTCTGCACTAGCAATTACTTCTACGTAGAAAGCCGCGTCCCTCCAGCCACATCGATCCACGTGTAGTTTGCCGTGCTGCTCCCTCTCGCTCTAGCGAACTCCAAACTCGGAAAAATCCTACCTCTCCGTTGGCTCACTCGGAGAGAGATTTTCTTTGTCGATCTAGCCCTCCCGGCTTGGACCGCACTTCGCCGGGGAAATCGATTTGTTGCTTAAGTAGCTCTTTGATCCCCTAAGTCTCGCCACAACGCTAGATCTGTTGGATCTCGCTTCTTGCTCCTCCCGCACCGAGCTACACAAGCTCGATACCATGTGAAAATTCGTACTAGCTAGAATCCTATCGTAGCAAATCGATGGAAAGTCTTCTATATGTTGTTTACTTAACAAATTATTTACTGTGTTCTACAAGCAAATATCGAAATCCATACACTCGCAACCTTCACAAATAAAATCGCGAAAGAAAAAGAAGTGAGGAAACAAGGTCCGAGAAAGAGAAAATCATAGACACATCCGACACCATTTGTTTTGGACTAATTTCCCCCGGAAAGACCCAATGCGGGAAAACCGGTGCAGCAACTCGAGGGTTTATATATTATGCAAGAATTTTTTCCGAATACAAACTAGATGCCTTGTTGGCTATCCTCATAGAGAATTCGACCGACAGGGAAAGTTGGTGAGATTACCTCACACACTCGAAACCGGAAGCCCAACCGGCCAAAACCCCGATGGCAAGCCCTCCACAACCTCTCGCGCGCCTCTGCATCACTTTCGCATGGGGACTACGTGGATTCTCGCGTTCTAGCTCTTCTCGCTAGCCGAATCCGACCCTATGTCCCCTTCCGGTCTCACACCCCGCCTCTCCGACACCGGATCTGACCGATCCTCAATTGAATAGCGAACCTCCTCAAGGCTACAACGTTGCATCTACGTGGCTCGCATAGTTGCTACGCTGCCTCTCGCTCGGTACCGATTTCCGTCTTCTCTGCCGTGTATTCTTCAAATCTCAGTGAATAGACTTTCCAACCGGAATTATTGCCCCTCTCTCGCGTAGAATCTCTACATCGATCTTTCCTCTTAGCACTCGCTCACTTCAAAAATTCGATCTCTTGATCCTTTCTCCGTCTCGATGTATCATCCAAATGACCCTTCAAGTCCTTATAATCTTCTTGTTGAAACTTCAACGACCGAGATTAAATCTCTAATCAACATCTAAGATTAACTTTTGACTTGATCTCCGCCTTTTCTAAAACATTCACACTATGTTTTATTAATACCCTTTAATTATTTTATTTTCCTAAGTTTAGAGTTAGGGTCCCTTTAAAAATAATTAATTATTTTAATAAAACATATTCTGAGGGGAATCTTCACAAACGATTTCTGGGTTCTTTGGAATACATGTGCCTAAGCCTCCGTGCCAATTTTGAGACTTAGAGCACATCCGATGCTACCCAAATCAACACATAAGGAAAAAACAATGGTAAAGTACCTCTGGTCAGGTGTTGTACTGTTGTAGTCACTGTGATCTGTTTAGGGCTTCTTGCAACTCCACGTCAACCCCTCTTTTTCCACCTCACAACTCCTTCTCTAGCTGCGGCCTTCCTCCATAAGTCTTCCCTGCACACATGTTGTTGTTCTGGGCACAAACCAATCCTCAATAAGCCCACGCTGCCACCTGTGCTAGGATTTAAGGCCTGCGGCCTATTCTGTTCCACAGAACAGCCTCTTGGCCCTCTGTCCCAGTCACAAACAAGGCCTGCGGCCTATTAACAGTAGCCTCCAAATGTCGCAGTTTGTTTACTATAGGAAAGCCACACGAAAAGATACCCATACCATCCTCCAAAACAACCCTCTCCTATCGGTCTTGCTCTAGGATAGTCCTGCCCTCAAAACAGTGATGAAAAGGCTTCAAGCCAAGCCTTTTCTTCCTTCGCTCAGTGCCTCCTAGCCTGCAGCCAATCTAAGCATAGCCATCTCCAAGTGCAAGTTGCTCCCTTGCCTCAACGCTGCCTTATGTTGCACAAGATGAATGTCTAAAATGAATCTCATCACCTCTTATTTATACTAAACAAGAGGGCTCCAACAAATTCACAAAGACACATGTCTTTTGGACATTTCTACCTCAAGCCTACATAACTTTTATGCCCAAAAAACAATCATTACCTTAAAAAATTCATAACTCATCATAGACAACTCGGAATTCGATGATTTTCATTGCGTTGGATTCTCCTCAACATCCTCTATCTTCTGCATCCATCAAATATCCAAAATTCTCCATGGTTTTGTCCCAAACATCAATGGGTGCAAAACACCAACCTTGGGTTCCAAGCCCATAAGTGACTTTTGTGGTGCTCCGACCTCCCCCTGAACTCTAGGGCTTGGAGTACCTCCCAAGCTATCAAAAATCAACACTCCCTCTTAGCGAGGGAGTTAATTCCAAGACTAGGAAGTAACTCATCACCATCATCACTACTCGCAACACTCACCCAACTCCTAATGCTCATCTCTCGTCAGCTTCTTCATCGGACATCTTGACGAAAAATGACCCATCTTAGCGCAGTTGAAACACGTGATTTCACTCAAGTCCTTCTTTTGCTTACCCTTCATTCGTGCTACAAGTGCCATGTCATCATCTGAATCCCTCTTCTTCGGATGAAGATCCTCGTCTCGCAACTCTTCCTTAATGAAATCGTCCCACAACCTGTTCTAATCTAGAAACTTCTCTCTGGCAACGATCCCCTTGATGAAGGGCTTCCATTCCTTGGTGAACCCTTTCAAAGCAATCCTTACCATATCAGAATCTGAAATAGTTACACTTGTGGAAGCAATCTCATCTTTGACCTATGACAACCTCGTCAGATATGAAGTCACTCCTTCACCCTGTACCATCTTGGTGGACTTCAACTTATCCTCCAATACCAGTACCCGGTTCTCGTTTTTATTTTGGAACACATTCTCAAGAGCCATCCACATCTCATGTGCAATCTTCTTCCGGGGCAAATGAGGTATTAGGGAATCCTTCACACCATCTAGGATGATCAATCTCGCCTTCATATCTGATTCCTCGTACCCTTCCAACTCTTTAGGGTTGGTTGGCTTCTTGATCGCTTTCTCGGCGAACACCCAAATCCTGCTGACTTGCAATACCAACTTGATCCTTTCCTTCCGAGAAATATAGTTGGACAACCCTTCCAACCTGTCCTCATACTGAAGACAACCCTGCAACTTCGACATTATAGTGAGCCCTTCACCTATAATGTGACCAACTCCCTCTTAAGTTGTACTTCGCTTGTGCACTCTTTGATTCACTGTCTCCCAAAGTAGCTCAGGCAGGCTCTGAAACCATGTTGAATTTCCACGACCATGGTGTATAGGATAAAATCTTAAATCTCTGACACTACCAAAACCAACAATCTCAACAAAGTTACTTAACACAATGGAACAATATAACGCAGTAAATCAATCACGTGCACAATAAGAACAATAACAAGAGTATATGTAACCCAACTTCATTATATTATCAACATATAATACAATAACCTAGGGCTCCTGTACAAGGGATAATGGCCCTCAAATATTCACAAGTACAAGATTAAAAGATACAATGACAATCTCGTTGCTCTAGTGCAAAATTTCAACCTCTATGTTGTATCTTGTCCTGCGTGTCCTTCGCTTTCAATCTGCTCTCTAGTTGCCCCTTAGTCCATCAAGGAACAACACAAATATTGTTGATTTTTGGGTAGCATCGGATGTGAAATAGCTTCGAAACTTTGTGGAGAGGCTGGAACACATGAGATCTCTAAGACAAAGAAATCATTTGGAGAAATTCCACTAGGAACTTAAGTTATTCCAATAATTAATTATTTTAATGGAGACCCTACGTCTAACTTAGGGAAATTAAATAATTAAAAGGAATTAGATTAAACACGTGGGTGAGAATGTTCTAAGTAACGAGGATCAAATCTTTTCTAATCTTAGTCATTGATTAGAGATTAGATCACAATCATTGATTGTTTAACGAGAAAAGTATTGAAGGAAGGCTTGGGGTTAGTTGGAGAACACACACACAGCATTAGCACTTGAGCTAAAAGTCGAAATTCTGGGGTGCGGTTTGTTGAGAATTTTCGAGTGAGATTGCAGTGAGGGGCAGATCGACAGAGGGATTTCAGATCCGAGGCCGAGAATACATTGGAAGAGAGGCAGATCCGTACCAGAGGAGAAGCACAGGCCAAGGAATAGTGACGCAGAGGCAGCATAAGCCCAACAGGGGTGATGCAGAGCCAAAAGGGCTCACGCAGAGGGATGCGTAGCTAGCCTAGAACACGCAAAGTTGACGCAGTCCGAGAAGGGTGACGCAGAGCCTGTTTAGCTCACGCAGAGCTGACACAAAGGCTCACACAGGCCCTAGAGGGTGACGTAGTCCAAGAGGAGGTGACACAGAGCCAATTGCTGTGACTAGAAATGCAGTTTGGTTCTTCAGAAGTTGCTGGTGTGGCATTGTTTCTGCCAGTGCAAAACAATGTCTAGCAGGGTTGAGAAAGTAAGGGGAAGCAGTTCCTTAGCAGACTTTCTAGCCAAGAAGTCTGAGATCTGATCAGAGGAGTGACTGGAGAAGAGTTGATTTGACAGAATTGGTGGAGGATTTCCGGGAGGGAAATCACTTGTCAGAGGAAGCGTTTTATCTAGAGGGTTTCTAGCGCCAAGAAACCCAAATCCGAGTCTTTTGCTAGCAGCAGAAGAGGGGAGAAGAGTATCCGTTTCGAAAATTTTTGAGCAGAGATGGCCTCTCATGGATTGAGGGATCAGGACAGATTATATGGAGCATCTAACTTCATCATCTAGAAGGCCAGAATCTTGTCAGTCCTTGATGAATATTGCATCAAATATCACGCCCAGAAGGTTGTAGTTGATCCTGTTGACGCTGATCCGTTGAAGAAGTATGAAGAAAATCAAGCTAGAGCCAAGTGCTTGATTATGGACGGGGTGAAGGATCATGTGGTCCCACACATTGCCAAGAAGAATACGACAAATTAGATGTGGATAACATTGACCACATTGTACCAAAGTACTTCTCTCCAGACGAAGATGCTTCTGGAGAATCAACTGCGAATATTTCAGATGCATAAGGGAGAGGAAATTGACCCCTTCCTCATTATATTGAAGGCGATTCGAGATAAGTTGGTTGCTATGGGGTCCACTCCTAATGATGGTATTATGGTGAGAACTGCCCTGAATGTAGTGTTTGAAGAGTGGGAGACCTTTGTCCAAGGAATCCTGGGCTGAGCAACACTTGCAAATTTGGAAGACTTGAGGGCAGTTCTTTGTGAAGAAGAGATCAGAAGATTGACCAAGATGGGTAGCAGCATCGAAAGAGCCAAGATAAAGGAGGAGGATGAGGAAGATGTGGCTCTCGCATGTAAGGGACAACAGTAGCAGTGAGGGAAGAAGAAGAAAGACCTTATAAGGTCCAGTGCTTCAGATGTGGTGAATTGGGACATTTCGTCGCTACTTGTCCTCAAAAGAATAAAGGTAAGGAAGATTTGGATTCTAAGGCAGCAGCAGTGAAGGGCGATGATGGGAGTGATGATGATGTGGCTATGAGTGCTCATGTGCCTTGAGAGAAGAGATGGGGCAACATAGATATGTAGTTCTCTTGAACCTCAGATGGGGGGCAGAATCCTTGAGGCGCCCAAAATCTTAGATCACATACGAGCTACGGGATCCCTTAATAACGGTAGCAGGATGGTTGGAGTGAGTTGGTGCAGAGGATCGTGGAGGCATATTGGAAGTAACGAGGATCAAGTCTTTTCTAATCTTAGCTATTGATTAGAGATTGGAATCTTGGATCATGGTCGTTAATTGTTCAACAAGAAAAGTATTAAAGGAAGGCTTGGGGTGAGTTGGAGAACACACACATAGCAGTAGCACTTGAGCTAAGTCGAAAGTTTGGGGCGTGGTTTGCTGAAAATTTTCGAGTGAGATTGCAGTGCAGCGAGGGGCAGATCGACAGAGGGATTTTAGATCCTAGGTCAAGAATACATTGGCAGAGAGGTAGATCCGTACCAGAGGAGCAGACAGACCAAGGAGGAGTGACGCAGAGGCAGCGTAAGCCCAACAGGGGTGAAGCAGAGTGTATGCCCAACAGGGGTGATGCAGAGCCAGAAGGGCTCACACAGAGGGATGCAGAGCCAGAAAAGGCTGACGCAGTCACTTAGAACGTTGTGCTAGGGTTTCAGTGGGCCAGATAGGGCTCATATTGAATAGATCCAAAAGGGGTGACGCAGCCACACTGAAGGGTGACGCAGTGACTCCATAGGCACTTGTGGGGTTTTTCATCCTCAGCTGAATCAACCATATTATCTTTCTCTAGAGATAGAGGTACTTCTTCCGGGATTTTCTCTGTTGGGTAAACCACTACTAGTACCCTATATTGTATTCAGAATTCAGCATAATAATAAAAGTTGTTGCACTGGTTTTCTCTCATTGGGTTTTTCCGAGGACATTTGTCTGAAAAATCTTTTGTATCCTTCGTCGAATGTGCTTAATTCTTCAGTACTTGATCTGCATGTATGTGTAGGCTGCAGTGTGTTTACTTCAATGTTTTCTGAATATTTCTAAAAATAACTTGTTTAATTAAAAACACAAGTAGGAGAAGTGAACCAAATTTCTATAGTAGGATTTCTGTAATAAGGATTCAAAAATTTTCACATGGTATCAGAGCTATTGTAGATCCGGGAGAGTTGAAGCCATCAACGAAGTGACGAAGTTTCTGCTGCAGGAATAAGGTTGTTCCGAGTGACAATGCAAATCTGGAAGAGGTAGTGTACCAAAGGGACAAAGCAGACCCTAGAGAGGTGACGCAGAGCCAGCCTAGCTCACGCAGAGCTGACGCAAAGGCCCACGCAGTACGAGAAGGGTGACACAAAGCCTGTCTAACTGACGCAGAGGCTCATGCAGGCCCTGGAGGGTGACGCAGAGCCAATTTTCGTGACTGGAAGTGTAGTTTAGCTCTTCGGAAGTTGCTGGTGGGGCATTGTTTCTGTCGGTGCAGAACAGTGTCTAGCAGGGTTGACAAAGTAAAGGGAAGCATTTCCTTAGCAGGCTTTCTAGCCAAGAAGTCTGAGATCCGATCAAAGGAGTGATTGGAGAAGAGTTGATTTGACAGAATTGGTGGAGGATTTCCGGGAGGGAAATCACTTGTCAGAGGGGACGTTTTCTCTAGAGGGCTTCTAGCGCCAAGAAACCCAGATCCGAGTGTTTTTCTAGCAGCAGAAGAGGGGAGGAGCGTATCTGGTTTGACATTTTTTGAGCAGAGATGACCTCTCATGGATTGAGGGATCAGGACAGTTTAGATGGAGCATCTAACTTTGTCATCTGGAAGGCCAGAATCCTGTCAGTCCTTGATGAATATCTTATCAAAGATCATGTCGAGAATGTTGTGGCTGTTCCTGTTGACGCTAATCCGTTGAAGAAGTATGAGGAAAATCAAGCTAGAGCCAAGTGCTTGATTATGGATGGGGTGAAGGATCATGTGGTCCCACACATTGCCAAGAATAATACGACAAATGAGATGTGGACAACATTGACCACATTGTATCAAAGTACTTATGTCCAAAGTAGGAAATACTGAATAAATCACACTGCAACCTTCAAAAATAAAAATTGCGGAAAATAAATAACGCTAGATCTGAGAAAATACTAGCACACAGGTGCAGCAAATGAGGATTTTATTTTATTACACAACAGTGAAAATATGAGTACATCTATGGATGGCCAAATAGAAATCCTAATAGAAAGAATATCTGGGAAAAAGTATTGAAGGGAATTACCCTTCCTCCACAAGTAATCTCGACACAACCTACCTTCAGAAAACTCTACCTCGTGAAGCCTCTCTGTTGCTTTGCACAGTCTCTTTGATTTCAAGTCTCCAACCAATCTCTGATGAAGTTGTTCAGCCTGTCTCTGCTGATGAAATCGTCTCTCCGACACCCAGGGACCTCTGCTCGACCTTTGGAACTACGAACGAATTATCTCCAGCAAATCGAACTTCCAATCTGAAGCAATTGTGCAGTCCTCTGTGCTACCTCACTGGGAATAACTCAGCCCTCTTGCTGATGCCTCTCCAGATCTGGAAAACTTCCAACGGACTCACTGTCCTAGCCCCTCACTCACTGCTTCGATCACTGGCTCTCTCACAGTGCTCCTTCTCTGGAAATCGATCTGCGAAGGAAATCGAATTTCTAGTGTTCTAAAGTGTATTCTCCAAGTGCCCATCAAATTCCTCTTATAATCCATTGTTGGAGCACCAATGGGCATGATTAAAAATTAATCGATGGCTAGGATTATCTTGGTATCGATCCGTGTGAGTTTCTAGATGATTCTCACCTTGAATTAATTAATACTGATTAATTAACAAGTTTTCCTAAGTTTAGACTTAGGAAACATTAAAAAATTGGTTAATATTCTAATTAAGTCACTTCTAGGTGGAATTTCCAAAAACGATTTATGGGTCTTGGAGATATCATGTATTCTAGCCTCTCCACCAAATTTCATGGTTAAAACACATGCGATGCTACAAAATCTAACACCCCCTCTTAGCGAGGAATGTGTTTTAGTGCTGAACACCTTGCCACAACACTCTGTCTTTGTATCTTCTCAGTTATGCTGCTGATGTTTGGATGTTATTGCCCACCAATCACTGCGCAACTCTGATGCTACATCTGTGCTGCTGTTGACATTGCATCTACCCTGCAACTCCCTCTCATCTGTTGCTGCTGCCACTGCAATTAGTGCAACTGAGAAGCATACAAAATACTGAATCAATTGTGTTCAGTATGATTCATTTGTCTCCTGAGTCTCTGACTGCTACTAGCATTTGCACTGTCATTGAAGAATCTTCATTTCTACCAACTCTGCACTGAGCCATCTACTCTGCTGTCAACACTGCATTGCGCTCCTCAACATCTGACTACTACTAGTTTGCAATTGTCGCTCTGGTACTGTCTGCATCAACTACCACTGATCCATCCTGCTACTGAACACTGTGTGCCCCCGTAGCCCAGTATTGATCAATGAGGTGGACTCCTCCAGGACCCTGCCCAATCTCTGCAACTATGGCACTTTGATTTACTCATACTACTGTTGCTACCTATGTTGATGCTTTCACACTGCTAATGCAATTACTGCAATAATGAGTCTGATCTCTCAAATCCTAAAGCATTAGCTTCCATAGGGTTGCTCCCTCTGAAGCTAGACTCCCTCTGAGTCTCGATCTTCCTTTGGGAAATCTCTCTGCTCCCTCCTGGAAACTCGCACTGCCCTCCTATAGTAGAAACTAGATTGCGAAGTTTTGCGCTGGAAATCTCCTGGCTAAAACTTCACTTGCATACTACAACTGGGCAATTCACATTGCCTTTGTTACTGCATCTATCTTTGCAACTGTCTCTCAAGTACTGACTGCAACTAGATTTGTAATTGTCTAATGATAGATTGTGTCTGCTGACACTGAATCCGCTACTATGATATTATGGGCCCTTGTAGCGAGGGTGATGGTCTTGATGCAACAATCTTGAACTGATTTGACTGATCTTCTTGTTGCAACTGCGCTGGACCTTGCCCATCTGGCACACTGGAGTCTCATACTCCTCCTCCTAGATTTGGTGCCCCATTATCTCCTTTTAAGCTTGGTCCCTGGCTGGGACCCTTCGTTTCTTTGCAACTCACACTTCCTCCAGTATCTGTCTCTAGCAACTGGAATTTGATCTGCTGCCCATATTTGCATTTTGGCTTCCTCACATGACCTCCTCTGGCAATCTTGTACGGTTATCACTACAGAGCTACAAAATTTGAAAACTAAAAACTGGAGAAAATAAACCTTGGTAATCTCCCTCTTTCCCTCTGCTCGGCTATTGGAATTGCTATTCGCACTCCCTTCTCGAGTGAGAAAATCTTCGCTCAGCTACTACCAATCTGCCTGGAAAAAAATCGAACTTTTGAAACTCAAAGTTCCCTTAGAGAAATATTCCCTCTGAAATGTGTGCTTTTCTCCTCCACCTGACACTGGTTCTGCTCATGCAAAACCCTCTGTGTCCAACCAAGGAATCTGCTTAGCAAAAATCTAACTGCTGGGATCACTAACCTGGGCAACTCAACTTTTCTGCAACCTTGCAACTGAAAATCGAATTCTTGCCCTTGCAATTCAGTCTTACCTGTTTGATCATTGCGTTGCCTCTAAGAATTTCGGCCTTCCTATCAAGGAATTGCGCTGCCCTTGGGAATTTCGGCTTGCTGCTCTTATTGAACAACGGAATTACTTCTGAGCTTCTGAGCTTCCCGACTGATTAGTCACACTCTGATACCATGTGAAAATTCCAATACTGGAATGCTATTGCAGCAGCTGGATTTTATTCTCCTAATTGTTAATTTTATTTAACAATTTATTTGCAGTTTGCTACGATAAATATTGAATAAATCACACCCTTCACAAATAAAAACTTCGGAAAATAAATAGCGCTGGATATGAGAAAATACTAGCACACACATACAAATAACACTATTGTTTTTGGACAAAAGTCCTCGAAAAGACCCAATGCGGGAAAACTGGTGCAACAGATCAGGGTTTTATTTTATTATGCAGCAGCAAAAATTTGAGTACATTTATGGATGCCCAAATGGAAATCGAAACAACAAGAATATATGGGCAATATTATTTAAGGGAATTACCTTCCTCCAAAAGCAATCTCGACACAACCTGCCTTCAGAAAACTCATCCTCTTGAAGCCTTTCCTGTGAAAATATATGAATTCTCTAAATAGAAATCCTACTGCAGTAAATCTGATTTACTTCTCCTACTTGTTTATTTAACTTAACAAGTTATTTTCTGAATATTTCATGAAAACATTGAAGTAAATACACTGCATCCTACACAATTATACATATCAAGTACTGAAAAATAAGCAACCATGCAGACAAAGGACACAATTTTTTCGAACAAATCCCCGGAAAACCCAATGCAGGAAAACCGGTGCAACAAATCTTGAGGGTTTTTATTATCAAGCAGATTTATGAATACAAACTAGGGTGCCAATGTGGCTCACCCCACAGAGAAAATCCTCGGCAGAAGTACATCTATCCGAAGACAGATATTATGGCAAATCCAACAACTGGATGAAGAAACCCCACAGGTGACTATGCAGCCTCCAAGTGCTGTTGAGCGATGACTACAACAAGCTGGACTACATCACCTTCTCCAGGAGCTGTGTCACCCTCTCCTTGAGCCTTCTAGGCTCATAAATCAAAACGTTAGATGCTGCCCGATCTGCCCCACAGAAACCCCAACGTAGCTCTACGAGTGATTGCGCCACCCTTTCTGGCTATACGTTCCCTCTACGTGAGCCCTGTTGGCTCTGCGTTACCCCTACTGGGCCTACGCTACCTCTATGGTGCTGTTCTACCTCTCAGCGATTGTATTCTCAGTCTTGGATGAAAATCCCACTGCCGAACTGCCCCTTGATGCACTGCAAGCTCTCTCAGAAATTCTCAGCAAACCACACCCCAGAATCTCGACTTAGCTCAAGTGCTGCTACTCTGTGTGTGTTCTCCAATTGACCCCAAGCCTTCCTTTAATACTTTTCCAGTTGATGAATCAATGACTGTAATCTAATCTCTAATCAACGGCTAAGATTAGAAAAGACTTTATCCTCGTCACTTAGAACATTCTCACCCACATGTTTAAATTAATTCACTTTAATTATTTAATTTCCCTAAGTTAGACTTCAGGTCTCCATTAAAATAATTAATTATTTGAATAACTTAAGCTCCGGGTGGAATTTCTCCAAACTATTTATGGGTCTTGGAGATCTCATGTGTTCTAGCCCCTCCACAATGTTTTAGAGCTAGAGCACATCCAATGATACCCAAAAATCAACACTCCCTCTTAACGAGGAAAGTGCTCTAGAAATACTTCAACCTGAAGCATCACCTTGATCCACAACAACAGTCCTCTGCGCTGTTGATGCTCAACTGCTGCTCCTCATCCACTGCGTTGCTGCTATCTGTATTGCTGCCCATGTCACTGCCACTGACACTGCCTCATCTGTACTGCATCTCCCTCTCAAATGCTGCATCACGCTGCCCATAACAGTGCTACTGCTAACTGCTGCACTGCAACTCAGTTGCTGAGAAGTAAGCAATTGAAAACATCACCCAAAGACTTGACATACAAGTCAGTCTGAGTGCACCTTGATATTGAAGCACCCTTTGCTGCTAATTTGCACTGACCCTTTAGAGCTCTGCGCTCCTACTGCTCTGCACTGCCTTTGCGCTATTGAAATCCATCAACCTCTGCATTGTTGCTAGGCTGCTGCTACCTCTTCTCTGCGCTGCTCAAGACTTCAATGTTCTAGCTCTTCCAATGCTGCTCCATCATCCCTTGCATCAACTGACTCCAGTCATCCAGATACTGTCATTAAGGGTTCCCGTAGCTCGTATGTGATCCAAGAGTTTGGGCACCTCAAGGATCTTGCCTCTTCTGTAGTTCTAAAGAACTACAGTTCGATGTCGCCCCACCTCTTCTCCCAAGGCACATGAGCACTCATGGCGACATCGTCCTTAGCTGCGACAGCCTTTGAATCAAACTTGTCTTCACCCTTCTCCTTCTTAGGGCATTGTGTGGCGAAATGTTCGAGTTCACCATAACTGAAGCACCTGACCTTTGAAAGGTCTTTCTTCTTCTTCCTCTCCTACCCATGCTGTCCCTTAGATGTGAGAGCCGCATCTTCGGTCTTTCTTCTTCTTCCTCTGCTGCCTATGTTGCCCCTTAGATGCGAGAGCCGCATCTTCAGTCTTTCTTCTTCTTCCTCTGCTGCCCATGCTATCCCTTAGATGCGAGAGCCACATCTTCCTCCTCCTCCTTCTTGATCTTGATCCCTCCGCTGCTCATGCCCGCCTTGGTCATCCTCCTGATCTCTTCTTGTCAAAGAGATGCCCACATGTTTTCCCAACTTGGAAGCTTTTCTCTGCCCAAAATTCCTTGGGCAAAGTTCTCCCACTCATCGGAAACTGCATTTAGAGCAGTTCTCACCATAAGACCTTCATCAGGTGTAGCCCCCATGACAACCGGTTGATCATGGATCGCGTTCAAACTAATGAGGAAGGGGTTGATCTTGTTGGAAATACTGAGAGGGGGGGGGGTGAATCAATATTTCTTATCAATCAACACTTTTAAATCTTTTTAGAGCATTAGTTAATCTTCAATTATTCTTGATGTTTATCCAGTAACAACAGTAAACAATAGAACACAATAGGCACACGAATTTTAGGTGGAAATCCCCCTCCGGGTCAAAAACCACCGAACACTTTTCTAATAAATTCTTTAATCTTCAGCCCCAACTGAAATGAAAGGTACAACTTCTTAGAATTCTAGAAAAGAATTCTTCTCCAGCTCCCACTGGAAGGACACCCCAACACCCTGGTTTCTTTAGTAGAAAATTGAATGGATGCCCTGACATCCTAGACCGACCTACCACCCTGAAGTGTTCATAGGCTCCAACTTGTAGGTGACTTCATGCACAAACCTAGCACCTCCTTGCCACCCTATAATTATTAGAAATAAGACAAGAGTGTGGAATCCCGTACCAGGGACAATGATCCACAATACAATATGATTCACAATTATTTTCTTGAAGTAGACCAATCACCCAATCACACTATGACCTGTAACCCAACCATAACATTATCCAACAATGACACTTATACCTCCCAAGAATGTCTCTCCAACTCTAGGCAGATTGACTCTTTTATGATAATGACTCCTTTACAATTTTACAATGATGATTTTTACAATACTGACTTTTGACACGACCTGATACTGGACTTGACACTGCTTCTTTGAACACTAGCAGTTGTTGAGGTATTGTTCTGCTTGCTTCAAGTAGTGGTACTTTGTCATTGCATTGTCCTTCTAGTATGTATCTGAATTGTCCTATTGTGTCCTCCTTCTTGCACATGCATTAATGAACAAGACCCAAACCAATATACAAACAAAATACTTACATTGTCCTGCAAACCATATGTCAGAGAAATATTCAAAATTCAAATGTAAATACGTTCAACATTTATGAACAAAACCCAATCAAACATACATACAAAATACTTACATTGTCCTGCAAAAACATATGGCAGAGACGATATTCAAATTAAAATTCAAACACTAATCAGACATACCTTGTTGTAGCAGACTTACCCTTGACTGTTGACGTGTTGTCCTTACTGCAGTGGTCCTTGAATGCATATTTTTTCTTGCCTTCTAGAAGCTCGATATTGAATCTGTTGTATTTATGTAATTTTGGATCTCCAAGGTCTGAAACTGCGCCCTGTGGTAGCCCTCTGAGTCCTCTTTCCAACCCCGCAGGTCTGATCAATATTGGATTCTTCAAGAAATAGTTATGCCCAATATCCTACGATGACTTGATTATAGACTGGTTCAATAGAGCGAACTTGTCCGAAGTGCCACGTGTCACTGTTTCAACCTTCGGTCCTGAAAACGATATCCAACAAACTATAGTCCGTCCTCTTTCTGTCACTCTTTATGAAATTTGAATCCAATGCTCAGAGAGAAAGTTATGACGATTTTTCCAAGGTCACATGTTTGACATGAAATTCGGGAGCTTGCAAAAACCGTAACTCCCTCAGATCATATCTCCGAAAATATAGTGAATCAATATCTGAAATTCAGTCATGCGCTTCATCACGATTTCAACTCAAATGGGTTTTCTTTCAGCATCTGAAGCTTCGCAGAAAAAACGTTATAGCAATAATGCCACGATGACCTGTTTTAACTAGTGAAATCCTTGCATCAGGAGGATATGAGGGTCACAATTTATATAAATGCTTAGGTTGAGAGGGTCTTCAACAAGTGAATGTTGGAGGGATTTTAGGAGTTTAAAAATTATTAATTATTGACTATTCAATGATCACAACCAATGATTAGTGTCATGCCACAACCCCATGGGGTTTTAGCCCAATAATTGGGGTTACTAACTTCAAACACCAATATCTCTCAAACCGTGAAGAATTACGTGGTGTGCCATGTATCAACGGAAACATATCGACAAGCAGACCATCCAAAATATCCTTGACTCGAAATAGAGTAAGTTGTCGAGTCAAAATTCCCATGCAAGATCGAGGTAGCCCGTGGTGTTGCTTGGGTTGACATCAATGACAACCACTGATCAACATATCTCTTCTCCCTTGAGCATCTGGAATAGTCGAAGTGGATTCTCCAAAAGCATTCTCTTCTGAACAGAAGTCCCCCAATACAATGTGGTCAAAGAAGTCCACATCTCATGTGTTGTGTCCTTCTCAGCAATGTGTGGGACCACATGATCCTTGACTCCGTCCATGATCAAGTGCTTAACCTTCGCTTGAGCTTCTTCATACTTCTTCAACGGGTCATCGTCAACAGGAACAACAACCGCGCTCTCCATGAGATTCTTGATACGATGCTCGTCCAGTATTGACAGGATTCTGGCCTTCCAGATGACAAAGTTGGATGCTCCATCCAAACTGTCTTAATCCCTCAATCCACGTGTGGCCATCTCTGCTCAATTGAAGATGTCAAACTGGTTCTCTTCTCCTTCTTTTGTTGCTGCCCCAACAAACTCGGATCTGATGAAGAAACCCCACAGGTGACTGCGTAGCCTCCAAGTATTGCTGAGCGATGGCTACAGTGTTGAGATTTTGTGTATTTGGGGTTGCATTCAGTTGTGCTCCAGCTCCCAAATTTTGTGGAGGGACTAGAGTACACTTGATCTACAAGACCCAGAAATGGATTTGGGAAATTTCATCTGGTTTAGGAGATATTAAATTAATTAATTATTTTATTGTATTTCCTAAGTTAAAACTTAGGGAACTTAAATAATTAAAGTGAATTTAATTAAACATGTGATGAAATTGTCTTAAGTCACACGGATCAAGCTTTTTTTTAATCTTAGCTGTGATTGGAATTTAATCTTGGTAGTTGGTTGTCAGAAAAGTATAAAGGAAAGGCTTGGGGTCATTGTAAAGACACACATAGAGGTGAGCAACGAAGCTAGTGAGTTTCTGGGGGCGGGGTTTGCTAAAGAATTTAGGAAGTGTTTCGGTACGGGGAGAGGGAGTAGGCCAAGGGGATGATGCGATCTCGGGGTTTAGAAGGTCTAGAATACACAGGCGACAGAGAAGAGATCAGGGACGAGCGCGAGAGAAAGGCGGCGGCCGATGGCCGTGACAAGGGCCGGCGCGGTCCTCTAAGGACGAGCGTGATTTTGGTGAGAAACCCCTCGGGGGGTTGCGAGGGGCCCTTCGGCGGCGTAGTGACTACGTGCGATGCCGGGAGTAACGCGGTCCCCTTCGGATCAACGGCGAGGGTTTGGAGGACTTGAGAGGTTGACGAGAGCTTTCGGGGGGCAGTGGGGTTTCTGAGCCCTAATCTTGGCCGAGTTCTGTAAATATCGTTTGAGGGTGTGGATCAATAATTATTTTGGCCCTAGATCGGCCAGTGAGCTGTAGATCTATTATATCTCTGTTGGGATTTCCAGATCTGGATCCCAGATTTGTGTATTCAGAAAATTCTTAATAATAAAACCCTCCAGCAGCCAGAGACCGGTTTTCCCGCATTGGGTTTTTCCGGGGACTATTTGTCCAGAAATAACTGTCACTTTGTCTATGTGTGCATGAACTTGTTCTAGATCTGGATTGGTGGAGATATGTTATGTGTTTTGCTTCGATTTTAACTTGAATTGTTGATTTTATTGACTTGTCTAAATGGATAAAACTTATTATGATTGTGGTAATAATTTCTGCATAAAGTATAAGATTCAGAAATTTCTACATGGTATCGGAGCAATTGCAGATCTAGGAGGGTCACCAGCAGGAGAATCTGAAGGATCTAGCTACAGAAAGCAACTAGAAAAGCAACAAAAACGCAGACCTGAAGGGACAGCGCAGTTTTCAGGAGCAGATTCACACAGAGGGAAGGGTGACGTTGTTCAGCACTGTGTCCTAGAAAGCCCACGCAATTACTGCGAAGAGGCAACCCAGAAACATCGTTGGTTTGGTCTGAAGCTAGCCAGTGTGATTCAGATCTGAATCTCTCAAATCCAGAATAGACTGCAGAAATTCAGAAGAGTTGGTGGCGTTAAATTTTTGAAGTTTTCAGATTTTTAGCCTTAGCACAAGTGACAAAGAGTGGGAGGAGATCAGCTTCTCAAAAAATTTCTTGCCAAAGTAAACGTACAGTTTGGTCAGAGGATCAAAGAAGAAGGTGAATCATATTTTATTTGGTAGATTTCCAAGGAGGGAAATCAAGTGTTAGAGGGAGCAGAAGGCACCTGTTTCACCAAGGGCCTTAAATCCATTTCTCTAGCAAAGAGAAAAGGAAGTTCCAACACATTCTGAGCAGATTGCCCCTCATGGACTGCGTGATCAGGATAGGCTAGATGGTCTCTCCAAATTTTCAGTTTGGAAGGGAAGGATCCTGATTGTCCTTGAGGCATATAATCTAAGAGACCATGCAGAGCAGACTCTGGCCACACCAACAGATGCAGATCTCCTACGGAAACATAAGGACGCTGTTGGGCATGCCAAGTGGCTGATTATGGATAGTATCAAGGACCATATTGTACCACACATAGTTGAGAAGAAGACAGCGAACGAGATGTGGAAGGCCTTGACTTCCCTATATGAGGGAAATTCTGTCCAAAGAAAAATGTTGTTGGAGACCCAAATGAGATCATTCATGATGACCAAGGGAGAAGATATGGAGCACTTCCTCTTCATACTGCAATCAATCAGAGATCAGCTGATTGCAATGGGTGCAATGGTGGATGATGCTGTGATAGTCAGGACTGCCCTCAATGCAATCACAGATGAGTGGGAAACCTTTGTCCAAAGCATCTTGGGCAGAGCAGACCTCCCAGATTGGGACAGCTTGTGATCAATTCTGCGTCAAGAAGAACTTGGCAGATTCACCAAGAGGTAGCACAACCTAGGATTGAGCAAAGTGAAGAAGGAAGATGAGGAAGATGCAACCTTGGCATCAAAGAAGCAGCCAAAGAAGAAGAAGGATCTTTCAAAGATCAAGTGCTTCCAGTGTGGTGAAATGGGACATTTTGCTAGCCATTGTCCGGAGAAGAAAAGGGACAAGGAAGCATCTTCTTCCAAAGCAGTTGTGGCAAATGATGGGTCAGGAGATGATGCAGCCATGAGTGCTCATGAACCACGGAGGTGCGGTGACATGGACATGTAGAGGAGCTACATGGAAGAGAGGCGGGATCCTTGAGCAGCTCATCTCTTGGATCACAAGCAAGCTATGACAGCTTTAAGACAGTAGCGGGACAAGTGGAGCAGTGGGTGCATAGATCACAGATGCGGCAGAAGTAGAGGCATATTTGAAGGCTGGGAGGAGCAGCGTAGAGCAAAGCATCAACAACGTAGAAGCAGTAGCAGCGCAGAGGCTGATGTGACTTCAACAGCGCAGAGCAGAGTTGCTTACGCAGTGCAGAGCTGCAACAATGTAGAAGGCTTTAGAGGGACAATGCAGTGCAACAGCGTCGTGATAGATTTCAGCACAAGGAGCTGATGTGACTTCAGTAGTGTAGAGGGATTCTGATTACACAGGCAGAGCTGTAGCCGTGCATCATTCTTTAGATGCCAGCACAGATCTGTAGCCTATGGAGCTTCAGTGATGAGGATACAGCCCATCTGACTTGTCTGTCAAATATTGGGTAGGAGATTCAGTTGTTTCTCTCAACAACTGAATTTGCAGTGCCACAGATCAGTAGTGACAGTGCTATGAGCAGCACAAATGCAACATATTGAGAGGGAGTTGCAGTACAGTGGTTGCAGTGGCAGTGGCAGAGTCATGGGTAGCAATACAGAATGTCAGCAGCAGTGCAGAGTTGAGTGGCAGCAGGCCAAGCTTCAGCAGCATAGAACTAGTGCCCAAAATCAAGTAATACATAAGTGTGATGTATTGCTAGAGCACACCCTTGATGCTAAGAGGGAGTGTTGAGATTTTGCGTATTTGGGGTAGCATCATTTGTGCTCTAGCTCCCAAATCTTATGGAGGGACTAGAGTACACTTGATCTACAAGACCCATAAATGGATTTGGGAAATTTCATCTGGTTTAGGAAATATTAAATTAATTAATTATTTTAATGTATTTCCTAAGTTAAAACTTGGGGAACTTAAATAATTAAAGTGAATTTAATTAAACATATGATGAAATTGTCTTAAGTCACACAGATCAAGCTTTATTTTAATTTTAGCCATTGATTAAAGATTTAATCTTGGCCATTGATTTGTCAATGAGAAAAGTATAAAGAAAAGGCTTGGGGTCATTTGTAAAGCACACGGAGGCAGAGCACTCAAGCTAAGCTAAGATTCTAGGGCAGGGTTTGCTAAGAATAATTAGAAGTTTTTCAGCTGCAGAGAGGGGAATTTAGGCCAAGGGGATGATCTGATCCCGAGGTCTAGAATACACAAGAGGCAGAGATCAGCTCAAGGACAACGTAGAAGAAGGCAGTAGTAGCAGCAGCAAGGACAACGCAGTCCCTCCAAGGACAGCGTGATTTTCAGCAGGAAACCCTCAGGGGTTACGCAGAGACCCTTTAGGGGCAGCGTAGTGACTGCGTCACCCAGTCTGCGGTAACGTAGTCCCTTCCGCAGCGAGGGTTTGGAGGACTTCAGAGGCTGACGCAGAGGCTTTCAGGTGCAGCGGTGGGGTTTCTAGGCCCTAATCTTGGCTGAGTTCTGTAAATCCCGTTTGAGGGTGTGGATCAATCATTATTTTGGCCCTAGATCAGCCAGTGAGTTGTAGATCTAGTGTTTTCTCTGTCGGGATTTCCAGATCTGGAACCCAGATTTGTGTATTCAGAAATATTCTTAATAATAGAACCCTCCAGCTGCCAGAGACTGGTTTTCCCGCATTGGGTTTTTCCGGGGACTATTTTTCCAAAAATAACTGTCACTTTGTCAATGTGTGCATGTGATTATTCTAGATCTGGATTGGTAGAGATCTGTTATGTGATTTGCTTCGATTTAAATTTGAATTTATTCAGTTAATAACTTGTCTAAGTAGGAGGAGCATAACCGGATTAACAGTAATAATTTCTACATAAAGTATAAGATTCAGAAATTTCTACATACAGCAAGCTGGACTGCGTCACCTTCTCCAGGAGCTGCATCACCCTCTCCTTGAGCCTTCCCGACTCAAAAATTGAAACGCTGGATTGCTGCCCGATCTACCCCACAAAACCCCAACACAGCTTTACAAGTGACTACGTCACCCTTTCTGGCTCTACGTCCCCTCTGCGTGAGCCCTGCTGGCTCTGCATTACCCCTCCTAGGCCTGTGCTATCTCTCTGGTGCTAATCTGCTTCTCTGTTATTGTATTCTCAGCCTTGGATGAAAATGCCGTTGCTGAATTGCCTCTCGCTGCACTGCAAGCTCACTCCGAAATTGTCAGCAAACCGCGCCCTAGAATTTCGACTTAGCTCAATTGCTCCTATTCTGTGTGTGTTCTCCAACTGACCCCGAGTCTTCCTTTAATACTTTTCCAGTTGACGAATCAACGACAGTGATCTAATCTCTAATCAACGGCTAAGATTAGAAAAGACTTGATCCTCGTCACTTAGAACATTCTCACCCACGTGTTTAAATTAATTCACTTTAATGATTTAATTTCCCTAAGTTAGACTTAGGGTCTCCATTAAAATAATTAATTATTTTAATAACTTAAGCTCCAGGTGGAATTTCTCCAGACGATTTTTGGGTCTTAGAGATCTCATGTGTTCTAGCCCCTCCACAAAGTTTCAGAGCTAGAGCACATTCGATGATACCCAAAAATCAACATCTGCGTCAGTCTCTTTGATGTCCAACCTCCAACTAGTCTCTGATGAAGGCGTTTTGCCTGCCTCTGCTGATGAAATCGGCTCTCTGACACTCTGGGACCTCTGCCTAGCCTCTGGAACTGAGAACAAATTTCTCTCTTGCAAATCAAACTTCCAATTTGAAGCAACTGTGCAGTACTCTGCGTTGCCTCACTGGGAATAACTCGACCCTCTTGCTGTTGTCTTTCCGGATCTGGAAAACTTCCTATGGACTCAATGTCCCTACCCCTCACTCACTGGTTCAATCTCTGGTTCTCTGACAACTGACTGCTGCTACTTTGGAAATCGATCTACGAAGGAAATCGAATTTCTGGTGTTTTGAAGTGTATTCTCCAAGTGCCCTTCGATTTCCTCTTATAATCCACTGTTGGAGCACCAACAACCAAGATTAAAACTTAATCGATGGCTAGGATCATCTTGGAATCGATCCTTGTGAGTTTCTAGATTTTTCTCACCTTGACTTAATTAATATTGATTAATTAACCAATTTTCCTAAGTTTAGACTTACGAAACATTAAAAAATTGGTTAATATTCTAATTAAATCACTTCTAGGTGGAATTTCCAAAAACAATTTCTGAGTCTTTGAGATCTCATGTATTTTAGCCTCTCCACCAAATTTCGTGGCTAGAACACATCCGATGCTACGAAAACTAACAACTCTGGTCTGGTGTTGTACTATTGTAGTCACTGTGATCTGGTTAGGGCTTCTTGTAGCTCCATGTCAACCCCTCTTTTCCACCTCACAACTCCTTCTCCAGCTGCGACCTTCCTCCATAAGTCTTCCTTGCCCACACGTTGTTGTCCTGGGCACAAACCAACCGTCAATAAGCCCACGCTGCCACTTGTGCTTGGATTTAAGGCCTGCGACCTATTTTGTTCGACAGAACAGCCTCTCATCCCCCTGTCCCAGTCACAAACAAGGCCTACGACCTATTCACAATAGCCTCCAAAGGCTATGGCTTGTTTACTGTAGGAAAGCCACACCAAAAGATACCCAAACCATCCTCCAAAACAACCCTCTCCTCTCGGTCCTGTTGTAGGATAGTCCTGCTCAAAACAGTCATGAAAAGGCTTCAAGCGAAGCCTTTTCCTCCTTCGCTCAGTGCCTCCTAGCAAGTTTCTCCCTTGCCTCAATGCTTCCTTATGTTGCACAAGATGGATGTCTAAAATGAAACTCATAACCTCTTATTTATACTAAACAAGACGGATCCAATGAATTCAGAAAGAGACATGTCTTTTGGACATTTCTACCTCAATCCTACATGACTTGTATGCCAAAAAATCAATCATTACCTTCAAAAATTCATAATTCATCGTAGACACCTCAGAATTTGATGATTTTCGTTGCATTGGATTCTCCTGAACGTCCTTTATGATCTCCATCCATCACATGTCCAAAATGCTCCATGGTTTTGGCCCAAACATCAATGGGTGCAAAACCGCAACCTTGGGTTCCAAGCCCACAAGTGACTTTTGTGGTGCTCCAACTTCCAAACCCTGAACCCTAGGGCTTGGAGTACCTCCCAAGATATCAAAAATCAACACCAGATGTCGGTCTTAAAGATGATCATTCTTCATGCACTTTAGATCAAAATTCTGAACCTATTGAGTAAGTCATAGAAGATTCAGATTCCCCACCACCTTCATCACATAAGTGGCACTTCACGTGTGATCTCTTAAATGATCTTCCACGATATCTCAAGTGAAAGAAGCTTTGCATGCACTTACAACTACTGAACCATGCATGCCCATGCACCGCTACGTGGTATTAGCTTCTAATCCTCAATCTTATGAAGAGGCTGAAGGTAATCGCTCATTTCATGCCACATGGGATTTGGTTCCACTTCCAACAGGTTGAAAGCTTGTCCTATTAAATGGATCTACAAAACCAAAGGAGCAACTGGAATGATCAACAAGTATAAAGCCAGGCTGGTAGGCAAAGGTTTTCGCATGTACATGGGATTCATTATGACGATACATCTACACCGGTGGAAAAAATGGACTCCATTGGGACGGCTCTTGCAATTGCAGCAACAAAAAAGTGGGAGGTTCACCACATGGATGTGAAGAACCATTTCTTCATGGTGATCTTAATGAAGAGGTTTATATGGAGCAACCAAAAGGATATGTTCGAGACTCATCATTAGTGTGCAGACTGAAGCAATCTTTGTATGGCCCCAAACAGGCACCTCGTGCATGGTATGTGAAGATGGACTCCTACCTTCTCTCACAGGGTTTCCAACACTGTAATTTTGATCCAAATGTTTATATGTTGAGGCAATTTTATTCATTATTTTTTATAGTATTATATGTAGAAAACTTATTTATCATAGGTAGTTCACCCTCAACAATTGTTGTTGTCAAGTCTGCTCTACATGACAAGTTCTACATGACTGACATGGGGCTTCTCATCTACTTTCTTGGTCTTGAGATTAGTCAGTCTAATTCAGGAATCATATTGGCTCAGTCAAAGTATGCATGGGATCTACTTGCTAGATTCAAGATGACTGACTGCAAGCCAACAACCATCCCTTTCTTATTTGAAATTAAGCTAGAAAATGGAAGTACAACACTATTGGTAGATTGTACACTTTATAGGAAGTTGGTGGGTAGTCTTTTGTACGTCACTCACTCATGACTAGACATCTCCTATGTCGTTGGAGTAGTATCCAGGTACATGCAGGAGCCGCATGAGCTCCATTGAAAAGCATCCAAGAGGATTCTTCGATATGTTAAGGGGACCACAGACTATGGTATCCAATATGCAACAAGATGCTCTTTAGATATCACTGGGTACACAAATTCAGATTGGGTAGGCGATGGAAAAGATCACAAGTCCACTTCAAGCTATGTTTTCAACCTTGGATTAGGGCCTATCTATTGGTTGAGTAAAAAGCAATCAACAATTGCTTTATCTTCAACAGAGGCAGAGCACAAGGGTGCAATGAATGCAACCACATAAGTTGTCTGGATGCGATACTCTCTCACAGAGTTTGGCATACAGTTCCATCGCCCAATGGTCATCTGATGTTACAACCAAAGTATTTTAAAGTTTTGCAAAGATACAGTCTAGTGACGGCGTACTAAACACACTGAAGGTCACATGCACTTCACTTGAAGCTTGATTCGCGATGGTACCATTGATTTGCATTATTGTTCCTCCACCTAACAAATATCAGATAACTTTGTCAAGCCCTTCATAGAACAATGATTTGTAGCATTGAGAGATCTTGGTGTGAAGGCTACAATAACTTCCTAGCAGTTGTCTCAGTAGCATTTGAGGGGGGGTTTTGTCAATGTTGCGAACATCGGCATCGAGATAAAATCGGCAAGGGTCCGGAAAACCAAAAAATCGTAAAAATCGAGAAAATATCGGTAAAAGTCGGCAAACATCGTCAAAATTAAGATACCATAAAAATATTTTTAAAATCGGCAAACATCGGCTAGGCAAAAAAATCGTGATTTTGAGATAAAATCGGGATGTTATTGAGATGTTCACAACACTGGGTTTTGTTCCCACTAGGTTCTCCCTCTTTCCTATTATTTTTTTCTTCTTAGGTGCATTGTATGTTGGGTAGCTAACATAGCTACATATTGTTGGGACCCACTTTATTTTCACCTTACTTGAGCTTCAAGGGGGATTGGTGTATAACATCTCTATGTATTTCCCCTATTTAGTCACGCTTAGTTGTACTTCAGTCAGACTAGTTGAGTGGAGTCATGCATGAATAAGTTTTACTTCTCTTCACTATGAGTGGAGTCATGCATGGGCCATGAAATAATTAACTGGTGATTGCATGTTGATTCTCTAGTTAACTAGGAGTAGGTGTCAGTTGACTTCAGTAGAATTCCAGTTATGCATGTTGATTCTCTAGTTATCTCTGGGATTCTACTAGTTCAGTTGGCTAGTTAACTAGTTTATTTAACTAGTTAACAAGGCATATACTTGAGAGATGTTATCCATGCATTATGACACCCAACCAAGGTGCATGTCCTCATGAAGGCTATATACCATTGTATTATACTTCTTTTTTTGATATAGAAATATTGAGAAAAATTGAATTCTAATCTCTTTTGCAATCTTTAGTTATTAGCTTGCAATTGTTATTTTTTTTCCACCTAAATTCTCTGCAGGTGTAACACAAAATTTCACATAAAGGGGACAGGTAGACGCTTCCTGCAACATTTATTCCATTTATTTGTTGTGAAGTATGATGTCAATAAAATTGTCAAAATGTAAGAGGCTATCCAAACATAAAATATATAGAACTTTTAAAGCGGTACATTGTTATGTACTGATAAATTTGATTCACAAATTCATCCATTCTATGTTTGACATTCTTCTACATGTTGTTGAATCAATTGGTGATGCAGGATGCTACAGGGGAATGCTCTGGAGGGTCCAATTCCTTCAAGCTTTTCCAACTTAACATCTTTGAGAACCCTGTATGTATTTGTTTACATTTCCGTTGACATTTATGCTATTTCTTTTTTAACTTGAAATGGAATGGTAAGTGTAAAGTAAATTCTATCATAAATTGATTTTAGACTACTCTGTTTGTTGGCATACTTATGCTATTCATGCGTACAGGAGAATAGGTGAAATAACTGCGGGCATCTCTTCATTATCATTCTTAAAAAACTTAAAGAATTTGACTCAACTGTAAGTGACATAACTTTTTTGAGCTTATAGACCTGAACTTAATGCAAGATTTGACTTTGCGATTTTCCTTCCGCATAATAACATTTATGACATTATGTTTTAGTGCAGAGTGCTAAGAAACAACAAGATTTCTGGTGAAATTCCTTCATTCATCGGAGAAATTAGTGGGTTGCAATACTTGTAAGTCGTTGTTTATTGTTTTTATAGATTCTAAGATTATGGGATGTCTTGGATCACTATGATTATGATAACTGTTAAAGTATCATTTTTCCTCTTAATTGAAGTAGTTAAACAGTTATTTTTTTATTTTTATTTTTTAATGATATTTTTAGACATTTTTATAAAATTCTAAAAGTGATTAATACTAGACAATTCAAAAATATTCCTGATTTATTGTAAAATTTATTTAATGATGAGAAAGGCATGCAATACTCTGTGTGTTTCCAATTGGTTTCATTCCTTCCTCTGCTTGTCTATTCAACATGCTATCGAAGCAGGTTTAAGACTCTGAAGAGCAAGATCCAAAGGTTTGAAGGTCAGATTGAGATTGAGGTCGAGATTACAGTTTTGAGAGAGCCGTGTGCATATTAACTTTTGGTATTTTAAACTAATATTGTTTATTCCCTGAAGTATAAAGGGAACTGTTATATTTATTTTATAAGGATTCTATTTAGGGTAAAATTTCTGTTACAAACAATATTTTATTTAGGTATTCGGTGAAAAGGAATTTTGCTTATTGGTAAAATGGGTTTTGGTTTTATTTATACATTAATTGAGATTTTTTATTTTTTTGAAGTTGAAAAGAAAGGAATGGTGTGATTTCAGGGATATTAAAGAGAGAAGAGAAAATTTTCTCTTGGCATTTAAGATTTTTTAATGGCTTATATAAATAACCTTGGGAATACATGGGACAGATTTTTATTGGCAAGAACTATGAGTTTTGGTCAATGAGAGTGACAAACTTTTTGCAAGTACAAAAATGTTGAGAAGTAATGGAGAATTACTTCGTAGAGCCAAATCAAACAACTATGCAGGCCATGCCTAGTGCTCAGAAAAATGGACTTGCAAAAATGAGGAAAAAAGCAAACAAGGACAAGTTTTGGATGTAGAGTTCAGTAGATGACTCAATTTTTCCTAAGATAATGTGAGCATCTAGTGCAAAGCAAGATTGAGATATCTTGGCATTATCATATTATGGTAATGGCAAGGTGAATATTGTGAAGCTTCAAACCCTAAAGAGAGAGTTTGAAACATTGAAGATGATGGAGACAAAGAACATTGATCAGTTCATGACTAGAGAGATGGGAGCTCTCAATAAGCCAAGGACTCATGGAGAGATGATTGAAGATCATAAAATTGTGGAAAAAGTTCTCAGGAGCCCATGTAAGAAGTTTGAGATGGTTGTCATTGTCATAAAGGAGTCCAAAGATCTTTCCAAACTGAAAGTAGAAGAATTGATTGTTAGTTTCTGATTCTATAGCATTAGATGTGTTCTAGCCACAAAATTTGGTGGAAAGGATAGAATAAATGAGATCTCCAAAACCCAAAAATCGTTTCTAGAAATTCCAACTAAAGATGACTTAATTAGAACCTATTTTTTTAATGCTTCCTAAGTCTAAAGTTAGGAAAATTGGTTAATTTATGAAAATTAATGAAGTCAAGGTGATAATTCTCTAGAAACTTACACGGATTGATCCAGAAATTATATGATTCATCGATTAAGATTTAGTCTTGGCTGTTGGAGTCCCAACAGGAAGATATAGAAGGGATCAATGTGGGGATGGAGAATACACTTCAGCAGTTCGATTTCCTTGGCAGATTGATTTCCAGAGAGCAACAATAGTTGCCAGAGAGCCAGAGATCGAAGCAGAGACAGTAAGGGGCAGACACAGTGAGGCTGGAGGAAGTTTTCTAGATCCAACGAGTGCATTTGTAGAGAGGCCGAAATTTCTCTAGGAGGCTACGCGGAGCCTCAAGAAGGCAGTTCAATTTGTTGGGAAGGAAGATGTTTTTAGTTCCAGAGGCCAGGTAGAAGTTCTAGAGTGCTGGAGAGACGTTTTCCCAGCCAACAGTAGGAATGACGGCTTGATTAGCAGTTAGTTCGGGCAGCACGCAGAGCACGCAGCTTTAGCTTGACGCAGGGCCTATGCAGACCCAGTTGGACAACTTGCTTTTCAGAGGCACTCCAGTGTCGGAATTGCTCGCAGTGAGGGTAAATTTCCCTCTAGTATTTTTTCCAGTATTTTCTCTGCAGGATAGCCAGATTTCGGCATCCAGATTATTGTACTCAAAATTTATCACTGCTACATAATAATAAAACCCTTAGCTGCTGCATTGGTTTTCCCCAGTTGGGTTTTTTCGGGGATAGTTGTCCAAAAATAATTGTGTAAATTTTATGTGTGTGTGTTATATTTTCTCAAGTTCCAACATTCTTTTTCTTCCGCAGTATTTATTTGTGAAAATCACAGTGTGAATTATTTGGTATTTGCCGTAGCAAACTACAAATAAATTGTTAAATAAATTAATAATTAGGAAAAAATTTCCAGTTGTTGTGATAGATGAAATTTTCACATGGTATCAAAGCATGAGATATTAGTCAGGAAGCTCAGAAGAGGAGGAGAGAATTTCGCTGCTCAGAAGGAGCAACAGGGAAAAATTCTTGGAGGTTGCACAGTTCATTGACAGGTAGGCCGAATTGTTGGGGAAACAAATTTAATCTTTAGTTGCAGGGTTGCAGAAAAACTGAGTTACTCGGGATAGTGATTCCAATAGTCAGAGGGAGCAACAGAAGCTTAGATTTCTGTTGAGCAGATTCCTTGGTTGGACACAGAGGGTTTTGCAACATTTTGCAAAAGAAGAATCTGCGTCGGTGGAAGAGAAAAGCACACATAACAGAGGGAAAATTTCTCTCGAAGGGCTTCTAGCCAAGGAATCCAATTTTCCAGTAGTAGATTGCTAGTAGCTGAGTGCAGATTCTTTCACTCCAGAAGGGAGTGTGAATAGCATAGCAATATCCGAGGAGAGGAAGAGGGAGTTTCCAGATTAGATTCAGAGATGGTCACAACTGGGCATAGAGATCAGGATAGGTTGGAGGGAGCCTCCAACTATGTCATTTGGAAGGCTAGGATGTCCTTCCTTCTAGATGAATATCTCCTGAAAGCCTATGTGGAAAATGTGGTAGTAGTCCCCCAGGATGCAGATCAACAGAAGGAGTACAGTAAGGAAATGGCAAAGGTGAAGTAGATGATTTTGGATGGAGTCCGAGATCATATAGTCTCGCATATTTCTGACAAGAATATTGCCAGGGAAATGTAGGTAGCTCTCTCTATGCTATATCAGAGTTCTTCTCAGCAGCAGAAGATGTTTCTCCAAGAGAAGTTGAGAACCATCGGGACGCAGAAGGGTGAAGGCATAGATCCCTTCCTCACTCGGATTTAGGAGGTCAGGGATCAGCTAGTAGCTGTTGGGGAGGCCCCCCAACCTACAGAGCTTGTAAGATTGGCACTAAATAGTGTCTCATAGGACTGACAAGTGTTTGGTCAAAGAATTTTGTGCAGAGACACTTTGCCTAGTTGGAATGTGGGTTGATATGCAAAAGGAGTTGTTGAGGCGAGCTCTAGTAAATAGAACCATCAACAGTAGCAACAACAAGACCTTGAATAGTGAGAAGGAAGAGGAGAATGTGGCCCTTGCATCAAAGGATCCCAGTCAAGGGTAGGGGGAGCAAAAGAAGGAGGACCTATCAAAGGTCAAGAGCTTCAGGTGTGGTGAGTTTGGCCACTACAATACCCAACGTCCTCTCAGGAAGGACAAACAAGAGAAGCAAGACCAACATGCAACATCAGCGGAAATAGACAAGCTTTCCTCTAGGATAGAGGAAGAGTTTTCCATTTTCGTAGATATACCTCCAGGAGTGAGGTAGGGTGATTTGGTGTTGTAGCCGTAGAGAGCTACAAATATTGGACAGGTTCCTTGAGGAGTCCACCTGTTGGATCATTACCTGGCTACGGGGCCCCACAATATTCAGTAGCAGGATGAATCAATGGCAGTTGATTCAGTCAATCCAGAGTGACAGTTGTAGACTAGTAGCAGTCAGATGCTGAGGAGTGGATAACAGTGTTGACAGCAGAGCAGGTGGCTCAGTGCAGAGTTGGAATAAATGTAGATTCTTCAGTGACAGTGTAGATGCTAGTAGCAGTCAGAGACTCGGGAGACAGATGCATCATACTGAACACAATTGATTTAGTATTTAGGATGTTTCTTAGTGCAGTAGTTCAGTTGCAGCAACAAAATAAGAGAGGGAATTGTTGAGATTTTGGGTAGCATCGAATGTGCTCGAGCTCCAAAACTTTCTAGAGAGGCTAGAACACATGAGATCTCCAAGACCTAGAAATCGTGTGGAGAAATTCCACCCGAAGCCTAAGTTATTCCAAAAATTAATTATTTTAATGGATACCCTAAGTCTAACTTATGGATATTAAATATTTAAAGGGAATTAATTTAAACATGTGGGTGAGAATTTTCTAAGTAACATGGATCAATTCTTTTCTAATCTTAGCTATTGATTACAGATTAGATTACGACTGTTGATTTTTAAATGAGAAAAGTCTTAAATGAAGGATTGGGGTCAGTTGGAGAATACACTCAGAGTAGTAGCTGTTGATTTATGGTAGCATCGGATGTGCTCTAGCCTTGTAATTTTGTATATAGGCTAAGACAAATGTATTCCATAAAACCCAGAAATGGTTTTGGAAAATTCCACTTAGAGATGATTTAATTAATTAATCATTTTTTTATGTTTTCCTAAGTCTAAACTTAGGAAAACTGATTAATTAAAGTGTATTTATTAAATCAAGTGAGAATATTCTAGATAAAGTCATGGATCACCTCCAAGTTAATCTTAGCCCTTGATTATGTTTTAACCTTGGCCGTTGAAAGTTCAACAGAAGAATATAATAAGGAGGGGGAGGGGCTTATGGAAATTACATCAGACGGAGAAAGAATCAAGAGTTCGATTTCTTCAGGGAGAGGAAAATCGAAGTGATTCTCATTTTGTAGAGAGGGGAAGGTGGAATCTCCAAGAGGGAGAATTTTGAAGCAGAGAGAGTATAAGAAGGGAAGTGAGAAAGGAGCTAGAGCTTCAGCGCAGAATTACCCTAGTAGCAGTCATGTTGGGCCAGGTCAGAGAAGTAGAGGGAGTTCTTGTTTTTTGTTGAATGAGCAGCTGAGGGTTCATCCGGTGTCAGGAGGACATTTTGGGAAGGATGGAGCACTCGAGACTCATACAGTAGCTAACATGGAAGCAACCACAACAAGCAGTAGAAGCAATGATGCAGTGATAGCGTGAGTGACGCAGTCATTACGCAGAAATCACGCAGAGCCTTTCAGAGTGGGTGCAGGTCAGTGCCGGAACTCAAAAGGTGATGTGAGAATTGTCTCACTCAACCTTTTCTCATCAGGATTCTTCAGGTGATTGATTGACATTCACAATCACACATTTGTACTTAGAACTTCTGCATAATAAAGAAACCCTCAGATCTGTTGCACCGGTTTTCCCAAGTTGGGTTTTGCCGGGGACAATTGTCCAAAAATAACGGTGTCTATGTGTGATTACTTGTGCTACTTTTATATGTGATTTATTAATTGTGAAGTCTGCAACATATTTTATTTTTTTATTTAACATGAGAAATGTTAAATAATTGTGTTTGACAATGCAATAGAAGAAATTTAATAAGTAGCTGCAGTAGGGTTCTCCACTATAGAACCTTCACATGGTATCAGAGCTGTCAGATCCAAAGGAAGCAAGGTCAGAAAAAGGGACTGCGTAAACCAGAAGCTTCAGAGGGGACACAGCGCAGCCTGCGCAGGAAGAAGCACAGATAAGTATGACAGACTTAGATGTCTTATCCTCTAGGTTAAAAGAGGATGATACATGCCTAGCAAGTTCAGTATCTGCAGGAATCTGGTATATTGATAGCGGGGCTTCAGCTCATATGACTGGAGTGCGAGAATATTTCTCTAGCTATAGGGAAGAGCAGATGAACTTCCAGATCACTATGGGCAACAGCACGAAGTGCACTCCAGTTGGGAGAGGATCCGTAGTGTTTCAGACGGAAACAGGAACCAATGTCAGGATCACGGATGTACTACATGTGCCAGGGCTTGGTATGAATCTAATCTCAGTATCCCAGTTGCAGGACAAAGGGTATGAAAATCACTTTATCGGGAAGAAAGTATACGTCAAGCATCCCAGTTGGAAGCAAACAAGGCAGATCGGGATCAGAAGCAACATACTATACTGGTTGTAGATCAAAACCCCGATGGCACTAGTCAGTAGTAATCTTGAAGACAAGAAAGGGTTGAATGAACTTTGGCATAGAAGAATGGGGCACCTACATCATGGTGCATTGAAAATGCTCAGAGAAATAGTTGATGGGGCATCTGTTCTCAGTAGGGAGCATGATGATGTGTACCGAGGATGTGTACTTGGGAAGTATGCTAAGGCATCTTTTCCCAGAAGTGAAAATAGGGCAACAAGCGTTTTCAGATTGATACACTAAGATATCTATGGACCAATGTCCACTAACGTTCTCAAAGGTGGCAAATATTTTGTCACATTCATTGATGATCACTCCAGGAAGACCTGGATCTACTTCCTGAAGACAAAAGATGAAGTCTTTGAAAAGTTCAAAGAATTCAAGGCTCTTGTTGAAAACATGATGGGAAAGAAGATCAAGACATTGTGTTCAGATAATGGTGGGAAATACATAGATGGGGACTTCACAGATTTCTACCCAAAGGAGGGCATCAGGAGAAAGTGGACTGTGCCATACAATCCAGAGCAGAATGGTGTGGCAGAACTGAAGAACAGGACAATTGTAGGAGCAACCAAGGCCATGTTATTTGACCTTGACTTACCCCGATATTTATGGGTTGAAGCCTGCAATATGACAGTGTATATCCAGAACAGGACACCTCATAGAGCATTGAGTAAGAAGACTCCTGAGGAAGCTTTCACATGAAAGAAACCAGAGCTAGGGCATCTTTGGATATTTGGTAGCATGGCTTACTGTCATGTACCCAGCGAGAAGAGAAGCAAGCTAGATCAAACTACAGAAAGGGGGTATCTTGTAGGGTACAGTGATACCTCCAAGGCATAGAGGATCTATATTCCTGACAGTAGGAAGGTTGTGATAAGATGCGATGTTAAGTTCATGGAGGATAGAGCATTTCAGAAATCACGTGATATGCCGGCAGAGGATCAAACTACAGAAGTTCCCTTGGTCCAAGAACAGCAAGGGCACCAAGAAGAACATACAGGAAGACAGACTGTGGTACCAAGGACAGGTACCAACATTTTCACGGAGGAATATCAGGAAGATACTCAGTCAGAAGAGCAGATAGATCAGGAGGAAGAGTTGAGAGAGCAACCTTTCACCAGTGGACAAATCAGCAGGGAAGCTCAACAAATACTGAGGGACGTAGAAAACTTTATTGGGACTCCCAGGGATAGGAAGAGACAGCGCAGACCTCCTGATAGGTACCAGGCCGTAGTGGCTCAAGTAGAGGAACCTCCCAGCTTCCAGGAAGCTATTCAGCACCAAGTATGGGTAGATTCCATGATAGAAGAGTATGCTTCTATCATGAAAAATGATGTCTGGGAAGTCGTACCTAGACCTCAAAGCAGATCAGTTGTTGGATCACGTTGGATCTACAAGATCAAATACACTGTAGATGGCAGTGTAGAAAAATACAAGGCAAGGTTCATGGCAAAAGGGTATGCTCAGAAGGAAGGCATTGATTATGAGGAGACCTTTGCACCAGTTGCCAGATATACCTCCATTGGGACTGTAGTATCTTTCGCAGCACGGATGGGATGGGAGATTCATCAAATGGATGTCAAGACAACGTTCTTGAATGGAGAAATTGAGGAAGAGGTATATATCGAACAGCCAGAGGGGTTTGAGACACATGAAAGGAGGTCTCATGTAAGCAGATTAAAGAAAGCTCTGTACGGGGTTAAGCAGGCTCCGAGAGCGTGGTATGGTCGGATAGATAGCTATTTGTAAAACATGGTATTTGTCAAGAGTGATGCGGATCCCAATCTTTACTATTTGCTGGTAGAGGATGAGCCATTGGTACTTGTACTATATGTAGATGTTCTGTTTCTTACATGATCATCCAGGCTCATCAAGGATTGCAAACGGAATCTAGAAGTTGAATTCGACATGAAGGATTTGGGGTTGATGCACTAGTTCCTAGGACTGGAAGTTTGTCAAAAGGATGGAGATATCTTCATGGGACAGGAGAGGTATGCCTTGGAAATTCAGAAGAGGTTCAAAATGCAGGATTGCAGACCCATGGCCACACCCATGATCACCAATTGGAAAAAGATAGATGCTTCAGAAGATATAGAGGTAGACCCCACCTTATACAGACAGCTCATCGGGTCACTATTGTATTTGGTGAACACTAGACCAGACATTTGCTTTGCTGTCAACACTCTTAGTCAGTTCATGGTGGAACCCAAAAGAGTGCACTGGGCCGCAGCAAGGCACGTCCTAAGATATGTACGGGGAACAGTCAAATTCGGTATCAGATATGGCAAAGAGGATGTCAGACTCAGTGAATTCACAGATGCAGATTAGGCAGGGAACTTGGTGGACAGGAAAAGTACCTTTGGGTATTGTTTCAGCGTTGGCTCAGGAATGGTGTCATGGTGCAGCAAGAAACAAAAGTCAGTAGCATTGAGCACACCAGAAGAAGAGTACATGGCAGCTAGTATAGCTACATGCGAAGCAATCTGGCTTCGGAAACTTCTTGTGAGTCTATTCAGGAGCAGGATGGAGCCAACTAGTGGTTACTGTGACAATCAGAGTTGTATCAAACTCTCTGAAAATCCAGTATTTCATAATCGATCCAAACATATTGACATCCGATGTCATTTTATCAGAGACTGTGTTTAGTGTGGGGCAGTACAACTCTAGTACATTCCCACAGGCGAACAAACAACATATATACTCACTAAAGCTCTGGGAAGAATTAAGTTCACTCAGTTCAGAGAACAACTGGGTATGATTGAAAATCCATTTCAGTAAGAAATGGATCCGTAGCAGCAGAGATGAGCAACAGTAGCAACAAATGAGCAGCAGCAGTGCAGTGTACAGAGAGACAGCGCAGTGCTCACGCAGTGCAGAAGCATGGTTGCAGAATCTAGAGGGAGTTGCAGTACAGTGGCAGTTGGCAGTAGCATGCAGAGTCAGCAGCAGTACAGCTACAGCATTTTTTGTGCAGTGTTGGTGAGCAGCATCAACAGCACAACAACAAATGTTCCAAGAAGTGGGATCAGCAGCACATTGTGCTGTTTTGCTACAACACTTTCCTCGCTAAGAGGGAGCGTTGATTTATGGTAGCATAGGATGTGCTCTAGCCTTGTAATTTTGTATATAGGCTAAGACACATGTATTGCATAAAACCCATAAATGGTTTTAGAAAATTCCACTTAGAGATGATTTAATTAATTAATCATTTTTTTATGTTTTCCTAGTCTAAACTTAGGAAAACTGATTAATTAAAGTGTATTAATTAAATCAAGTGAGAATCTTCTAGATAAAGTCATGGATCATCTCCAAGTTAATCTTAGCCCTTGATTATGTTTTAATCTTGGTCTTTGAAAGTTCAACAGAAGAATATAAGAAGGAGGGTGAGGGGCTTATGGAAATTACATCAGACGAAGAAAGAATCAAGAGTTCGATTTCTTCAGGGAGAGGAAAATCGAAGTGATTCTCATTTTGCAGAGAGGGGAAGGTGGGATCTCTAAGAGGGAGAATTTTGAAGCAAAGAGAGTACAAGAAGGGAAGTGAGAAAGGAGCTAGAGCTTCAGCGCAGAATTACCCTAGCAGCAGTCATGCTGGGCCAGCGCAGAGAAGCAGAGGGAGTTCTCGTTTTCTGTTGAATGAGCAGCTGAGGGTTCATCCGGTGTAAGGAGGACATTTTGGGAAGGAAGGAGCACTCGAGACTCATACAGCAACCAGCATAGAAGTAGCCAAGACAAGCAGCAAAAGCAGTGATGCAGTGACAGCGTCAGTGATGCAATCACTTCACAGAAATCACGCAGAGCCTATCAGAGTGGGTGCAGGTCAGTACCGGAACTCAAAAGGTGATGTGAGAATTGTCTCACTTAGCCTTTTCTCATCAGGATTCTTTAGGTGATTGATTGACATTCACAATCACACATTTGTGCTCAGAACTTCTGCATAATAAAGAAACCCTCAGATCTGCTGCACCGGTTTTCCCAAGTTGGGTTTTTCCGGGGACAATTGTCCAAAAATAACAATGTCTATGTGTGATTACTTGTGCTTCATTTATATGTGATTTATTAATTGTGAAGTTTGTAGCATATTTTATTTTGTTATTTAACACAGGAGAAATGTTAAATAATTGTGCTTGACAATGCAATAGAAGAAATTTAATAAGTAGCTGCAGTAGGGTTCTCCACTATAGAACTTTCACAGTAGCACTTGAGCTAAGTTGAAATTCTGGGGGGTGGTTTGCTGAGAATTTTCGAGTGAGCTTGCAGTGCTGGTGAGGGGCAGATCATCGAGGGATTATTCAGATCCAAGGCTGAGAATACATAGGCAGAGAGGTAGATCCGTACCAGGCAGCGCAGAGACCTAGTAGGAGGGACGCAACCCAGCCAAGCTAACGCAGAGGCTGACGCAGGCCCTTCAGGGTGACGCAGAGGCAACGCTAAGCCTTGAGGGGTGACGCAGGAGCAGCTTGCGCTGCGAAAAGGCTCTAGCAGCTATGCAAAGCTGACATAGTGCCGAGAGAGGCAGCACTGGGATTTCCAGTGCGCCAGGAAGGGCTCGTATTCAGCATTATTCAGAAGGTGTGAATGTTGGACATTGGGTTCAACACTCCCCGTGTGTTTCGTGACATGGACTAACCACTTCTCATGGATCCTAACTTTGGCGATTGTAGCAAAGACTAATGCCTGCGGGTTTTGGTCTAACGACAATCATGATTCCAACAAGTGGTATCAGAGCGACAGGTCTCGAGTTCGAAACTCACCCGGCTCGCGTTGGGGGGGAGATTGTTGGACATTGGGTTCAATGCTCCCCGTGTGTTTCGTGACATGGACTAACCGCCTCTTGTGGATCCTAACTCTGGCGATTGTAGCGGAGACTAAAGCCTGCGGGTTTTGGTCTAACGGCAATCGTGATTCCAATAGTGAAGCCTCAACTGAATTAGCCATATTTTTTGTCTCCAAGTGATAGAGGTACATTTGCCGTGATTTCTATGTTGGGAAAACAACTGTTGGTGCCCTTGATTGTATTCAAATATTCTTCTTAATAAACAAACCCTCTAAGAGTTGCTGCACCGGTTTTCCTGCATTGGGTTTTTTCTTGGACATTGTCCAAAAAATACTGTCCTTTGTCATATGTGCATTATGCTTCAGTAAATGATCTGTATGAATGTGTAGGCTGCAATAGTGTTTACTTTGATATTTTTGTTGAATAATTCAGAAAAATAATTTGTTAATTTAACAGAACAAATAGGAGAAGTAAATCAGAAAACTGCATTCGGGTTTATGTAACTTAGGTTCATAAATTATCACATGGTATCAGAGCTATCGCAGATCAAGTTGAAACCATCAACAAAGAGTTGAATATTTTTTGCTGCAAGAGGGCAGTTGAAGCTCACAGATCCAGAAAAAGGCAGCGCAACACTTGAGGGACAACGCAAAGACCCTGCAGGGGTGACACAGAGCCTGTCTACTCACGCAGAGCTGACGCAGGCCCAGAAGGATGACGCAGAGCTTGTCAATCTCACGCAGAGCTGACGTAGAGGCTTACACAGACCGAAAAGGGTGACGCAGTCCAGGAGGGAGTGACGTTGTGCCGGTTGCCATGGCTAGAAGTGTTGTTTTCTAATCTTCGAAGTTGCTGGTGGGGCATTGTTTCTGCCGATGTAGAACAGTGCCTAGTAGGGTTTTCTAGCCAAGAAATTTGAGATTCAATCGGTGAAGAGATTGTAGAGGGTTGATTCGACAGAGTTGGTGGAGGATTTCCGGGAGGGAAATCACTAGTCAGAGGGAACAGAGTCTCTAGAGGGTTTCTATTGCCAAGAAACCCAGATCCAGTCTCTTGTTGAGAGTAGTAGTAGAATGGAGAAGAGATTTTTGCTTAGAAATTTTTGAGCAGAGATGGCCTTGCACGGATTGAGAGATCAGGACAGGTTGGACGATGTGTCTAACATTGTCATTTGGAAAGCGATGATCTTGTTAGTCCCTAACGAGTATCGTATCAGAGAACATGCTGAGGGGTTGTGGCCGTAGGATTTTAACGGATCTACATCCACGAAGACAACTACTACACCATTGATGAAAGCTTTGAGATCATGTTCATCCAGCAAACATCTAATCCTTGCCTACCAGATCACATATTTGGAGGCTCCCTCCAACCGATCTTGATCTCTCATCCCATTAGCTACCATCTCTGCCAACAAAATTCGAACTGCTTCCTCTCTCCTCTGCACAGCTGCTACGCTGGCATACGCACTCCCTGCTGGAGTATGTAGATCTGTTCCTCGCTACTGCTGCTCTGCAACTGAGAAATAGAGTTCCTTGGCTCAGAATTCACCGAGGAAGAAATTTCCTCATAAAGTGTCTTCTTCTTCTTCTGACACTTTTCTACCCCAGCAAATGCTGCAGAGAAAATTGCGTCCCACCAGTAGATTGATCTATGCTAAATCTTCTTCTGCGTTGCTCCCTTTGTCGCCGAAAAATCACAAACTGGAAATCTTACCTCCCTGTTGACTCACTCAGAGAGAGATTTTCCTTGAGAATCTTGCCTTCCTGGCCTATATTGCGCAATCCCTTGGAGATTCGATCTGTTGCCTACGCACCTATTCGATCTCTCTCTTTCTCTTGAATGTTAAGTTCTTCTGGTTTGCTCTATTGCTTCACCTGCGCTGCTCTGAAACCAATGACAACTTTGATACCATGTGAAAATTCCTACTCCCAGAATCCTATAGCAGCAAATTGATATTACTTCTCCTTCTTGATAAATTATACAAGTTATTTATTGTGTTCTACAAGTAAATGTTCAAGCAAATACACTGCAAACTTCACTAAGTAAACTGCGGAAAATAAGTGTAGAAACAAGACCTGAGCAAGAAAATTAGACACACATGACACCATTATTTTTGGACTAAGTCCCCGGAAAAACCCAATGCGTTAAAACCGGTGAAGCAACTGAGGGTTTGTATTATTAAGCAGAAGTTTTTCTGTATACAACTGGATGCCAAAATCTGGTTATCCACGGAGAATCTGATTGACAGAGAATTAGTGAGGATTACCTCACACTAACGCTGGAGATCTGACACTGACACAACACTAAGCTGGACAGTCCCACACTGCCTCTGCGCATATCTGCATCACTCTGGCTGGGGATTGCGTCACCTCCTTCTGCTAGTTGTCTTGCTGGCTGGATGCTGATCTTTTGCCCCTCCGGTCTCACACCCTGGTACTCCGACACTGAATCTGACTAATCCTTGGAAAAATTGTGGATCTTTACAGAGGCTCAACGCTGCCTCTGCGTTGCCCAACATAGTCCCTATGTTGCCTTTTTTGCGTCCTCTTCCTTGTCTTCTCTGCAATGTATTCCCGACTCAGGAAAAGATTTTCCAACTAGAACTATCATTGCCCCTCATTGCAATCGAATCAACTCGATGATCTCTTCGGCTGCTCTGTGCTACTCACTTGAGAAATCGATCTCTAGACTCAGTCGGTGTATCTTCCAAATGCCCATCGAATTCCTTCTTATAATATTCTCGTTGGATAACCAACGACCCAGATCAAAACATAATCAATGGCTTAGATCATATTGACTCGATCTCCATCTTTTTCTAGAAGTTTCACACCCAGTTCTATTAATATACTTTAATTATTTTAATTTCCTAAGTTTAGACTTAGGCTCCCATTAAAAATAATTAATTATTTTAATAAAACCCCATCCGGGTGGAATTTCCCAAATTGCTTTTTGGGTATTTTGGAATACGTGTCTAAGCCTCCTTGCAAAATTTGAGACTTAGAACACATCTGATGCTACCAGAAATCAACATCTTGCAGAAGGTATTGCTACTCCAATGTGTAATATTCCTAATGGGAAATATTAAGTGATAACAACAAATAAATCTTAAACATGTAACCATAAAAGTAACACACTAGTATAATGACAAATTGCACCAGAAATCGTACCAAGAGTTGAGCCATTTTATTAACTGAGAAAACAAGGTACATATAAATGAAGAAGAGGAACCGGGGCTTGCTACAGCAAGCTAGTCAAGTCCCAGGTGAAAATGGAGCTACCCAAGTGCTGCAAACTGCTCTCCCCAAGTCTTTATGTTGGCCCAATAAATTCTGTCACTGCTGGGTGGAATGGAATTGGTGTTTCGGGCCTCTAGACTGCTCATAAAATTCCAGGAAATTAACTGGAGCCTCCTCACAAGGTACCGAATAATCCAGAAAATCTCACGGACCGAGGTGGTGTAAATGGTCCCAAAGTAAACTGCACCATTCTCCAATAATTTTTGTTGCTGGCTGTTGAATAGAACTTGATTTCCGCCATAAATATTGCCTAGAAAATTCTCCGAAATTAACCCCGGACTCCTCTCACCAAACCCACAAAAACCTAGAAAGGTTTTGGGCTAAATCCACTGGCCCCCGGTAATTCCGAACAAGTGAAAATCCCCTAATCCGGCCAGAAAACACCCCACAGTTTGATATTACCAAATTATGCCCAAAGTCAACACTTGCTAAATTCTCCCTTGCGGTTTACCTCCAATCTTCGACCCTTATCTCTCCACAATTCTTCTCCCTTCTTCCCTTGCGCAGGCTAAGCCAGAAACCCCTCCGCACTTCCAAATGAAGAGAATTTTGTCCCACAGATTTTTCGCTCTCTATCCCTGCAAAATCACAACCAAATTTCCAGCTCCATCTAGGAAGATCCTCCTGCAAATAACCCAGATTCCAACTCCCTGTATGCTGAACCACAATGAATAATTTGAATTTCCTCTATGCCTAGGAAATAAGTAGAGTTGGAAATACAACTTTCAATGAAGCTCTATGAAAGCCCAACTATGGACTCTCTGAATTCCCAAATAGGGAGGTGCTCGAAGTCCTCCGAAGATGGGGTGGAATCCTGCCTGGAATTGCTGTGCTAAACAACACTCTACCCTTGCGCTAAATAAATCCAAGAGAAGATGAAGTGTTAAGTGTAATAGTGAAAAGATGATCCACAAAATGAGTCCCACGTCTTATGTTTTCTCTCCATCCCTCTAGACTCATTTTAATATTATTTTGTTGGTGGGGGTCTATTGCCATTCAAACTAGCAGGGGACCTAAAAGGGACCTCTAACGGGGCAACTGCTTTATTAAGGGCAACGATGGAGACTTATCCCACTCAACTAAGGCTCCCTTCTCTTTACGAAATTTCATTGATGGGAGGAGACTTGGTATGTAGGAAGTCACTTACGAAGGATGGATCAACAAATAGATGTGAAATGACCTCGATAATCCTTTCCCTATAATAAGATGAAGAATGGAGCTTGCTTGCTTTTTAAGAAAGGTACAAGGTTTTCTAGGAGAAGGAAGTGAGGATTTTAGGGCTACGTTAAGGGAATATGGCTTGTAAAGGAGTTTCCCAATGCATAAAATCCTTGTAAAACTTGGATTCCAGAGTTGTCCTTGATGAATTGTCTTTGAAAAGTAATGGGACCACACAGGGCCAAGTGGACCCAACTTAGGTTAAGGGAAGGGAGTTTAGCAACCGATGATGATCTTAACCCAAACAAGGAAGGGGAAAGGATCAAGACAAGAATTTTCACTTGAAGGTGTCAAATTGATCCTATGAGGTGCTAGCCTAGGGAACACCAGGGCAAAGTTTGATATCAAAGTAGGGCTTGGTGTGAAAAATTCTAAATTGAAATTCAACCGTAGTGAATGATATTATTTCTTCTACTTATCATTCTAGTAACAAGTTATTTACAAAAATTACTTAAGTAAATATCGAAATAAATTCTACTGTAGCCTTCACAATGAAAATACTGAGAAAAAATATAAAGAAATACAAGCACAAGAATGACACAATTATTTTTGGACAATTGTCCTCGGATAAGCCCAATGTGGGAAAACCGGTGCAGCGGATGAGGGTTCCTTTATTATTCTTTAGCAAAAAAATCTCTTATACAAAGAACAATCAGTAGTAATGAAGAGCAATCTCTGTGATAACACTAGAGAAAAATTTCTCACAAATTCTGATGAGAACCTGATCCCTAGAGAGGCCTTGTTGCCTCCTCTATGTCACCACTGCATCACCACTGTGTGAGGACTGCGCAGTTCTGTGTCACTACACTGCGTTGCCCCTCTGCTGCTTCTATTTTGTCCCTTCTCTACACTGTGTCACCCTCTTGCACTCTCGACTGATGCTGATACCCTCTCTCTCCTCTTCACCTGCAACTCTCCCTCTGAATTGATTTCTTCTTCCGGAAAAATCGATCTTACTCAGGCAACTGAGTATCTGCTTGGTGTATTTTACAAATGACCCTCAAGCTTCCTTAAATAATCTTCTCGTTGATATTCAATGACCTAGATTAGAAGCTAATCAATGGCTAAGATCATTTTGACTTGATCCTCGTCTTCTTCTAGACATTACACCCATATTTTAGATTAATACCCATAAGTTATTTTAATTTCCTAAGTTTAGACTTAGGGTCCCATTAAAAATAATTAATTTATCAAATAAAACTCTCCGATTGGAATTTCCTTGAATGATTTTTGGGTTATCTGGAATACATGTGTCTAAGCCTCTCCACAAAATTTGAGACTTAGAGCACATCCGATGCTACCCCAAATCAACACTCCCTCTTAGCGAGGAATGTGCTCTAGCAATACTCTCTACTGCATACTGCTCTAACTCTGAAGCATCTCCCTCTGTGCTGTTGATGTCTGACATGCTATCCACCAACTATTGTGCTGCTGCTGCAACTGTACTGTTGCTGACACTGCTACTGTCAATACTGCATCTATACGCAACTCCATCTCAAATGTTGCATCTGTGGCTGAGACATCACCTGTTTCTGCTACTGAAACAAATTCTCTACCATACCCATCTATTTCCTGAAGTGAACAAACTTGGCCCTTCCTAGAGCTTTGGTGAGTAGTTTGCCACTTGATTTCCTTTGGGGACGTACTACAGTTGTACTACCCCACGCTAAACCCAGTCTCTAATAAAATGACACCTGATGTCGATGTGCTTTGATTGATCATCACATACTAGATTCTCAGAGATTTTAATACAATTTTGATTATCACGAAAGATATTGGTTGCTTCCATCCTTCTCCTGAATAAATTCACTAGCAATTTTCTAAGCCATATAGCTTCGCACATAGCTGTGCTTGCTGCCATATATTCCTCTATTGTTGAGCTCAATGCTATAGACTTCGGCTTACTACTGCACCAGGAGGTCATTCCTGATCCGATACTGAAGCAATACCCAGTGGTACTTTTCCGATCTATTGAACTTCCCTGCCCAATCTGCATCTGTGAATCCGCTTAGTCTGAAATCATCTCCTCGGGTGTATTTCAACCCATATCCGACTATTCCCTGCACATATCTGAGAATGTGCCTAGTTGCTGCCCAGTGTACCCTTTTCGGTTCTACCATGAACTGACTGAGGGTGTTGACAGCAAAACAGATGTTTGGCTTGGTGTTGACCATATACATAAGTGACCCAATGAGTTGTTTGTACAAGGTGGGGTCCACTTCCTTGTCTCTCGACACATCTATCTTCTTCCAGTTGCTTATCATGGGCGTTGCCATGGGCCGACAATCCTGCATCCTAAACCTCTTCAGAATTTTTGTGACATATATTCCTTGTCCTAGGAAGATCTGTCCATTCTTTTGCCATACCTCCAACCCTAGAAAATAATGCATCAACCCCAAATCCTTCATGTCGAATTCTGCTTCCAAGTTCTTCTTACAATCCTTTATGAGCCTAGATGATCCTGTAAGGAACAGATCATCTACATATAGTACCATAACTAATGGCTCATTCTCTACCATCAAATAATAGAGATTGGGATCTGCATCACTCTTGACAAATCCCAACTACTGTAAGTAACTATCAATCCGACCATACCATGCTCTAGGTTCTTGTTTGAGCCCATATAGGGTTTTCTTCAGTCTGCATACATGAAATTTCTTCTCATAGGTTTTGAAGCCTTCAGGTTGTTCTGCGTACACCTCCTCTTCTATCACCCCATTCAAGAATGTTGCCTTGACATCCATTTGGTGAATTTACCATCCCATATGTGTTGCTAAGGACACAACAGATTTGATGGAGGTGTATCTGGCTACAGGGATGAATGTCTCTTCATAATCAATTCCCTCCTTTTGTGCATATCCCTTGGCCACGAACCTAGCCTTGTACTTCTTTATGTTGCCATCTGCAACATGCTTCATCTTGTAGATCCATCTCGAACCTACAACTGATTTGTTCTCCGGTCTAGGAACAACTTCCCAGACATCATTTGTCATGATAGAAATGTACTCTTGTACCATGGCATCCACCCAGACTTGATGCTGTATTTCTTCCTGAAAGCTAGAGGGTTGCTAGGTCTAAGACTTTTATGATCTGTAATGTAGATAATTGTCTTTCAGATTAATCACATCATTAGGATTTGGTTGACGTTTCGAACCAACTAATGTGGTTCATCCTCATAACAAGTTGAAGATGTTAATCGATCCTCATGAATAAATAGTATGGGTTCTTCAACGTATGCTACCAAGGCTTGGTATCTGTCAGGATGTCCGTGCTGCCTTTTCTCAGTTCTAGGAGCTCCAACAAACTGCTCTGTGTCCCTTAGCGTTTGGTGTACTTCTCTGCCAGTTCTGCCACTGGTGGCAGGTGGCTCAATCAGTTTCTCTTCCTGTTGTCCCGTCTGTTGTGAACTATCTGGATTTCCCTCACCTGAGGAAATACTGGTGCTGGTTACAGTGCTTGATCCAAATGTCTCTCCACCTGCCGGTTCTTCCCCCTGTTGCTGTTGTACAAGAGGAACATCCTCATACTGTCCTCCAGTAGGTATCTCTCGGGATTTCTTGAAAGCTCTGTCTTCGATGAACTTTACATCCTGTCTGACTACAATATTCCTGCTGTTCGGAATGTAGATTCTGTATGCCTTCGAAGTCTCACTGTATCCTACGAGATACCCCTTCTCTGCAGTCTGATCTAATTTACTCCGCTTCTCATCAAGAATGTGACAATATGCCACACTTTCGAATATCCTGAAATGAATCACTTCTGTCTTCTTTCCTGTGAAGAAACTCTCGGGCGTTCTCTTGCCCAATGCTCTATGAGGAGTCCTATTCTGGATATACATTGTTGTGTTGCATGCTTCTGCCCATAAGAACTTAGGCTAATCCTGGTCATACAACATTGTTTTTGCTGCCCCAACAATAGTTCTATTCTTTCGCTCTGCATCTCCATTATGCTCCGGATTATATGGAGTAGTCCATTCTCTTTTGATTCCCTCTCTTGCGTAGAATTCTGTGAAGTCCTTGTCAGTATATTCTCCACGATCATTTGAGCGCAATACTTTTATCTTCTTCCCTGTTAGGTTTTCACCAGAGCTTTGAATTCTCTGAACCGTCCAAAGATCTCATCCTTGGTCTTTAAGAAGTAGATCCAAGTTTTTCTGGAGTGGTCATCAATATAGGTGACAAAATATTCGCCACCACCAAGAGCTCTAGTAGACATTGGACCGTAGATATCTGAGGGTATTGACCCCAATACACCCTTTTCCCTATATAGTCTGTTGCTTCAAGATCCAATTTGAGACTTTTTCTTCCACCTTGGATGCTTGACGTATACTTTTCTTCCAATGAAGTACACATCATATCCCTTTTCCTACAACTAGGACACTGAAAGTAAATTCATTCCCAATCCTGGCACATGCAACAGATTCGTGGCTCGAAGGCTATCTCGTGCTTTTGTCTGAAATGCTATGGTTCCTTTCCCTACTGAGGTACACTTCGTTTTGTTTCCCATAGTAATTTGGAAATCCATTCATTCTTCTTGATAGCTCAAGAAATATTATCGTACTCCAGTCATATGAGCTGAAGCCTCGCTATCAATGTACCAATCATCGGCTGATGCAGAAGTCAACAAATAAGCAAATTCTTCCTCTAGTCTGGAAGATAACCCGGTAATGTCATGATCTTCCATTGTGCTATTTCTTTCTCTGGCAACCTTTGTAGAAAAAACTGCGTAATCCCTCTGGGGTTCGATTTGTTGCTAGTGCAGCACCACGGCTTCCCTTCAACGCAAATTCTTTTGTACGCTTGCCCAATCAAGCTCTGATACCATGTGAAAATTTCTAAATCGAAATCCAACTGTAGTGACTGATATTATATCTTATACTTATCATTCCAGTAACAAGTTATTTACAAAAATTACTTTAGTAAATATCGAAATAAATTCTACTACAGCCTTCACAATTAAAATGCTGAGACAAAATATAAAGAAATACAAGCACAAGAATGACACAATTAGTTTTGGACAATTTTCCCTGGAAAAACCCATTGTGGGAAAACCGGTACAGTAGATGAGGGTTTCTTTATTATTCTTCAGCAAAAAAATCTCTTGTATAAAAAACAATCAACAGTAATGAAGAGCAATATCTATGATAACACTAGAGAAAAATTTCTCACAAATTTTGATGAGAACTTGATCCCTGGAGAGGCCTTGCTGCCTCCTCTGCATCAATACTGTGTGAGGGCTGCATAGTTCTGCGTCACTGTACTGCTCTGTCCCTCTGCTGCTTCTACATTGTGCCTTCTATGCACTGCGTCACCAGCTCTTGCACTCACGACTGATGCTAATACCCTCTCTCTCCTCTTCACCTACAACTCTCCCTCTGAATCAATTTCTTCTTCCTAAAAAATCGATCTTACTTAGGAAACTGAGTATTTTCCTGGTGTATTTTCCAAATGACCCTCAAGCTTCCTTAAATAATGTTCTTGTTGATATTCAACGGCCTAGATTAGAAGCTAATCAATGGCTAAGATCATTTTGATTTTATCCTCGTCTTCTTCTAGAAGTTACACCCACAGTTTAGATTAATACCCATTAATTGTTTTAATTTCCCAAGTTTAGACTTAGGGTCCCATTAAAAACAATTAATTTATCAAATAAAACTATCTCCGGGTGGAATTTCGCCAAACAATTTCTCGGTTATCTGGAATACATGTGTCTAAGCCTCTCCACAAAATTTGAGACTTAGAGCACATCCGATGCTACCCCAAATCAACACTTGGGATATCTCACAATCCCACAATCGGAATTTCTTCAAATTTGGAGGAGACCTTGAGGACACACTAGCGCAGTAGGGGCTAGCAGATCGAACTTTTTCTATGGCTACTTTGTTGGGAAAATGATTCCCTAGGTGGCATAGCGTGGCTAGACCTAGAAGAGAGAGGAAAAAGGTGAAAAGAAAGGTTATAAGGTGACCACCTTATGATGGATCAATGGCTAATTCCTTTTGGGGATATGGAGTCAAGGAGAATTATGAAGAAGGATCTTGTTCCTAGCTCAAGGAGGCTCTAAGTGCAACTTCCTCCAACATTAGGGAAAAAAGAGTAAGTGACCTTAAAGCGTTTATACTTCATTTGCAAATGAAGATGGCTTGTCAAGATAACTTCGATCTCTAGGACATTTCGTTCAACAAACATGGCCCATACATAGAGATATGCTATATGGAAACATAATTCCACAATGAAGCAGTAAATGCATGCAACAATTAGCCCTAAAATAGCGAAAATCTCATGATCAATGTATGCAGTAACATAAAAGAAATAGAATCAACTTCATACTTACATGTAAGAGAATATATCCAACCATCAATACACTTGCCAATAAAGAAGATCCAAGATAAGAAAATCCAATCAAAACATTAAAATTCATCCATGCTCCAATTTGTCCTCCAAGAAGAAATGCGAAATTCTCAAGAGAGAGAATGATCCAAATCAAGTGATGATACAAAACGAATTCAAGTCACTCCTATTTATACACTGATTAAGAGTTTGAATTACCTAATTGGAGAGTTCGAATTACCTAATTGGGCCTACATTAGCCCCTAAAATAAAACGATGTGCAAAGTAACTAACTTTTGGTGACAAGCCCACCAAAATAGCTCACAAATAAAATAATAAGCCTCTGAAGAGGTCAAATGATAAACTATTCATGTCGTAGGGCCATCCAAGAGGCCTGATGAGGTCCATAAGTGCCATAATGATGAATAGGACCCTCAAAATCAATGGACAAGGGGGTAGCACCTTGTTCTCCAAACAATAAACTTGTGGTGCTCCCAATGGGTGTGGGGGCACACCAATAACCTCATGGGTCTCCAAGTGAGTCGAAGATGCCTCTAGACCATATGTAAGGGCTCATATGATGGAATGAATGATTCCACATCAGCGTACAAGTCCTGGGTCACTTGCCAAGTGTATGGTGCAACTGTGGGGCCGACTGGTCATGGTGTACCAGGTGTATCTTCCTTGTCCAATAGGTGGATCTCGAGCAATCCCTGAACATTTATGGGGATCCATGGAGTGTTGTCTACTGTTGTGGGGGCCCATGGCTCTATCCACACACCCTACATGTGCCAATGTATCCCTCTGGAGAGTTAGAACCCCGTATAGGGAGACCAAACTCAGGATGGGCACCATCTGCAATCCTATATACGATCCAATGCGTCCCCTAGCCTTCCAACACAACAAGTCATTAAAGTAATTGGGCAAAATAGCTTACAAACCATGGACAACAAGTGGACACTTCATAATGGCATGCCCTTCCATAGTGGGCTTTGGCATGTGCTAATGTTTCCAAGCTCCAAAGGGGGTTAACCAAGTACCTTATTAAGTGGTTTCTACCTTTAGAGGGGATGGTATGTCCAAGGTACATCCCTCAAGTGGTGGTGGCATGTGATAAAGAGGTGAATGGAATAGGGAATGAAAGGGGCAATCTTGGGCCACATATCAGGGTACAAGGATAGCTAGAAGAAGGGAAGCCCACACCTGGGTATATGATGTATAGGAGGGAGAAATCGTGGTACATGAGGTGCCCCAACCTTGATCTTTCCACCCTTATTTATATGCCTTTTGCCTTTATGATTTTTCTTTGATTAACCAGTCGAGGCTCAAGGATAAGAGAATGATGTGTAATATATAGCAGTGGATACCCCCTTTTGGTGGGGCGGTTCATTTCCTACCATGGGTTGGGACAATCATGGGTTCCTGAATGATAAAAGAGGCTCATCTAGGGCCTATGGAACCAGGGTGATGGACATGGGTATGGGGTAGAGCTCATGCATTGGATTTTTCCCACGTGTTAAATATGTTTGTCCCAACCATATTTTGCATCTTGTGGTACATTTTCCTGTTGAATGTGGCCATTTATGCTTTCACTTTTTTTTCACCTGCTTCAACCTCCGAGGCATTGTTCCAAGCTTGACCCAAGGTGGGGGAAATAGGATGGGGAGGCTAACCCTATGTGGACCCATTGAGGAAATGTGGACCTAGGTGGGAGAGATGATGAATGGGGTATAGTCAGTGGAAGGGGAGTGATAACATGTGGATAAGGGAGCGGGACCACGCAACCAAAATTGGGGTTTCCCAAGTAGTACCACCCTAAAACCAAATGGTCAGTAAAGGAAATCCCACAGGATTGAATCCAAAGGTAACATCCAAAAGAGGTCAAGGGGACGTAAGCACAAACTAAGCCCACTCTTTTCCCCGAATCCCCCCATTCATCCATGCCCAGAAGTGTCCATGATAAGTAAACACAATACTCAATTACCAAATGACAAGACATAACTTTGGGTTTGGGAGGCCCACCTTCAAACATACGATCAAGACATATGGGCGAGGGACCACATGGATGACAAAGGTGGCGAAGACATGGCACAACGAGCTAGTTGATGGCTGCAAGGGGCTGCTGGCTGCCGACTGAGGACCATCATGGAGAAAACTTTTTCCCACCTGATACTGCCAGAACTTGGCTAGCGCATGCATAATGGCTACCATCTCCTTGTCGTATATAGAATACAACCTCTCATGTGCTTGCAACTTCCGACTCTCAAATGCGATTGAGTGTCTCCCCTGCATCAAAACTACTCCAAGACCCTCTCCAGACGCATCACACTCCAAAACAAAGGGCTGCGAGAAATCAGGCAAAGCCAACACAAGGTAACTGCTCATCACCTCCTTGAGGCGTTCAAATGCCCCCTTCGATACATCTTCCCATACTAACGCCCCCTTCTTGGTCAAATCTATGAGGGGAGATGCTAGCTGGGAAACTACTCTCACAAACTTCCTGTAGTAAGTGCATATGCGCAAAAATCCCCTCAACTCTGTCACATTCCTTGGTGTAGGCCAATCCAGAATGGCCCTGGTCTTCTCCTGGTGAACTGGCACCCCATCCTCTCCAATAATGTGGCCAAGATACAAAATCTTTGTTAGTACAAACTCACATTTGGACATCTTGGCATATAGTTGTTGCTCCTCTATGATGCGTAGCACCTCCTCCACATGTTGTAAGTGCTCCTCCCAGGTCCTGCTATAGATCAGGACATCGTCAAAGAAAACCAGCACATACCTGCACAGCTGCTTGTGGAACGCATGGTTCATGCAAGACTTAAAGGTAGCTGGAGTGTTAGTTAGCCCAAAGGGAATCACCAAAAACTCAAAATGTCCATAGTGACTCCTGAACCCTGTCTTCGGGATATCCTGTTCTCTTATGCGAATCTGATGGTACCCTGAGCGCAAATCTATCTTGGTGAAGTACTTAGAGCCTCTGAGCTCATTCATCAACTTGTTAATGCGCAGAATCGGGTATCGGTTCTTTAGGGTCCTCTTGTTTAAAGCTTTGTAATGAATACACATACAGAGGGTCCCATCCTTCTTCTTCACCAACACCACAGATGAAGCGAAGGGACTAGAACTCAGCCTGACATGACCTAATGCCAACAACTCCTGTATGTCCCGCTCTATCTCATCCTTGTAAGCCTTGGGATGCCGGTATGGTGTAGTGATAACAACATGCAGCCCTCCTCTAACTCAATTGTGTGCTCAAATCCCCTGTCTGGTGGTCGGCCTGGGAGAATGTCTCCAAAAACTGCTGGGTACCTATCCAATATTACTTGAATATCAAGGTGTGGTGGTCGTGGCTGAGCTCCTGCCTCTGAGATCCTGAGCTCCATATTCCACTCTATATCACCATGTCGCAAATCAACCTCCATCTTGTGGGCTAACACTGTCTAAGGTGGGTATGAGTGCATGCCCCTCAATAACACTCACTTCCCATCTGGTGCTGTGAATTCCATCTCCAACCTCTTCCAGTTTGTAGTGACATGCCCAAGGGAGTAGAGCCACTGAACACCCATTGCCACATTGGTGTCTAGAACGTCAACTACAAAGAGTGATCTGTCATCGAATAGTTTCTCATAGTCATAGTCATGCTAGGAACACATTTAGTGCACTGCATGCTCCTATCCCCAAGTACTAAAACTGAGAAGCCCTCGAAGGTCTCCGTGTGTATCCCTCTTCGCTCCACCATGTGGGCATCAACAAAATTGTGGGTAGCCCCACTGTCCACCAATACTGACATGCGTTGCCCCTACACCGTGCCTCTGATACTCAATGTCAAGTACTTTGACACTCCCTGAAGCAAATTAATAACTCCTCTTATGGGAAGAAAAGGGCCTCCTCTAGGTTGGGGAGGTGGGCCTCCTCCTCCAAAAACCTATGGCTTATTGTCACCTCCATTTGCCTCCTGCTCAACATCATCCTCTGGCTCAATGTCTGAGAAAACCTCTATATAGTGGGCCTTTCCCTTGGTGCATCTATGTCTTGGTGCCCATGGCCCCTGCCACGTGAAGCACAACTTCGTCCTCCTGAGGTCTCTCCTAGTCTCATCATCCAACTGCCCACGCCTTGGAATATCCCTCTGTGGCAGGGGCCTGGTATCTCTACCACTTTTCTAGAAAGGGGGTCTAGAAGGTATTGGTGCCCTAGTCTTGGGAATTGTGTCCTGCAAATTTCGGTTCCTATTCACCGCATCCTGAAGTGGAGTAGGTTTGTTCGACCTCACTAACCCACGCAAAGGCTCGGCAAGGCCTTCCACAAACATGAAAACCTTTTGAGATTCTGACAGATCTAGTACCATCACTGATGCCCTCAAGAACTCTGAGATGTAATGCTCCGGGTGTCCCATCTGCCTAAGTTGAGTTAGCTCTCTGAAGTGTGCCTCAAAATCCCTCCTATCAAAACGCTCCACCACCCTTCGGGTAAAATCCTCATAAGAAGTCACACTGCCCTGTTCCAATATGTATAGCCCATGGAACCACTAATCGTGGGCCTCCCCCTCCAAGTGCAAAGTAACCATCTTAATGGCTTCCACCTCCATCATCTAGTTAAGCTGAAAGTAACTGTCGAGTTTTTAAACTCAAGCTCTAGCGGTGCATTTAGAGGAGCCATCGAAAGTAGGAAGGAATAACTTCCCAATGGTGCACTGCAAATCAAAATTATGTGCAAGTATTCCACCAGTCCCTTTCCCTTTATTTCCAAGCTTTATCTAGCAAAAGTCCCTGAAGGTTATAGAATCAAAAAATTTTGCCCCCATAGACTGATAGCCACGAAAATAATCCCCTAAGGGCATCTCATCCATATATGGTTGTCCTCCAGTCCCTCCAGTCAGAAATGTGGGCATAGTAGATTTGGGTAGGCCACTGTAAATTTTGGTATGGCTCATAGGGTTGGTACTATCAGCATGATCAGATGTGCCTGAACCCTCTCCTGTAATAAACTCCCCATGGTTTCCCCTCTTACAATTATATTGTCTTATCTCCACCAACACTTCCTTCTGCCCGTGTGCCATCTCCTTATGCCCTTGTGCCATCTCATTCAGAACCTGCAAAAGGATTTGAAAGTCTGTGTCCTCCTTACTGGTATCCCCCATGCTTGTCTATGCGACCCCTGGCTCAGGAACTTCTAGATCTGGGCTTATCTCCAATTCAACTCTCTCCCTCTATACCTATGCCTCTGGTAATTTATATTATGCTTGTCTTCTGGGGTCATAGAAGAAGTTCTCTCCCACAACTGGCCTGATCATTGCTCTGATAACACTGTAATATTCCTAACATAAATATTAAGTGATAATGAAAGAAAAATCATGAACATGCAATGAAAAATGAATACACATGCAAAAACATGAGTTTACGCCAAAATTGACACCAAAAAGCGGAGCCATTTTATTGCTTGGTCATAATGGAGTAAATATAAATAGGAATAGAGGAACTTGGGCTTGCTACAACAAGCAAGGAGGCACTACAGAGCTACAATGCTAGAATGTGTGTAATGCGAGGAGCTGAAAAGTGTGGAGGATACAGGAACTGGACTAGCGTATGGCCAGTGCGTGTGAGAGGAGAACCAGTATATAATAAATCACCACGGTAGTACCCTGTCATGTTTTTTTTTGTTATGACACCATTTCAGCTTCAACTACTTCGCTGCTTGCAAAGTGGAGGGATATTGATCATCTTTGCAACATATTTCTTCAATTTCAGTTTCGAAGCGTTGCTTTTTTTATGCTTTTTAAAGATATTTTCATACGGGATTTTTATGGCCATGGCTGGAATTATTTAAGACTTTTAATAGTTTCATGGTCACATGGAGTAGGTTTTTGTATTCGAAGACTTCGTGTCATTTGATGTTTAATCGATTGGTCATGGATGCTTAAGAAGTGGACGCTTAAGAAGTACAGGTGATGATATTTTTCTGGTTTTGGTCTAAGCGTGTGCATAAGGTTTAGTATGAAAAATTAGTGAAATTTCTCCATATTGGATAATAAATACAACAGTGAATGGATGAGGTTGAAATTATTGCATTAGCACGAAACGATCCCAAGGTTGAATGAGGAGGTAGTTTGAAGTTTGAAAATTATACATGATGAGAAATTAAGCTTTTTTTTGTAAAGCAAGCTTTTCAGACTCGATGGATCCTAGAGCTTTTGTAAAAGTATTAGTGGGAGCTGTTGGATTAAAAATATCGGATGCCTCAAAACTGTAAGGAGCAGTGTTCGCATCTTGTCCTCTCCTTGTTCTTGTGAAATTCGGCTTTGAGGATTTTCCACATTCTGTTGATTAAAACAAAAAAAGGGAGTCGTGACTTCCGTCTGGTGCAATCAAATTTCGATCTATGAACATGGCCTTGATGAAGTTTTCAAAGCCTACAGGGGAGAAAACCTATTTTTCAGTTCCAATGTTGAGAAGCATGTTGCTAAAGCCGACATTGTGTTCGTTTCAGTAAACACCCCCACGAAGACAATAGGCCTCGGCTATGAAAAAGTTGCAGATTTGACCTACTAGGAAAGCGGGACTAGAATGATAGCCGATGTTTTTAATTCGATCCACAGATCAAAACCAATACTCATCAATCTTTGTCTGTAATCTTGTACTTCACATGCAAGAAAATCAATTTCCTCATCTTTCCTATATATAAGATCTTCAAAATATGCCAAATATTTACGATTCGTGAGAAAGTTTTTCCTCAGCCAATCTTTTGTACTGACTGGCTTGTAGTCGCAGAGCAACTTTTTCTTTTTGAAGCCACAAAATCATTGCTAATGTTTCATTTGCTGCAATAGATGAAGAATTTCTCTCCTTCTCAAATTCCGTATAAAGGTCCTGTAAAACCTGGTGTTGGCTACAAAGAGCCTCTCTTAAAGTAAGAACATCATTTTCAACCTCTCTCATACGAGAATGGCTTCCAGTTTCTCTATCAGCCATGTTCCTTCTCGATGAGAATCTTGGACAAGGCCTCAGACGTTGTAAGTCATTTCAGATTTTGTATTGTCTGACAACAATTTTCTGCAAAACCTTTGGCTTCTTTCGTTGGTAAAATTATGGATCCTGCGATTTGATTCCTGCACGAGTTTTAGTCTGGAAGCCGATGGGACTCAGCTATGGTCATTCGTATTGGCCAGAGCGGGATTTATAGTTGCAATGAATGAAAAGTGTGACTATTTTTTTTTGGTACAATTTAAAGTTCTATGAATTTTCGACAAACGCTTTGAATTTTCATTCTTTGAGGTGGAATGCTGAAAGAGTTTAGCGTCGAAGATTTGCTGCGAGTGAACCTACGTTGAAGATGTTGGCATTTCTGATAATTTCAGAACAATAACTGAGAGAATAATGCTCTCCTTTGAACAAAGAGAAATTAAAACAAAAATTTGCTTGCAGACAGAGATGGCATGAAAATGCTTTCTATTTCATTAATCAAACTAAAACTATTACAAATTTCTTCCTCACTGGAGGGATTCACAAAATATATGGTCAAGACTGCTACAAACGCAGTGCTCTCTAAACTTCTCTCTGTCTCTCAAAAACGCACAAACAGTGCTCTGTTATGGTTCACTGAGTTTTCTTTGCCTGCGGGCTTACACAGCGATACAACACAACAATACAATAATCTCTATATCAATACTATGGGACTTTTTCTTTTTATATGGCGCGGCGGAAGTAAAAACATAAAACAAATTACAAAGTAAAATACACTTCGGAACATAAAACTTTAACCTAAATCTTCTTTGGCGCGATGTACGAGTGGAGCCCACTTCGCAGTCGGCAATCGGCGATCGGCGGATCAAAAATAACTTGGCAGAATGAAGTTACGATTTGCGATTAGCGATGTTGCGATTGCGCGATGAGCGATTGTGGTGGGACCACATCGCATCGGCGAATCGCACAATGAAACTCATAAGTGGAAAACATCAATGGACTGACCCTTGCGATTGCGATGTGCGATTAGCGACATCGCCGATCGCATCGGCGGAAATTAAATGCAAAACGGTTGGACAATAGACATGCAATGTTGCGATTGCGATTGGATCGCATTGCACCATCGGCATTGGTGGATGACTTAAGCGGAGGGCGATATATGTGACTTGTGATTGCTATTGCACCAATTGCATCACAAACTTTCAATCGGCGATTATAACATATTGCAATGATGGTACATCGTTCCTTTGCGATTGCGATGATCGCATCGCATCAGAACTTCCATATCAACAAGACACTTACTCAAAAACTTGTGATTGCGATTAGCGCTTAAGTGGTGGGGACCATTTTGTTGTGCCTTATTCAAAAATTTTAAGTCTTTCGCCATTTAAACATATTTTCTTCAATTTTGGTTGTTGGGGCCTTAAAAGCCCGAAAAGACTGTTCTTCAATAAAACTCAATTCTTGGGTGGTTGAACCACAAAAGTCTTCAATTCTCTGCAAAAACGGCTACACCCATCAAACATTAACTTCTCCTCTGCAATGGTGGCTGCTGCCCATCAACATTAAATTCATCCTTACGGTTTTCTCCATTCCTCTTGAATACACGGTGTTGTGCACTCAAGCTCTCTGCCCCTTTGTACTCTGTTTCTACCTGCTCAGGGCACGTAGGTGACTTTAATATTTCAACACTCCCCCTTAAAGTCAGCTGCTGGGTTATTAGTCATACCCAAGCATTTTCTTAAATATTCAAAAGTCTTCTGCCCCAATGGCTTTGTCAAAATATCTACAAATTGCTCCTCTCTTCTACAATGTTGTAAAACGATTTCTCCATTGTTCACCAATTCTCTGATATAGTGAAACTTTGTATCTATGTGCTTCGTTCTCTTGTGAAATACAGAATTCTTTGATAATACAATAGCTGAGTTATTGTCACAATAAATCATTGTCCCTTTTACTTGTTCTTGGCATAAACTTCTCAACATTCTTCTCATCCAAATTGCTTGACACGATGTTGCTGTAGCTGCCACATATTATGCCTCTGCTGTAGATAACGCTACAATCGGCTGTTTCTTAGAAGCCCATGAAATGGCTCCTGTACCCATGTGAAATACATAACCGGATGTGCTTTTCCGATCATCTACACTTCCAACCCAATCATTGTCAGTGTATCCAGTTAACTCTGAATTTTCTGAAGTAGTATATAAAATCCCATACCTTTTAGTTCCTTTAACATACCTCAGAATTATCTTTGCTGCTTGCCAATGTGCTTCTTTTGGCCTTTCCATAAATCTGGAAATCAAACTAACAACATGCATAATATCCGGCCTAGTTGCAGTCAGATACATGAGGCTGCCAACTATGCTTTTATACAAACTTGGATCAAAATCCTTGCTGCTATCATCTTTACTCAACTTCAATCCCATTACTGTGGGAGTAATTGCTGCTTTGCACTCCTGCATATTAAATCTTTCTAGAACTTGATTCACATACTTTGCTTGTGAGATAAAAATCCCATTTTCATTTTGCTCTACTTCTATTCCTAAGAAGTATCTCAACAAACCCATGTCAGTCATTTCAAATTCTTCTTTCATGACTGTTTTAAAATGTTCAACAAGGTAATCATCATTACCTGTAAATATTAGATCATCAACATATAACAAAACAATGAGCATTTTACCATCCTTTTCTTTGATGTACAATGTGGGTTCTCCCTCACATGTCTCAAACCCATTTTCCAGTAGATAGGAATCTATCCTACTATACCATGCTCTTGGTGCTTGCTTCAGCCCATAAAGAGCTTTCTTCAATCTGCACACTTTGTGTTCTTGGCCTTTCTTCTCATAGCCGAGAGGTTGTTCAACATATACCTCTTCCATTAGCACTCCATTTAAAAATGCAGATTTCACATCCATCTGATATACTTTCCATTTGCTTTGTGCTGCTATGGATAGCACTTCTCTTACTGTCTCCATTCTTGCAACTGGTGCAAAAGTTTTCTCATAGTCTCTTCCATGCTGCTGCTTATATCCCTTGACAACAAGTCTGGCCTTGTGTCTTTCTATCTTCCCTTTAGCGTTACTCTTGGTCTTGTAGACCCATTTAACTCCAATCACTTCTTTACCTTCTGGGAGATCAACTAACTCCCATGTTTTGTTCTTCTCTATGGCATTAATTTCATCATCCATAGCTTCTATCCATTTTCTATCTTTTATGGCATCTTCAAAATGAATAGGATCATCAACATGACAATACAAAGCAAATAAGGAGTTCATACCTTCATTTGTTGCTTCCTGCTCATAAATCTCATTAATATTTCTGAACTTTGTTCCTCTTTCATTTGGTGTGGTTGTGCTTGAAGAATCACTCAATTCTGCTCCATTTGGTGTGCTTGGAGAAGCACTCTCATTTCTTCTCAAGGGTGTTCTAGCTGTTGCTTGAGGTGTCCCTTGCTGTCCTTGTGTTGGTGGAGGTTGTGCTACTGATGAAGTGTTATTTTCAGCCATATTTTCTTCATCCTCATCATGAGACAAACAACTTTTAACATTTACTGTTTTCTCAATGCTTCCATCCCATGCTTCCTCTTCAATAAACTGCACATCTCTGCTTATCACAAACTTCTTTGTGGATGGGTTATACAATCTGTATCCTTTGGAATCTTCACAATATCCAAGGAAGATGCACTTCTCCCCCTTACTATCCAACTTCTTCCTCAACTTGTCTGGAATGTGTGCATATGCCACATATCCAAAACTCTCATGTGGGTGACTCCCCGTTTTCTGCCACTCCACGCTTCTTCTGGAACTCTGTTCATTACAGCTTTTATAGGGCATCTATTCAAGATGTACACAGCACAATTTGCTGCTTCTGCCTAGTACTCATTTGGCAAGTGTTTTGCCTTTAGCATGCTTCTCACCATTTCCATTATGGTTCGATTCTTCCTTTCAACAACTCCATTCTGTTGCGGTGTGTACCTTGTGGTAAACTGCTTGTGTATGCCGTTCTCTCTACAGAAACGCAGAAATTCCTTTTGAGATATATTCTCCTCCTCTATCAATTCTGAAAACTTTGATATATTGCCCACTCTGTTTCTATACAAGAGCTTTAAAGTGGCAAAATTTCTTAAAGACTTCACTCTTATATTTCAAGAAATAAACCCACACTTTCCTTGTGAAATCATCTATGAAGGCCAGCATGTATTTGCTGCCTGAAATTGATGTTGTTTGCATCGGCCCACATAAATCTGAATGAATGATCTCTAAGGGTGCTTTCGCCCTTATGCTTTTCCCTGATAGAAAATTTTCTCTGTGTTGCTTTCCCAAGATGCATCCTTCGCATAGGCTATCAGGCTTCTCAATCAATGGTAAACCTCTTACCATTCCTTTTCTGTGCAACAAATTTAATCCTCCGAAATTGAGATGTCCAAATCTCAAGTGCCATAACCAATTTTCATCTTTCTCTTCCTTTTAAAAGACTTCTTGTGTTACAACTGCTACACTCTTCCCTTTTCCCTTCAAGTCAGTGTTGAGCTTGAGTGGAAACATTCTATTGCTGGTCATTTGTATTTCAGCAATGATTTTCTTGCTTGGAGGTATATCCTTTATTGTGCACACATCATCCTTGAAAATTACATTGTGACCTTTGTTTATGAGCTGCCCAACGCTCAAAATATTACACTTCAAACCAGGAACATAATACACATCTGGAACAAATTTTTGCTCACCATTTCTTGCACGAATACTAACTTTGCCTTTTCCTTTTACAAAGATCTTAGTATCTGTTCCTGTGGTTACTTCTGATTTAACTTCTTCATCTAGATTGGCAAACATTGCTCTGTTTCCAGTCATATGATTACTACATCCTGAATCTAAGAACCAAACATCATCTTCTTTATCTTGTGCTACATTACATGTTAACAGCACATTACTTGGGTTCTTTTCTTCTTTTGCTACATTAGCATTCTGCCTATTTTTCATGTCATTTTGCTTTTTCCTACATTCATTGGCATAGTGCCCATATTTCTTGCAATAATGACATTGGACATTGGATTTGTCATACCTTTGTCTATGAGCATGTTGGTGTTGGTGTCCACCTTGTTGGCTATTGCATTGCCGTGGCTTTGATTCTGACTGTTGCTCCTTCCATGTGAATGTGAAGGGCTGTTCCTTCCACCTCTGTTTTGACTTCTGCCTCTTCCTCTTCCTCTGCCTTGACCTCTTCCTTTTACTGAAGGCATCTGGGTCTTGAAGGCGTGCTCTAGAGATGAGTTTTCATTTCTACCCAATCTCTGTTCATGAGTCATCAACGAAGCATGAAGTACATCCACTATGAACTTTGAGAGATCCTTGGTCTCTTCTATGGTGGTAACTATAACATCAAACCTTGAGGGTAAGCTCCTCAAAATTTTCTCTACAATCCTTCTTTCTTCAAGAGTTTCTCCATGGGACCTTATCTGATTTACCATCCCAATCACATGTGTAAAAAATGAGTCTATATTATCTGACTCTTTCATGCAAAGAGTTTCAAAATCTCTCCTCAGCAACTGTAGTTTTGCTATCTTCACTTTCTCCATACCTTGGTATGCTACCTTGAGAGTATCCCATGCATCTTTGGATCTCTTAGCTGCTGCTATCCTTGGAAACACACTCTCATTTACTGCTTGATACAAATAGAAGAGGGCTTTAGAGTCCTTCTTTCTTTTGCTCTTCAATATATCCTTCTCTGCTTGAGTTAAGGCATTAAAAGTCTGCTCATCAGCTGGTTCATCAAAATCATCTTCTACAAACTCCCATAAGTCTTGTGAGGCAAACAGGGCTCTCATGGTAATGGCCCAATAATCATAGTTCTTTCCATTAAATTGTGGAAGCTGAGCATTTCCAATACTCATACTAGTGCTTGGTCTAGCCATTGCTTTTAAACTGAACTCTGAACTTAAACAAACTGTCTTTCCTTCTCTATGAACAAATTCTTTTAAACAAAACAACAACTTTGTTTTCTTTTGAGAAATACCTGAACCTTATCTTCTACTGAGCTTTCACGCTGCTGGAGAAATGCTGCAACAAGTCTTCTTCTTCTTTTAGCTTCTTTGAAACCTTCAAAGAGCGTAGAACTGCTCTGATACCATGTTGGAATTTCTGATAATTCTAAAACAATAACTGAGAGAATAATGCTCTCCTCTCAACACAGAGAAATTAAAACAAAAATTTGCTTGCAGACAGAGATGGCATGAAAATGCTTTCTATTTCATTAATCAAACTAAAACTATTACAAATTTCTTCCTCACTGGAGGGATTCGCAAAATATATGATCAAGACTGCTACAGACGCAGTGCTCTCTAAACTTCTCTCTGTCTCTAAAAAACGCACAAACAGTGCTCTGTTATGGTTCACTGAGTTTTCTTTGCCTGCGGGCTTACACAGCGATACAACACAACAATACAATAATCTATATATCAATACTACGGGCCTTTTTCTTTTTATATGGCACGGCGGAAATAAAAACATAAAACAAATTACAAAGGAAAATACACTTCGGAACATAAAACTTTAACCTAAATTTTCTTTGGCGCGATGTACGAGTGGAGCCCACTTCGCAATCGGCAATCGGCGATCGGCGGATCAAAAAGAACTTGGCGGAATGAACTTGCGATTTGCGATTACCAATGTTGCGATTGCGTGACGAGCGATTGTGGTGGGACCACATCGCATTGGCAAATCGCATCGCAATGAAACTCATAAGCGGAAAGCATCAACGGACTGACCTTTGCGATTGCGATGTGCGATTAGCGACATCGCCGATCACATCGGCGGAAATCAAATGCGAAATGGTTGGACAATAGACATGCGATGTTGCGATTGCGATTGGATCGCATCGCACCATCGGCATCGGTGGATGACTAAAGCGGAGGGCGATATATGTGACTTGCGATTGCGATTGCGCGATTGTGCCAATCGCATCGCCAAACTTTCAATCAGCGATTATAACATATTGCAATGACGGTACATCGTTCCTTTGCGATTGCGATGATCGCATCGCATCAGAACTTCCATATCAACAAGACACTTACTCAAAAACTTACGATTGCGATTAGCTCTTAAGTGGTGGGGACCACTTTGTCATGCCTTATTCAAAACTTTTAAGTCTTTTTCCGTTTAAACAGATTTTCTTCAATTTTGGTTGTTGAGGGCTTAAAAGCCCGAAAAGACTGTTCTTCAATAAAACTCTGTTCTTGCCTGGTTGAACCACGAAAGTCTTCAATTCTCTGCAAAAACGGCTACGCCCATCAAACATTAACTTTCCTCTGCAATGGTGGCTGCTGCCCATCAACATTAAATTCATCCTTACGGTTTTCTCCATTCCTCTTGAATACACGGTGTTGTGCACTCAAGCTCTCTGCCCCTTTGTACTCTGTTTCTACCTGCTCAGGGCACGCAAGTGACTTTAATATTTCAACAGAAGAAATACTTGCATGCGTCCAGTTTTCAAAATTTTTCCTTTTGAGAATCGCCTTGGAGAGGAGCTTGCATGGATCAATGGCGTCGAACATCTTGATTCATGTGCCATGAGAATGTTTCACTTGGAAAGTGATTTACACATTCTAGTTTTTTTTAATCTCCATGGTTCATTCCAAAGAGATTATAACGGCAAGTTATAAAATTCTATGCACAAATTCGTAAGTTACTTTTTCAACACGTGAAACCTAAAGTATATGGTTTAAGGCTTTAAACATGGATTTCTACTTTACATAAGTATAAACCCAAAACAATTACTTTAGATTCACAAAAAGGGAGACATAAGTATATTGGAAAAGTGTATTTTTTTAAATTATGAGTGATTGTTTTTGGGGGTGATAAGGAATGGTGAGCATACCTTTACATACATAGGTTGTAGAGTTTTAAAATAAACTTGACTTTAAGTGACATAAAGTTTTTTTTAATAATCATTTTAATGGGAAGTGTTTAAAGGAACTTTTAAAGAGTGCTTATAAAGGTTTTTATGGAGTCATAAACGGATACAAGAGATTTGTATTATTTTAATGAGAGAGAACAAGTGGATATGTATTATGATGTATGGTTTTACTATGAGAGAATAAGTGCTTTGAATTATATGGAGGAATAAGGTGAAATTTGCAATTTGGAGTGATAAGTGAATATTGTTAAAAGGGGAAGCTCATTGTTGTATTTTTTCTAGGAGGTTGAGTCTGTTTTTTAAGACATTTTTCTTCCACGAAGTTCTGGAACTTTGGTTCCATGAAGATGTTATGAAGCTGCAAGATTATGTACTCCAAAGTTTAATAAAGCATATATTTTTCGTGGTGATTGTGTCCTAGATCCGCCCGAAATTGAATAAGGGGATCTTAGGTACACGAAGAGTTTGTTGATGATGGTGCATGCTTCATGTTGTTGCTTTTGATTTCTGTCTAGTTTTGACACATAAAGGTTCTCATTTAACACACACATAAAGTTCAATGCAAGCAAGCACAACACTTGTAACAAAGTAGCTACAAGGAAGAATAATTAAGCTCAACACATGCATTTGCGTCACTACAACACATAATCAAAGTTTTCAACATCAGAATTCTACCTCAACAAGCAAATTCACTCAATACAATCAAGTTCATGAATCTGGAAACTCCAGCGTTTCAAAGCAAAGTCTACATCAACATTCTTGCAAATACATTTAAGAACTTGTAATCAAATTCATTTTTTTAAGTGAATCATTAAAAATTCATTGTTAATGAATTTTCAAGAGGACAAGTGAATTCATTGTTTTAAAGTGAATCATTAAAATCATTGTAAGCTTTCTTGGGTGCATTTTCGACAGTGTTCGACACCCTTTCTTTAAAGCAAAATCAAGCGAGTGCACGAGTTTTAACTCTAAAGCAAGCAAGCAACAAGTTCACATCTCCTGCAAGCTAGCGTGAGTATTCATTCAAGCAATTTGCGTCAAGACAGTACAAAGTTCATTGCAGCAACCATCAAAGCAACCAAACAAGTTCAACTCTAACACCAATCAAGCAAGTTGAGATCGACATCAAGCGAGCGTGGCTATTCATTCAAGTGAGCGTGAAGTCATCAAGTAATTCAAGTGAGCATTCAAGCAAACGCGATCGTCATCAAGTGAGCGTGAATTCCAGAGTTTAAGCAAGAAAATTCTACAATTCTAGCAAGTGTTCCAAGCAAATGCAATAAGCAACAAATCAATTGAGTGTGCCATTCAACCCACATTGCAAGCGAGCCTGTCATTCAAGTACCAAAATCAAGTGAAACAGTTCAAAGCACGACATCTCCGACAAGAGAGCCTGATTTCAAGTGAGCAAGTTCAGATGGCACAACATATTCAGTTGTTAAACATTCTTCACAGTTTGATCATCTCCAGTGATGAAGACCTGGTGCAAATCAGCAAAGAAACTCTTGCTGATCTTTCATGGTATCTACAACAAACAGAAGAAACCATTGAGTTTCTTCAACTAGAGTCGCAACTTCAAAGGAATGAATTGCAAGAAAAGAGTGATACTTTCAAGTATTTGAACCATCTAGATGATAAGTCATTAATCCAAACAGCTTCAAGTGTCGAAGTTGTTCCAGTTCAAATTTCTTCCAAGCCCATCATCAAGCCATGGGAAGAAATTCAAAGTAACAAGAATCGACGAGGCTTAGGATATGTCACTGATGACACCAACTTGCATATCCCAGATTATTCCATGCCAATTAAGTTCGTCAGTGCGGGATTTCTTGCACAACTCACCTCAGCAAGTTTTGAGAAAGTTGCAGACAACTAGCAATGCATGCAACACAAAGTTGCAGACAAACAGAATTGCACATAACCTGAAGTTGAAGTCAAACCGAAATGTTCTCATTGTCAAAGAACTGGTCATATGGAAGATCAGTGTTTTGATCTCCATCCTTGTCTCCATTGTGGCAAGCCCAATCATTCCTTAGAGAAATGTCGCAACCAACAACAAACAGCCAGATTGAAGATACATTATGAATGGATCGACCCTTGGAAATGGTCATCCACAGTCAAAAGATTGTCTCAGTTCTACAACCGAATACAATCACACATAGTGCAGCCAACAGTAAAAATATGATGGTACTCTCATGCAGTTGAACGGGGGAGTACACTAGTGTAAAACTCCTACCTGAAGGGGGGGAGTTCAGGTATACTTTTCAGAGAAGTGTCTCTCCTTTCAGCTGACAAAGGGGGGAAAATGTCAATGAAATTGACGGTGGTTGTCAGACTGAAAGTCTCGACAAAACCAGCAAAAGCAGCCACTGGGCATCAACAAATTTTCCAGTGGGCAGTCGACAGCAAAGAAGCAGTGAGCAGTTTTCAACATAGCAAAAGCAACAATGAGTTGTTTTTTGACATCATTAGCCAGTGGGCATTCAACAAATTTTGTCAGTGGACAAAGGATGTTGATTTCACACAAAGGATAAATGGATCCTTTTGCAACTTGGCAAGTGATGGAGTTGTCAAGCAACATTCAGAGATGAATCAGACATACAACTGACTCATGGTCTCTTTAGATTGAAGATTTTTTTAGCATCAACTTGAGAACTTGGAAGATAGTTCCTCGTTCTTATTTTGGATTTATCCTTGAAGGGGGGAATGTTAGCCTCTTTCATAAGCCAATTATAAATCCAAAATACATAAATTAAATAATGTAAAGTTAGGATAAATATATTTATTAAATTAGAATATTTAATAAATATTAGAGACACTTAGAAATAGAGTATTGTTAGAAAAGATAGGTCTCTAGAATAGAGTCGTATCTTAGGCTCTAAAATAGGAATAAAGTTAGTATATTGGATAGAAGATAATTTATTGTAAATGGACACTTGTTGGTTTACCAAGTGGTCCATAACTAAATTAAGTTAGGACATAGAGCTTATAAATAGGTTAGTTTCCTAATTTCATTGTAGTGAGAGTTTACGTTTGTAAACTCCTGCAATTTGTTATGTAAACTCTTTTCATGATCAATAAAGTTATGTGTCTGAGGACACTTCTTTATCAATAAAAATAGTGAAGCCCAAGTGCTAGGTAAGATCCTCTCCAAATTTTGTGCTGGCCCAAAAATTTACTGCTGCTGTTGTAGGTGAGGTGTTGTTTTTGCCCTCTATATGGCCCCAAAAATTTTGATATTTTAGCTATCGGCTCCCCATGCCAACTCCATCAAAACCAAAAAATATCTCAACCAAAATCCAACTAGTCTAGTAGACCCTAAAAAGTTCAAACTCCCTAGTCCACTGGCTCTACATCCCATAAGAAAACCACTGCTGGAAAATAGTTGAAAAACCCCCCACCAATAGCTGAGAAATTATAAGTGTGTGTCCTTGGATGATAGGCAAATTCTTCAGCAAAAAACCAGAACTTATACTGGCTCCCCAAACTCCCACGAATTTCCTATATCTCGAGTTCTGCGCAAGCCCCAGAAACGCACAATTACGCCCTCAAAATCCTCCCCAAATCTGGCTTGCAAATTCCCGCAATCCTCTGGCAAAACTCCAAGAGAGAAACTCCTCAAATTTCTGGAACTAGATCTGCACTGTAGCTACCTCTCCCAAGGAGTGCAAGTTCTTCTCTTGCACCCAGTCTATTCAGAAATTGGGACGAATTCCCTAGAAATTACTACTCTGCAATGATAAAGATGAACTCCCCTAGAATTTCACTCGAAGTCCACTGAAGGAGGTGAGATTCCCGCCTGGAAACCTCTTGTGCTAAGCAATACGAGTTGACTTTGAGAAACTCAAGAAAACTAGAGTTCAATCAGCAAATGGAAAAAAGTCCCAAAAATGGAGCCCCTCTCCTTTTATCTTTACTGCCTTCTCTCTCCTTGTGGGCCCTCCCATTCGACCTCCTTCCTTCTCTTCCCTCCAATTCGATTTTCTCCTCACAGGAGTTTGAATTTCCTTTTGAAGTGCCCCCCACAATCCACTACTCATCTAATTTTCCCATCTCTTTAATGTTTATGGAGCCCCTTTCTCACAAAAATCTATTTAGTGTCTCTTCACCCACTTTCCCTAAGTTTTGTGCACAAAATTTGCCCAACACCCAAAATTGCAAAATTGTGATACTGTCTTAGCAAATTTTTAATTAGAGGGAACATTACACTCCACCATTAAGAAGTTCACAAAGGGGAAGTTGCAGTAGATGGGGTTACTGACCCTAAACGAGATCATCATGGGTGAAATTTTGTTATTCACCATTAGTTTATCTCATAGTATGTTAATGTTAAGGTATTGATTTGAGAAGTTGAGGTGTATGATCTATGTTACTGGACACCCCAAATTCAAAGCAAAGGTCTAAGATTGTCAAGTTTATGGTAAGAGATCATCAAGAATTTGACATCCAATTTTTTTTCCTTCGAAATTTTGTTTTAAACTATGCATGGATATTTCTCTATTATACTAATCACCATGAGGTAGAAATACCATGCCATTGTAAACAATTTTAGTTTTGCAATTAATAAAATGATGATAACCAAGACTAGTATACATGAACATGAGTGCCTATATGGGCGATGATACTACAAGTTGGGAAAGGTAAGAGGGTGTAAAGGATTTCTTCTTTGTTCCTTTCGTCTATCCTACCTCATCATCCTCACCTTATTTAAGCTTTGGGTAGTGGAGACAACCATTTTCCTAGGGTTAAAACATTATTCCTATACTTTAGCAAAGGTGTCTCCCCTACATTCTTGGAACAAGAAGAAGTGTTGGGGAGGACTTCTTATTAGGGGGAACACATGGGAAAGTCGAATGAGAGGAGAAAGACTAAAAGAAGCAAGGAAAAGGGAAGTTAAAGGGATCATACTAGCAACGAAAAGAGTACCGTGGTGCTATAGATCAGACCAGCCATGAAATTAAGCCTTATTTCTCATTGAAAGAGCCATGGAACTAGGAAATTTGCAAGGAAGTTCGTAACATCAATTGGACCTTTCTATGCCCTCATTAAAGAGCACTAGGGGGTGAGACTTTTGAGGGACTGAGAAGCAGAGAAGTCCTATCATGTTGTGAGTGGCATGTAATGTGGGTACTTGTAGTTGCTCTATGTTTTGTATAACTTGGCATTGGAAGTTATCCTGGTTGAATTTCTTGTAGACTAAACTCAAAACCATTTTTCATTCTTCACCCTAGTGGTATTATAGCCTGACTAGGGCTGGAGTTTTACAATGAACTACCTAAGATTTGGGTGGAAATTGCTCAGTCTCTTGGTTTTATTGATCATCTTCATTGCATTCATATAAGTTACTATTTCTATCTCTGTTAATTCCTTACATTATTTTGGTTACATATTCTAAATCTGTTATGGGTAAAGAAATGGAAATTTGTTGTGTATTTTAAATTAATATACCTGTAAAATTGAATGTATTTTGTTAGAAGTAATGCATATTTTATGAATTTGCATTTTCTTCTCTGTATTCCTATGTTGCATATTTCTACATCTTTCTAATATGATATTTCATTTAAAAACTAGGTATTTTCATGCTCAATAGTTTCCACGATGTCAGAGCCTTTCTTGTGATTGGATGATAATACTATTTGAAAGTATACTTCGTCCTCATTCTATTAAACTGTGAAATGTTTACTTTGACTGTTTTGACCTCTGGAAGGTTTTCCCACGGATGATGTATTGAGTTTTGACAAACCGAAAATGATGTCTGAGTTTAATGGTGATGTTTATTTAGGCCAAAGATGGTTCCAATTCCAGTAAAACACAATCCGCTACTATTACTACATACTATAATGATTATCTCACGGATAAAAAAAATACTCATTAAAACAAATATTCAAATAGTTAATTCATACTTGTCCTATGTGTTAATATTGAGTAATATAAGTTTTTTGTTATATATTTAGTAATATAAGTTTTTTATTATAGAGATTTGTCCAATAGAAATCTCTATATATGAATAGCATTTTAGAGTGGTTTTAGAAGCTTGATAAATGAGAGAGAAAATAATTCTGAATTTAATGCGTATTTAAGAGACCTTTTCAATTAATTATGATTGTAATAAGGTTTTGCGTCCATCTTTAAGCAAAGTTTTCATGTATTTAGATGTATAGAAATACATTCATTGATATGAAAGAACAATCCAATAGATTTATGGCATTAGCCACACAATCATTGAAACGTAGACGTATCAATTTGATGTGTTTTCCCAATTTTTCATGCGTTGTCTTTACATAATCATTATGTTAAGGTTCAGTGGATCATGGTCAATTCTTTACCCCTGCTCAAAATATTACAAAATAAATTTAAACTAAAATATAAATATAATGTCTAAAACTTTCTCCTCTTAACATGTATAGTTTAAAAGTGGTTTTCTTACCTCCAGCCTGCTTGGGAATGCTTCTAACTGGATTTTGAGTACTGTTACTGAATAACATCATTCTTCTTTTTTTACAATAAGAAGCAGGCTGCGCTTTGCTAGAGGATGCTATATGATATTGATTATTACAAGATTATAGTACTGCTTGTTATTTTTTATATTTTTCCTAAATCTTCTTCATTTTTCAGAGTCAAATTTTCATTTATTTTCTTGAACATGGCAATCATTACATAATTGAATACGTAGTACTTCTAGAGCAAGGGAGTATAGCCTTCTTATCTGGAGCTTAGGTGGCCAGAAGTTGGAATTTGGAAAAATATCATAATGTAGTTTAGAGTATTACGAAGTTCTTAAGTTTAGTGTTTATCAAGAATCTTATTCTCGCAGGCCTACTTATTTTTAACATATTACTGTGTCAGGGACTTGAGCTTTAATAATTTTACAGGAAGAATTCCAGATTCACTCCAAAAGTTAAACAATTTGACATTCTTGTAAGTGGATTGCTGGACGAAACTATATTTATTTCAATCAAATACATACAATTATGTGCACTGCAATGTTTCTCTGTGAAAACTCTATCAGCCTAATATATGGTAGGTCACAAGTAAAATTATCTGCAAGTTAGGTTACATAGCTAATTTACATTGCAATGATTACAGGTTCCTTGGAAATAACAACTTATCAGGGAAACTTCCTTCCCAAAAGAGTGCATCGCTTTCATACATGTAAAAATTCTCTCTTACAGAACCTACGAAACAAACAAATACATATACATATGTTCGTTTCTTCGCTTTCATACATTCTTTGGTAAGATGTGACTGCCTATCCACATGGATATGCATAGTGCAAACTGTATATTCGGGTAGATGCATATGCATTTCAGATTCTCTTTCCATAATGTACGCCTTAATTAAGGTGTATTTCTCTAAATACATGTCTAATGTTCGTGTTCGCTGGCAGCAAAGTTGGTTCAAACCAATGGTTGCATAAAGGGATCATATTTATAATAGGTTTGCTCTGGTAGCTCACCGCACTAATGAGTCGTATTAGAGAGATAGAGTTGCTAGATTGCCTTTGGCAATGAATAGTTTCTAACCAATGTTGATGCAAGCTTATAGTTAAGAGATAATAAATAACAGAGTTATGTTGGAAATGTGAAAATTTGGAAACCCAAATCCCTACTACAGCAATATGATATTACTTCTTCTACTTGTTAATTTCATGCAAGTTATTTACTGTGTTACATTGTAAATATTGAAGTAAATATAACTGCATCCTTCACTAATTAAATTATATGCGAAAACAAGAACTGAGCAATAAGAAATAAACACACATATGACACCGTTATTTTTGGACCAAGTCCCCGGAAAAACCCAATGCGGGAAAACCGGTGCAGTAGCTGAGGGTTTGTATTATTAAGCAGCAGTTTTGAATACAATCTTGGATGCATTACTGGCTATCCAATACAGAGAATCTGAGTAGCAAAAAAATTAGTGAGAAATACCTCATACTATCTCTGGCGACCCGACACTGATCAAGCCCCGAAATGGCTAGCCCCAAGCTGCCTCTGCGCTGTCTCTACGCAACTTTGCGTCATAACTGATAGGGACCGCATCACTCCCTCTGGCTGATCAATCTACTAGCTGGATGCTCGATCCTCTGGCCCTCCAGTCTCACAACCCGACTCCTTGTACTAGATCTAATCTGACCCTCAGAAAATTTGCAGATCTCCTCACAGGCTACACTTCCCAGAGTGGCTCTTGTTGATTTTATATCATCGGGAAGTGTTCCAAGTCTCAAATGTAGAAATTTCTAAATCTTATATCTAATGCAGAAATTATTACTGTTAATATGGTTAAGCTCCTCCTACTTAGATAAGTTATTAACTGAATAAATTGAAGTTAACATCGAAGCAAAACACATAACAAATCTCTACCAATTCAGATTTAGAATAAGCACATGCACACATTGACAAAGTGACATAGTTTTTCTGGACAAATAGTCCTCGGAAAAACCGAATGTGGGAAAACTGGTTTCTGGCTACTGGAGGGTTCTATTATTAATAATATTTTTGAATACACAAATCTGGGTTCCAGATCTGGAAAACCCGATAGAGATAATGCTAGATCTACAAGTCACTGGCTGATCTAGGGCCAAAATAATTATTGATCCACACCCTCAAACGGGATTTACAGAACTCAACCAAGATTAGGGCCTAGAAACCCCAGCGCTACCCCAGAAAGGCTCTGTGTCAGCCTCTGAAACTCTTGAAAGCCTCTGCGTTAGCCTTGGAAGTCCTCCAAACCCTCAGCGCTACTCCAGAAGGGACTGTGTTACCCCATACTCGGTGACGCAGTCACTACACTGCCCTTGAAGGGTCTCTGCGTAACCCTTGGGGATTTCCTAAAAATTACATTGTCTTTGCTATTGCTGCTGCTGCTGCCTTCCTCTGCGCTGTCCTTGAGCTGATCTCTGCCTCTTGTGTATTCTAGACCCCGGGATCAAATTATCCCCTTGGTCTAAATTCCCCTCTCTGCAGCTGAAACACTTCTAAGTATTCTTAGCAAACCCTGCCCTAGAATCTCATCTTAGCTTCAGTGCTCTGCCTCTGTGTGTCTTTACAAATGACCCCAAGCCTTTTCTTTATACTTTTCTCGTTGACAAATCAACGGCCATGATCAAATCTTGAATCAATGACTAAGATTAAAAGAAAGCTTGATTCGTGTGACTTAAGACAATTTCATCACATGTTTAATTAAATTCACTTTAATTATTTATTTTCCCTAAGTTTTAACTTAGGAAATACACTTAAAATAATTAATTAATTTAGTATCTCCTAAACCAGATGAAATTTCCCAAATCCATTTCTAAGTCTTGTAGATCAAGTGTATTGTAGTCCCTCCCCAAAATTTGGGAGCTAGAGCACAACTGATGCTACCCCAAATACACAAAATCTCAACATCAAATTTGGTGGAGAGGTTTGGACAACAGTTATCAAGAGAACCCATAAATCGTTTGTGGAAATTCCACCCGGATCTTGCTTTATTAAAATAATTAGTTATTTTAATGAAGAACCTAAGTCTAAACTTAGGGAAATTAAATAATTAAAGGATATTAATAAAGCAGAGTGTGAATCTTCTAGAAAACGAAGATCAACTCATCTTTTAATCTAAGCCATTGATTAAAGATATAATTTTGGCTATTGATTCATCAGCGAGAAGATTATAAGAAGAGGCTTAAGGGTCATTTGGAAATCAAGCCGAGCACCTTCTCAGTACCCGAAGGAAATCGATTTTGAAGTAAGAGAACTCGATTTCAGTCGGTGAATTTGTAGAGGCGGGATTGCAGAGGCAAAAGGAGGAGGGAGAAGTCAGCTGACAGAGAAGCAAAAGGCAGAAGGGTGAAGGGAAGGCAGTGCTGAGCAGCAACATCAAGCCCTCCACGCATAATTATGCAGTCCAGGGAGGGACTGCGAGGAGCAGCTATGCAAGATGACGCAGAGGGTGTAGAAGGCCACCCTGAGAGTCAGGAATACTTCCAGAGTATCCGAAAAAATTGTGCCAAGTGTATGCTATTTTATTTTTCTCACCAAGACTTCTGTAAAAGATCTTTTCATTGCTGAAGATAAATACAAAACCCTCATCTGCTGCACCGGTTTTCCCACATTGGGTTTTTCCAGGGACAATTGTCCAAAAATAACTGTGTTCATATGGTTGTTTCTATTTTGCTACATGTGTTTTTTATGCTCTTCTGATTTTGATTGGAGTGAAGTATTGCACCTATGTTTATATCAAAATTTACTGAAGCATCTGTAAATAAATTATCTAATAAGTAGGCGAAATAAATCAATCACTGCGGTAATAATTTTCAGATTTGAAAAATTCACAGCTCTTACACTGCTTTTTCTGGATCTCTCTCTGGCTTCTTTGTGTTGTATCCCCAGCTCAAGAAATCTCCAATCGGAAAACTATCTCTACCCCTCACTACAAGAAATCTCCTCGATGATCTCTCCAGCAACTGCTGCGCTGCTCACTTGAAAAATCGATCTCTTGATCTCATTCGATGTGTCATTCCTAATACCCATCAAAGTCCTTCTTATAATCTTCTCGTTGATCAATCAACAACCCATATTGGATTCTAATTGATGGCTTAGATCATATTGACTCGATCTCCATATTTTTCTAGAAGTTTCACACCCAGTTTAATTAATACAATTTAATTATTTTAATTTCCTAAGTTTAGACTTAGGCATCCATTAAAAATAATTAATAACTTTAATTATACCTCTTCCAAGTGGAATTTCCCAAGACGATTTCTGGGTAATATGGAATACATGTGTCCTAGCCTCCCTGCAAATTTTGAGGCTTAGAGCACATCCGATGCTATCAGAAATCAACACTCCCTCTTAGTGAGGAATGTGCTCTAGTAATGCAACCTGCTAAGGCATCACCCTGACTCTATAACATCTCCCTCTGGGCTTCTGATGTCTGACATCACTGCCCACCAATTATTGTGCAAATGTTGCATCTGTGTTGTTGCTGACCCTGCATGCTTCTTCCAACTGCATCTGCACTACAACTCTGCTACTATTGCAACATAAAAACATCCAAATACTAAACCAAATGTGTTCAGCATGATGCATCTATCACTAGAGTTCTAATTGCTGCTAGTATCTGTGCTAACCCTCTGAATTCTCTGCGCTGCTACTGACTCTGCACTCTGCCAACTGCGCTGCTGCGAACTTTGCTCTGCGCTACTCAGTCTTTGGTGCTCCTAGCCACTGCACTTGTCACTCCGACACTCATCTGCACCAACTAACACTGGTCCATCCTGCTACTTCTGATATGGGCTCCCGTAGCAAGGTATTGATTCGAGAGGTGGACTCCTCAAGGATACTACCCATCTGCAGTTCTTTCAAATTACAGTACCAGATCACCCCAAAACTCTCCTGGAGGTATGTGGGCAAACATCACGAACTCCTCCTCCTCAATCCTTGTGGTTGCAGCCTACAGATCATGTTTCTCTTCCTTGTCCTTCTTCTCGAGAGGACACTACATAGTGTAGTGACCAAGCTCACCACACCACAAACTTGATCTTTGAGACTTCCTTCTTCCACCTCTGCTACTCCTGCTAACCCTTTGATGCAAGGGTTGCATTCTCCTCATTCTCCTTGGGCTTCATCCCACTACTGCTACTGCCATCAAGTTTGCACTTGACTAGATCTCGCCTCATATATCTATTGAAAAGCAACCCCCATCCCTTCCCAATCCGGAAATTGTTCTCTGCCCAGGATACTTCGGACGAAGAATTGCCATTATTATGAGACAAAATTCAGGGCTAATCCTACCATCTCCGTGGCCTGAGGCGCTGACCCTACAACTACCAGTTGATCTCGAACTTCCCGAATCTTTGAAAGGAACGAATTATGCGGTCCCCCTTCAGCATCCTTGTGGATCTCATCTTCTCCTCCAAAAACATCTTTTGCTGCTCTGAAGATCCCTGATACAATGTAGCCAAGGCATCCCACATCTCCTTGGCAATTCCTTTGCCAGATATGTGTGAAACTATGTGATCCCTGTCTCCTTCGAGGATCAGCCTCTTGGCTTTTTCCACATCCTTCTTATAGGCCTTCAATGGGTTTAGATCTGCGGGGACAACTACCACATTATCGATAAATGCCTTGAGATCATGCTCATCCAGAAGGAAGGAGACCCTTTCCTTCCAGATCACATTGTAATATCCCGTTTTGGGGATATCTTTAAAACACCGCAAACTCCAACCAGAGATGGACTGGGAGGGCATTTACCGGATATTCCGCCTCTGAAAAGAGGATGAGATCTGGAGGCTACCTGGCCCTTTCCAGACTCTGTCTAAGAGTGAAGAATAAACACACCAAGTGGTATAGAACTAGAATGCTCAGAAATATAAATAAATAACAGTGCAGCAGACATATAATAACAGAGAAGGAAATTATGGCAACTCATCCAGAAAACATAGAGAGGAAATGCTGAGCCATTTTATTAATCTGAGAAATATAATGAAGTACAATAGGTGATCAGAGTGATGCACCTAATCTTGCTCAAGGCAAGTGAAGAAACACTCTCAGAAAATACAGGGAATGGCTGCTCTATGAACTGCGTCCCAGCTGCTGGAAAACTGCCGTGTAGCTGCTACTGCTAGAATGGACTGAAGACTAGGGGCGGATCCCCTTGCCGGAATGAGCTGAAAATCTGCAAACCTCCTCTCCTCACCAACCCGACAAAACCCAGAAACCATATAAAAAACGGCCAACCCCTGAAAATCACCTGAAAATGCCTCCTCAGGGAATTACACTGGCCTCCAAGGCTCTGTGCAGAGGCAAAATGGAAATAGCTGAAACACTGCCTCAAACTCTGCCAAAATCCTCCTGTGGGCAAAGGCTGACCCTCTACTCAAAATCTTGGCTGAATCTCCTGTAGAAACCCCAATCCGGAGCACCACCAAATGGGACTGCGTCCTCTCTTCCAGTGACTGCGCAGTCTCTATAAGCACCAGCTCCGCAACAAACCCAAACAACAAAAATACTCACAAAATACTGAAGAACTAACCTTGCCTGAGCAGGCACTCGAAGTCCCCCGGGGCTAAGGGCGAGATCTCTGACCGGAGACACTCAATCCACTAAACAGTGCTGCAAACAGGCTAAACAGCCAGCATGCTCAAAAGACAAACGTCTCACTCAAAATCATCAACTCCAGAATGAATGAAATGAGGAGGCTCCTCCATCTTTTATAACGTTGGTTTCCCTCCAAAACCCCAACGTAGCCTCTCTCTCCTCCACATGCTCATCCTTATCTACGCAGAAGCTTCTAGAGTGTACGTAGGCCCCCCTCCTCTACGTGGTGTTTGGCCCCCTTGACTCCCACTTAAGTCACAACGTTGTGCGACTAGGTGGATGTCTTATTTCTCTTAAGTGAGTTAGACCCCCTTCACTCACTTTTTTATTTATTTACAAACTATAGATGGAAAAACTAAACAAAATCTAATATTCCAATTAGTTGTCGCTAATTAGGAATATTACAGTCTCCCCCGGCAAAATGTTGCTTGTCCTCAAGCAACTGAAGTGATGGATGCTGCAAAATCTTCTCGCTCTCCCAAGTGGCATCCTCATCCGGCAAATTCTTCCACCTCACCAAGAATTCCCAGACCGTCCTGCTCCGTAACCGCCTCTCCCTAGTATCAATAATGGCCTCTAGCTGCAACACCAAGTGCCCCTCATCATCTGTAGGCGGTAGCTCCTCTGTCACTGTCACCTACTGCCCCAGCGCCTTCTTCAGGCATGATACATGGAAAATGTTGTGGATCTTGCTGCCTTGGGGCAGCTCCAACTCATACGCAACCTGCCCAATCCTGCGTATCACCCTGTATGGCCCGTAAAAGTGAGGCTTGAGCTTCTCAGCTCCCTTCTGCTTCAGCGATGACTGTCGGTATGGCTGTAACCGTAGGTAGACCAAGTCCCCTACCTCAAACTGTATCTCCACCCGACCTTTGTTGGCATACAGCTTTTGCTGGTTCTGCGTTGTAGCCATATTGTCCTTGAGAGCTCGGAGGATGTCCTGACTCTCTTGGATCCAAATCTTGGCTCTAGGAGCCTTGCTAGCACCGAACATCACATCAGCAAAAGATAAAGGATGGTACCCATACAAAGCATAAAATGGTGACATATCAATAGACATGTGATGTGTTGTGTTGTAGCAGTACTCCCCCAAATGCAACCACCTCAACCATGCTCACTGCTGCCCGCTGACATAGTTACGCAAGTATCCCTCCAGCCACTTGTTAACTATCTCCGTCTGTCCATCCGTCTGTGGGTGGTAACTGGTACTCGGTGTCAACTCCGTCCCCACTAGTCGGAAAAGCTCCTGCCGAAATCCGCCCATGAAACGGTTGTCCCTGTCACTGATGATGGTCTTAGGAAGACCATGCAGCTTGAAAACCTCTCTGAAGAACAGCTTGGCCACCTGTGCTACTGTGTAATGCGCGGATATGGCGAAAAAGTGTGCATACTTTGTCAGTCGATCAACGACGACAAAGATACAATCTTTGCCTTGCACCATGGGCAACCCTGTGATGAAGTCCATTGAAATGCTCTCCCATTTCCCCTCCAGAATGGGAAGAGGCTGCAACAATCCTGCAGGATGGCTCATCTCCCCTTTATTCCTCTAACAAACATCACACTCCTTGACGTGCTGGAGTACGCCCTCCTTGAGGCCCTTCCATGAGAACCTCTCTCTAATGGCCCTGTAGGTTTTGGTAAACCCCTGATGGCCTGCCAATGGAGAATCGTGTGATGCCTGGAGTATCTTCTTCTTAAGCTGAGATCCCTCAGTCAAGAAGATCCTGTCCCTGTAATAGATGATCTCATCGACCACCCTGTACCTGTCATCTACCACCTGTCCATCCAGTACCTCACATGAAAATCTGTCCTTGGAGTACTCAACTAAAAGTCGAGCCCTCCAATCTATATCCAAGCTCATAAGAGATAACGTGGCTGGTCTACGTGAAAGGGCATCTTCTACCACGTTATTCTTACCCTTGACATACTCAATGTCAAAGTCATATGCTTGGATCTTACTGATCCACTTCTGCTGCCTCTCCTGTGGGTGCAAAAGCTGCACCTCCCGTCCTTGGAGGTGGAGGCAGTAACTGATCCTGGGCCGTCTGACAATCTCCTGCCTCCTCATCATCCTCCTCATCCTCTTCCCCGCTATCATCGGAGAAGACCTCAATGAAGTGTGCTTTGCCAGCAGCACACCTATGCCCCGGTGCCCACGGCTCCTGAAAAGTGAAGCACAGCCGCTTCTTCCTCAGCTCCCTCCTGGCATCATCATCTATCTGTGCCCGACCTGGATTCCCCTTGGAGGAGGAACCCTCACATCCTTCCCCTTGGGCTGGAAGCCCTGTCTCTGGGGGTAAGGTGTTTGTGTCCTGGGCAATGCATCCTGTAAGTCCCTGGTCCTGCTGATAGCATCCTAGAGTGTAGTTGGTCTAGTAGATCTGACTAGACCTTGAAGTGGCTCTGCCAATCCCTCCACAAACATATAGATCATCCGTGTCGCGGATAGATCTGGCACCATCACCGAGACCCTCAAGAAATCTGCAATGTATGTCTCTGGGCTTCCTGTATGCTTGAGCTTCGTCAGCTCAAAAAAATGTTGTTCCGGATCCCTCCGGTCAAAACGCTCCATCAACCTCCTGGTATACTCGGCATATGTCGTCACTGTGGAATGCCCGAGTGTCACCATCTCATGGAACCACCAGTCCTGGGCCTCACCATCCAAATGTAATGTCGCCACCTTGATGGCCTCTGTCTCTGACATGTGATTAAGCTGGAAATAGATGTCCATCTTCTCCACCCAAGACTTTACCGAACTGTTTGATGACCCATCAAACGTAGGCAAATGAAATATGCTAGAGGCACTTTAGGAATCTCCATCATGATAATGCTAGTGCCCTCTATGATGGTCGCGGGGTCTACTGTGCTGCTGGAACTGCACAAAATCTCGGAATGTGAGAGCATTCCTGAACTCCTGCCCGTAGGCCTGATACTATGCAAAATACTCATCTACATGTCCAGGCTCTGCCTCCTTCTGGGCTCTTGCCCCTGTATCTGCTCCTAGAAAAGTGGGCATGGTAGAGCGAGTAGGTGCACGTGAAACCATCAGCTGAGAAGTATCATGCTGAGTAGCACCCTGCTCCGGCAAATGGTGGGATGTACTTGATCCCTCTCCGACCTGGAAAACCCGCGGGGTCTCAAGCTGTCTAGCCTCTACAGCGGTGCACCTCTGACCCATCACCTCAACCTGTCTGGCTAACTCCTGCACTGATTTGAGGAGCTGCTCCGCAAATCTCTTCCCTTCCTCGTCTACCATCGGAATCCCCAACTCTGAATCTAACGCAGGTGTCCTCTGTTCTGCGTCTATCACAGGCTCCTCTTGTTCTTTGTTTACCACTCGAACACGGTCTCTGTACTTCTTGCTATAACAAATAGATGGTCTTTTCCCCAGTGTCATAGACCACTAGCTCCACATGAGCCAGAACTATGCTCTGATACCACTGTAATATCCCGTTTCGAGGATATCTCTAAAACACTACAAACTCCAACTAGAGATGGACTAGGAGGGCATTTACTGGATATTCCGCCTCTGAAAAGAGGACGAGATCTGGAGGCTACTTGGCCCTTTCCAGACTCTATCTAAGAGTGAAGAATAAACACACCAAGTGGTATAGAACTAGAATGCTTAGAAATATAAATAAATAACAGTGCAGGAAACATATAATAACAGAGAGAAATTACGGCAACTCATCTAGAAAACATAGAGAGGAAATGCTGAGCCATTTTATTAATCTGAGAAATATAATGAAGTACAATAGGTGATCAGAGTGATGGCACCTAATCTTGCTCAAGGCAAGTGAAGAAACACTCTCAGAAAATACAGGAAATGGATGCTCTATGAACTGCATCTCAGCTGCTAGAAAACTGCCGTGTAGCTGCTACTGCTGGAATGGACTGAAGACTAGGGGTGGATCCCCTTGCCAGAATGAGCTGAAAATCTGCAAACCTCCTCTCCTCACCAACTCGGACAAAACCCAGAAACCATATCAAAAACGGCCAACCCCCGAAAATCACCCGAAAATGCCTCCTCAGGGAATTACACTGGCCTCCAAGGCTCTGCGCAGAGGCCAAATGGAAATAGCTGAAACACTGCCTCAAACTCTGCCAAAATTCTCCTATGGGCAAAGGCTGACCCTCTACTCAAAATCTCGGCTGAATCTCCTGTAGAAACCCCAATCCGGAGCACCACCAAATGGGACTGCGTCCTCTCTTCCAGTGACTGCGCAGTCTCTATAAGCACCAGCTCCGCAACAAACCCAAACAACAAAAATACTCACAAAATACTGAAGAACTAACCTTGCCCAAGCAGGCACTCTAAGTCCCCCGGGGCTAAGGGTGAGATCTCCGACCGGAGACACTCAATGCACTAAACAATGCTGCAGACAGGCTAAACAGCCAGTGTGCTCAAAAGACAAACGTCTCACTCAAAATCATCAACTCTAGAATGAATGAAATGAGGAGGCTCCTCCATCTTTTATAACGTTGGTTTCCCTCCAAAACCCAAACATAGCCTCTCTCTCCTCCACATGCTCATCCTTATCTGCACAGAAGCTTCTAGAGTGTACGTAGGCCCCCCTCCTCTACGTGGTGTTTGGCCCCCTTGACTCCCACTTAAGTCACAACGTTGTGCTACTAGGTGGATGTCTTATTTCTCTTAAGTGAGTTAGACCCCTTCACTCACTTTTTTATTTATTTACAAACTATAGATGGCAAAACTAAACAAAATCGAATATTCCAATTAGTTGTCGCTAATTAGGAATATTACACACATAGTTGGAGGCACCCTCCAAATGATCTTGATCTCTCAGCCTGTGTGTTTCCATCTCATCCAAACAAATGTCAAATACTGCCTCTAACCCTCTGCGCAGCTGGTTCTACGCACTCCGTGCTCGAGTGAGAAAAATTAATCTCGGTTACTGCTGCTTCTGCGTGGGAAATTAGAATTTATGGGCAAGAAATTTTTTGAGGTCAAAATTCCCTCAGTATGCTCCTCTTGCTTCTTCTGATGCTTTTCTGCACCAGTAATTGCTACAAAAAAACTGCATCCCACCTAAAGACTGCTCTGCGCTGAAACTACTACGATGCTCCCTTTGTCACTGGCAAATTTCGATCTGGAAATATTTCTCTTTGTCGACTCACTCAGAGAGATTTTTGCATGAAAATCTTTCCCTCCTGGCACTGGACTGCACAGCATCTCTGGGGATTCGGTCTACTGCCTACGCAACTCTTCGATCTCCCTCTTTTGCTTAGCGTTGGGCTCTTCCGATTCTTCTCTCTTGCTTCACCTGCGCTCTGATACCATGTGAAAATTTGGAAACCCAAATCCCTACTGTAGCAATCTGATATTACTTCAACTTGTTAATTCCATGCAAGTTAACTATGTTACATTGTAAATATCGAAGTAAATACAACTGTAGCCTTCACTAATTAAATTATATGCGGAAACAAGAACTGATAAAGAATAAATAAACAGACATGACACCGTTATTTTTGGACTAAGTCCCAGGAAAAACCCAATACGGGAAAATCGGTGCAGCAGCTAAGTGTGTGTATTATTAAGCAGTAGTTCTGAATACAATCTTGGATACCTTACTAGATATTCGATATAGAGAATCTGACTCATAGAAAAATTAGTGAGAAATACCTCACAGTATATCTAGCGATCTGACACTGATCTAGCCCCAAAATGGCTAGCCCTAAGCTGCCTCTGCACAGTCATTGCAAAAATCTACGTCACAATTGATAGGGATTGCATCACTCCCTTCTGCTGATCAATCTGTTGGCTGGATGCTCGATCCTCTGGCCCTCCGGTCTCACACCCCAGGCTCCCAACACTGGATCTGATCTGATTCTCAGCAAATTTGCGGATCTCCTCACAGGCTCAATGTTGCCTCAGCATGGCTCTTACGTTGCCTTTTCTGGATCTCTCTCTGCCTTCTCTGTGTTATATCCCTAGCTAGGGAAATCTCCAACAGGAAAACTATCTTTGCCCCTCACTGCAAGAAATCTCCTCGATGATCTTTCCGACAATTATTGTGCTGTGTTGATTTGTGGTAGCATCGGATGCACTCTAAGTCTCAAACTTTGTGGAGAGGCTTAGACACATACATTCCAGATAACCCAATAAATGTTTTGGTAAATTCCACCCAGAAACATTTTTATTCGATAAATTAATTATTTTTAATGAGGACCCTAAGTCTAACTTATGAAATTAAAATAATTAATGGGTATTAATATAAACTGTGGGTGTAACTTCTAAAAAAAGCAGATCAAGTCAAAATGTAATCTTAGTCATTGATTGGAGATATAATCTCGGTCGTTGAAATCTCAATGAGAAGACTATAAAGGAAGGCTTGAGGGTCATTTGGAAGATACACTAAAAGGATCATGTGATCGAATTATTTAGTGAGAAATGGTCAGGGAGAAACTTCGATCTAGAGATTATTCACGCAGTTGAGGGGAAAATACAGTATCTGGAGAGAGATCCTTAGCCGGAGAGTCATCAGCAGAGAAGGGCAGAGAGAGATCCAACAACACCAGCGCTGAGCTAGAGAGGTTGACACAGAGCCACGCATGGCTATGTAGAGGGCCAGACGAAATCCCAAGGGTTTGCTGAAGGTTTGATTTCAAAAGCCGAGAGCTGGGGTGTGAGACCGGGAGGTAGAGATCGAATTTTCTGGAGAGCAGATCGATCTAGAAATAGAGTGACGCAGTGCCCAGGATGTTGATTTTTGGGTAGCATCGGATGTGCTCTCGCTCCGAAACTTTGTGGATAGGCTAGAACAAATGAGATCTTCAAGACCCAGAAATCGTTTGGAGAAATTCCACCCAGAGCTGAAGTTATTCAAATAATTAATTATTTTAATGGGGAACCTAAGTCTAAACTTAGGGAAATTAAATAATTAAAGTGAATTAATTTAACATGTGGGTGAGAATGTTCTAAGTGACGAAGATAAAGTCTTTTCTAATCTTAGTCGTCGATTAGAGATTAGATCACGACCGTTGATTCATCAACAGGAACAGTATAAAGGAAAGGCTTGGGGTTAGTTGGAGGACAAAATACAGAGACTGAATTTAGAGATTATATTCTTCTGACAGAGCATTGCTCTGACGAAGATCAGATCGAAGTAATTCAGTGCAGTGAGGGGCAGTTCGACAGCGAGATTTTCATCCAAGGCTGAGAATACAATAGTAGAGAGGTATATTAGAACCAGGAGGGACAACGCAGTTCAGGGAGGGTGACATAGAGATAGAGAGGGTGACACAGTCACTTGAGCAGTTGCGCTGGGGTTTCTGTGGGGCAGATCGGGTAGCCATCCAGCAGATCGATTTCTGAGACGGGAAGGCTCACGGAGAGGTATGGAGAGGTTGACGCTGCCACTAGGAGAGGTGACGCAGTCTCAGCGCAGAGCTAGCTGCAGCCATCGTTGCGCAACACTGAGGACTGCATAGTCACCTGTGGGGTTTCTTCATTCTGCTGCTAGATTCGCCAAAATATCTGTCACTGAATAGGGGTACTTCTGTAGAGTATTTTCTCTGTTGGGTGAGCTGGATTTGGCACACTATATTGTATTTAGAAATCTACTTAATAATATGAACCCTCACATTTCTTGCATCGGTTTTCCCGCATTTCGTTTTTCTGAGGAAATTTGTCCGAAAAATGTGTGTCCTTTGTCTGATTGTTCTACTTATTTTTCAGTACTTGATCTGTATAATTGTGTAGGCTGCAATGTGTTTGCATTAGTATTTTTACTGAATATTCAGAAAAATAACTTGTAATTTAAATAAGGCAAGTAGGTAATGCAAATCAGATTTACTGCAGTAGGATTTCTGGTGTAGATTCATAAATTCTCACACAGGAGGGGTGATGCTAGGACTGCGCAGAGGCTATCAGAGGCACATCATTCAGTGGCCGGATCAGCCGAGGTTTCTAGTAATGGTGTGAGGTAACCTCACTAATATTTCTGTCAGTCATATTCTGTGTAATTGAATTGTCCGGTGAGACATTCAGAGATGTATTCAGAAATTACTGTTGCTTAATAATAAAACCCTCAGATCTGGTGCAACAGTTTTCCCGCATTGTGTTTTTCCGGGGACTTAGTCCAAATATAATGGTGGCCTATGTGATGTTTTTCTTTTGCTCAGTTTCCTGTTTCCGCATCTGAATTTAATTAAGTGAAGGCTGCTTCAGTAATTGCTTCAATATTTTCAAAAGAAATCTGCAAATAACTTGTTGATCTAAATTTACAAGTAGGAGGACTAATTCAGTTTGTTGCAATAGGATTCCAGATCTAGGACTTGGAATTTTCACATGGTATTAGAGCTTATGGAAGGTTGTAGGTGAAATAGGAAGAGCAGATCCAACACTGAGAAGGAGGCCGAATAGCTGCAAAAAGCAGCAGTTTGAATCCCTAGAGGGATTCCGCAGTCCAGGCCTGGAGGGCTGAAATTTTTGGGAAAGTCTCTCTCTGAGTGAGTCGATGGAGAGGAAGGGCTTCTAGATTAGAATTTTGTCGATCGAGAGGGAGCAGCGCAGAGTTGGTGGGATGCAGTTTTTTGCAGGCATAATTTGTGTTAGCTGGGCAGAAAGTCGTCAAAAGTGGAAGCGGAAGCACAGTGATGGAATTTCCTTCCTCAGGAAGTTCCTAGCTGGGGAATTTCATTTTTCCAAGATCTGAGCAGCAGATCCGGGTGGAAGATCTACAAGCTCCAGAAGGAGTGCGTAAGCCAGTCCAGTGCTGTGCAAAGGGGGAAAAGAGGTAGTTGATTCGACATTTACTTGACGACCATGCCAGCTCACTGGCTTAAAGATCAGGACCAGTTGGAGGGAGCCTCCAACTACGTGATCTGGAAGGCAAGAATCACATGCCTTCTAGATGAATACGATATCAAGCTTTTCGTGACGAGTACAGTAGTTGTCCCTGTAGATAAAGATCCACTGAAGAAATACACAGCTGATATGGCGAACGTTAAGAGGCTGCTCCTTGATGGAGTCAAGGATCACATAGTGTCCCACATAGCTAGCAAGGACACAGCTAGGAAGATGTGGGAAGCCTTGGCAGCATTGTATGAAGGATATTCTGAGCAGCGAAATATGTAGTTAGAGCAGAAAATGAGGATGGTGAAAATGCAGAAAGGGGAGCGTATTGATTCGTTCCTGTCTAGACTTCAGGAAACCCATGATCAACTTGCAGCCATGGAGTCCACCCCTTCTCCTACAACAATGGTGAGATTGGCTTGTAACGCAGTCACTGAAGAATGGCAGGTGTTCATCCAAACCATCCTGGGAAGAGAAACCTTTCCGGGATGGGAAGAGATGTGGGTTTCTCTTCAGCAAGAAGAACCAAGGAGGGACCTAGTCAAGTGTAAACTTGACGATAGCAGTAGCAACGGGTCGAAGGTGAAGCAGGAGGAGGAAGAAAATGCAGCCCTTGCATCCAAAGGGCAGCAGGAGCAGCAGAGACGTAAGAAAGACGTCTCGAAGTTAAAATTATTCAGGTGTGGTGAACTTGATCACTACACTACCCTATGTCCTTTGAAGAAAAAGGACAAGGATGAGAAGCACGATCCGAAGGCTGCGCCCGTAAAGATTGAGGACGATGAGTATGCCATGAGTGCACACACATCTCCAGGAGGGAGATGGGGCGACATTGAGCTGTAAGTTCGTAGGAACTTCAGTTGGGCAAGATCGTTGAGGAGTCAACCTCTTGGATCATGACCTTGCTACGGGTACCCAAGATTAGCAATAGCAGGCTGGAGGAGTTGGTAGTGGTGCAGAGGAGTGTTGGAGTGACAGATGCAGTGGTTAGCAGCGCAAGAATCTGAGCAACGCAGAGTTGAAGCAATGCAGGTGGACGCAGTGCAGAGCAGCAACAATGCAGTGCTTCAGAGGGACAGCATGGGACTAGCAACAGTCAGAGTTTCAACATCAAGATGCATCTTGAACACTTGTTCAGAAATTTGGATGTTTTTCAGTTGCTTCTCTCAATAGTTGATTTGCAGTGCAGAGTTAGTAGTGGTAGTGCTAGTAGCAGATGCAGCATTTGAGAGGGAGTTGCAGTACAGATGCAGTGTTGATCATGGCAGTGTTGGCAGCAGTATAGTTGCAGCAACAGTGCAATAGTTGGTGGACAACATGTCAGACATCAGCAGCACAAAGGGAGATACTTCAGAGTTAGAGCAATGTCCATCAGGGTATATTTGCTAGAGCACATGCCTCGCTAATAGGGAATGTTGATTTGTGGTAGCATTGGATGTGATTAAAAGTCTCAAACTTTGTGGAGAGGCTTAGACACATGCATTGCAGATAACCCAGAAATTGTTTTGGGAAATTCCACCCAGAAATAGTTTTGTTTGATAAATTAACTATTTTTAATGAGGACCCTAAGTCTAACTTAGGAAATTAAAATAATTATTGGGTATTAATCTAAACTGTTGGTTTAACTTCTAGAAAAATCAGAACAAGTCAAAATGTAATCTTAGTCGTTGACTGGAGATCTAATCTCGGCTGTTGAAATCTCAACGAGAAGACTATAAAGAAAGGCTTGAAGTTCATTTGGAAGATACACCGAAATGATCAAGTGATCAGATTCTTTAGTGAGCAGTGTGCTCATGGAGAAACTTCGATCTAGAGATTCTTCACGCAGTTGAGGGGTAAAGACATTCTCCAGAGAGAAATCCTTCTCAACTGGAGAATCATCAACAGAGAAGGGCAGAGAGAGATCTAGCAGCTCCAGCGTAGAGCCAAAGAGGCTAATGCAGAGCCACACAGAGGCTGCGCAGAGGGCCAAAGGAAATCAGAAGGGTTTGCTGAAGATTTTATTTTAGAAGCCAAGAGTCGGGGTGTGAGACTGGGAGGCAGAGATCGAATGTTTTGGAGAGCAGATCGATACAGAAACTGAGTGACATAGTGCCTAGGAGGGGTGATGCTAGGACTGTGCAGAGACAACGCAGATCCTGTCAGAGGCACATTATTTAGTGGCTGGATCAACTGAGATTTCCAGTGATAGTGTGAGGTAACCTCACTAATCTTTCTGTCATTCATATTCTCTATAACTAAATTGTCTGGTGGGACATTTAGATATGTATTCAGAATTTACTGTTCCTTAATAATAAAACCTTCAGACTTTTTGCACCGGTTTTCCCACATTGGGTTTTTCCGGGGATTTAGTCCAAAAATAATGGTGTCCTATGTGATGTTTTTCTTTTGCTCAGTTTCCTGTTTCCGCATCTAAATTTAATTAAGTGAAGTTTGCTTCAGTAATTGCTTCAATATTTTCAGAAGAAATCTGCAAATAACTTGTTAATCTAAATTTACAAGTAGGTGGAGTAATTCAGTTTGCTGCAGTAGGATTCTAGATCTAAGACTTGGAATTTTCACACGCTGCTCACTTGAGAAATTGATCTCTTGATCTCACTCGATGTGCCTTTCCAAATGCTCATCGAAGTCCTACATATAATCTTATCTTTGATCAATCAACAACTCAGCTTAGATTCTAATCGATGGCTTAGATCATATTCACTCGATCTCCATCTTTTTCTAGAAGTTTCACACCCAATTTAGACTTAGACATCCATTAAAAATAATTAATAAATTTAATTAAATCTCCTCTGGTGGAATTACCCAAAACGATTTTTGGGGATTATGGAATACATGTGTCCTAGCCTCCCTGCAAATTCTGAGGCTTAGAGCACATCCGATGCTACCAGAAATCAACAGGAAATGCAGAAGAGGAAAGACACAAAATAACACAAATAATTGACACACAATAACACGAGTTGCGACTCTTCAATTGATCAACCAAAAATTGATCATTATAATGAACCCGGTGACGGTATTTAAACTTTTTCAACTAGCAACCCGCCTCAAATAACTTGACATGTAACCACACACTAAATTTGACTATGACTTAATTAAACTTAACTCTACTTGACTTAGTTAACTGACTCTCTACTTTTATCCAACTTCTTCATGTAGGAGTAATTAGCTATTTTAATACTCCCCCTTAATTACGACCGCTAAACTAAGACATGACTCATGACAACTCAAACATGCATGCTGGTCTATTTCTCATCTAGGTTTACAACACCCAAGTTTTCTCTATGAAACTCAAATACATCTTTTGCTAATGTCTTAGTAAATATATCATCCAATTGATCACTCGATTTACAAGGTTTCAAGTGGACTTCTCCATTGCTCACAAGTTCTCTAATAAATTGATATCTAGTATCAATATGTTTGCTCTTTTGATGAAAGACACTATTCTTGGATAATGCAATCGCCGAGGTGTTGTCACGATATATTGTTGTTGATCCTTGTTGTTTCTGCTTGATTCCATCCAATACTCTTCTTAATCATATTGCTTGGCATGCTGCTGATGTCGCTGCTACATATTCTTCTTCTACTGCCGAAAGTGTCATAATAGGCTGCTTCTTAGATGCCCATGCTATCACACCTGAACCAAGATGGAACACATAACGAAAGTGCTCTTCCTATCATCCAAACTGCCTTCAAAATCACTATCTGTATACCCAATCAAATCCTTTTTCTCTGTGCTTGCATACATTATGACACAATCTTTAGTTCCTGCTATGTTTCTCAGAATTCTTTTTCCTGCTCTCCAATGTGTGTCTTTTGGAGTCTTCATAAATATGGAAATCAAACTTACTCCTTGCATAATATCTGGTCTTGTAGCTGTGAGATACATGAGGCTGATCAATTGGCTTACAACACCCAAATTTCCTCCATGAAACTCAAATAAATCTTTTGCTAATGGCTTAGTAAATATATCAACCAATTGATCACTCGATTTACAAGGTTTCAAGTGGAATTCTCCATTTCTCACAAGTTCTCTAATAAAGTGATATCTACTATCAATAAGCTTGCTCTTTTGATTAAAGAAACTATTCTTGGATAGTGCAATCGCTGAGGTGTTGTCACAATATATTGTTGTTGATCCTTGTTTTTCTCCTTGAGTCCATCCAATACTCTTCTTAATCATATTGCTTGGCATGTTGCTGATGCTGCTGCTACATATTCTTCTTCTACTGACAAAAGTGTCACAATAGGTTGTTTCTTAGATGCCCATGCTATCACACCTGAACCAAGATGGAACACATAACCAGAGTGCTCTTCCTATCATCCAAATTGCTTGCAAAATCACTATATGTATACCCAATCAAATCTCTTCTCTGTGCTTGCATACATTATGCCACAATCTTTAGTTCCTGCTAGGTATCTCAGAAGTCTTTTTCCTACTCTCCAATGTGTGCCTTTTGGAGTCTTCACAAATCTGGAAATAAAACTTATTCCTTACATAATATATGGTCTTCTAGCTATGAGATACATGAGGCTGCCAATCAATTTTTTGAATAGAGTTGGATTGACATTTGATCCTTTATCATCCTTACTTAACTTTGTACCTGTTGCAACTAGTGTAGGGTAAGGTTTACAATTTTCCATCTGGAATCTTTTCAGCAAATCCCTAGCATATTTATTTTGAAAAATAAAAATTCTCTTCTCGGATTCTCCAAGTTCTATGCCTAGAAAATATTTCACAAAACCAAGATCTGTCATCTCAAATTTTTTCATCATGACTGCTTTAAATTCATCTAATTCAAAGTCACCTGTATAAATCATGCCATCAACATATAAGAAAACAATCAAAATCTATCCAAGCTCGTTTACCTTTGTGTACAAGGTAGGCTCAATGTTGCTTCTGCAAAATCCATTCTTCATCATGTAGTTGTCGATTCTACTATACCAAGCTCTAGGCACTTGCTTGAGCCCATAGAGTGCATTCTTCAACTTGTAATCTTTATCTTCTTTACCTTCAACTTCATAACCTAGAGGCTGCTGCACATAAATTTATTCTTCTAGAATTTCATTCAAGAAGGTTGATTTCACATCCATCTGATATACTTTCCACTTGTTTTGAGTTGTTGTTGTTAATAATTCTCTTACAGCATCCAATCTGACTACCGGAACAAACGTTTCTCCAAATTCTATTCCCGGTTGAGAATCCTTTTGCTACAAGTCTTACTTTAAATATGTCAATTTCTCCTTTCTCATTCAACTTTGTCTTGTACACCCATTTAAGACCAATGATATTTTTGTCTTTTGGCAAATCAACCAAATCCCAAGTGTCATTCTTTTCAATAGCTTCAATTTCTTCATCCATGGCTTGCACCCAATTTTCATCTCTGATTGCTTCTTCAAACGAAGAAGGTTGGAATGGCAACAATCCAAAGTTTGAACTAACATCCAAATCATCATAAATATATATCATACTTCTCATATTTCTCTTACCATTGCTTGATTCATCACCTGATTGACTGCTAGGAGAATGTTGATCTGTTGAACTGCTTGAAGATCCATACTGCTCAGAAAATCTTGGAGTCCTTGTTGGTGTCTGCTCTTGTGATTCTTGCTGCTCCTTCTCTACTACATCCGCTTCCATCAATGATGCTTATGCATAAACTGTTTTGTCTACAGTCCCATTCCATGACCCTTGTTCCTTGAACACGACATCTTTGCTAATTATGGTCTTCTTGGTGACAGGGTTATACAATTTGTAAGCTTTTGACTGCTCACTATAACCAGTAAATATGCATTTTTCACTTTTATTATCCAATTTACCTCTTAGCTCTTTAGGCACATGTCCATAAGCTACACATTCAAACACTTTGAGATGAGATATGCTACAAGACATACCTGACCATGCTTCTTCTGGTACTCAATTAATCACACTCTATTGATTTTTGGGTAGCATCGGATGTGCTCTAGCTCCGAAACTTTGTGGAGGGGCTAGAACACATGAGATCTCCAAGACACAGAAATCGTTTGGAGAAATTCCACCCAGAACTTAAGTTATTCAAATAATTAATTATTTTAATGGAGACCCTAAGTCTAACTTAGTGAAATTAAATAATTAAAATGATTTAATTTAAACATGTGGGTGAGGATGTTCTAAGTGATGAGGATCAAGTATTTTCTGATCTTAGCCGTCGATTAGAGATTAGATCACGACTGTTGAATGTTCAACAGGAAAAATATTAAAGGAAGACCTGGGGTCAGTTGGAGAACACACATAGAGTGGCAGCACTTGAGCTAAGTCAAAATTCTGGGGCGTGGTTTGCTGAGAATTTTCGAGTGAGCTTGAAGTGCAGCGAGGGGCAGTTCAGCAGTGGGATTTCTGACTCCAAGGTCGAGAATACAATAGCAGAGAGGCAGATCCATACCAGAGGAGCAGCGCAGGCTCAGGATGGGTGACACAGAGGCAGCATAGGCCCAACAGGGGTGACGCAGAGGAATCGTAAGCCCAGGAGGGGTGACACAGAGCCAGAAGGACTCACGCAGAGGGACACATGCCCAACTAGGGTAACGCAGTCACTCAGTGACCAACGCTGGGGTTTCAATGGGCCAGATCGGGCTCGTATTCAGCAGATCTAAAAGGGTGATGCAACCACACTGAAGGGTGACGTGGGGACTGCGTAGGCACCTGTGGGGTGCTTCATTCTGAGCTGAATCAACCATAATATCTGTCTCCAGAAATAGAGGTACATCTTCCAGGATTTTCTCTGTTGTGCAAACCACTACTGGTACTCTAGTTTGTATTCAAAAATCTGCATAATAATAAAACCCTCAAGAGTTGTTGCACCGGTTTTACCGCATTGGGTTTTTCCGGGAATATTTGTCCGAAAAATCTTGTGTGTCCTTTGTCGAATGTGCTTAATTCTTCAGTACTTGATCTGTATATTTGTATAGGCAATAGTGTATTTACTTTGATGTTATTGTTGTATTATTCAAAAAATAACCTGTTAAGTTAATAAAACAAGTAGGAGAAGTAAATCAGATTACTACTGTAGGATTTCTGTTTAGTAAAAACAAAAATTTTCTCACATTCTTTGTAGGAGATATGTTTATCACATAAACAACACATGCAACTACTTCTTCCCAATACTCATTATAGAAGTTTCTTCCTTTCAACATGCTCCTTGCTATATTCATAATGGTTTTGTTCTTTCTCTCTTATACACCATTCTGCTGTGGTGTGTATCTAGTTGTATATTGTCTTATGATTCCATGTTGTTTGCAGTAATCATGGAATGCCTTTGAATCATATTCTCCACCACGATCTGACCTCAATACCTTGATCTGCCAATCACTTTGGTTCTCTGCTAAGGCTTTGATTTCTTTGAACTTATGCAAAATTTTCAGACTTCTGCTTCAAGAAGTAAACCCAAGTCTTTCTGCTATAATCATCAATGAAAGTAAGGAAGTAACAACTTCCACCAATCGAATGTGTCTGCATAGGTCCACACAGGTATGTATGCACTAGCTCAAGAGGTTTTTTTTCTTTGTATGCAGCTCCCTTTGGAAAAAATTCATGATGTTTCTTTCCCAAATATATGATCAAGTAGCTAGAGAACGAGAAACTCCCTCTTTGTCCCCTTTGATGCAAAACTTGGGGTTGAAAGTAGCTGAGTCTTGGATCGCTTTGAATCTAGGAGTGAGTTGATCTATTTGAGACTTCTCCCACGCCTGGATGGATTTTCTGCACACAATACGAATAGATCTTCCCTACACATTTAAACAAATATCAGTCTGCAAAAGGATTAGAGCATCATAATGAAATAGCTAAACCAAACATTCCTTCGAAAATGACTTGGCAAGTTAATTCCTAGAATAATACTCTAAATCAATGATGCATGCAAGATAACTTGCAGGCATCAATCCAAGTAAGATGGAAAATATAAACTAATATTGATCAAGCATATAAAACAATTCAAATACAATAGCAATAGTATGGAAATAAATCACCTCATAACGCCAAGAGAACATCTGCTAAATAGCCCCAAAGTCTTGATTTTATTGATATACAAAAATGACAGAGTTTCCTCAAGCCCAATAGCTCATAACATGATACAATACAATAGCCAATGGCTTTGTTATATAGAGATTCAGGAGCACTTCCCAAGGACGAATTCATGTGAGAAGTGAAATTGAAGCAAAACCTGAGTAAAGGTAAGCCAAGTTCCTTATGGAGAAGATTGAGACACCCAGAGAAAAATCGAATTTCTTTGTGCACACCTAAGGAAATCGAATTTACATATGAACTAGTGAACTCATCCATAAGCCAAAAGAAGTCACGTGCTACACTAAGTCTGTGACCGCAAACTCAAACCATCTGAAACTGTACCTGTAGCTGACACCAGTTATCTTCTGCGTAGGTCCCTGAGAACTGTGTGGTGGCTCTGAGTGACTGCGCAGTCCAAATAGCGTAAATCCTTTGAGTGCATTGCTGAGTGCTTTCGTACTTTAAATAACTCCTGAGAAGAGGTCCCCACTTGGTCTTTAGTTAACCGATCCAGAAGAATATTCCTTTTATGCTCAACTGCCTCTAGTAAATTTGATTTCTCTTGAGTGTAAGTGTTGCTTTGTCTCTGGAAAATTCGATTTTACATAAATAAATGATGAATTAATTATGCAGAGTGTTGATTCATCCTCCACATGTTCGTTGACTCATCTTTTGACTTAGGATAATTTTCAAGTCATTTCCACGTCATTTTGTCACATGGAATAATTCATTTCTCTCTATTTTATTTAATTCTAGCCTAAATAAATGCCACAATTTCCACTAAACTTAGGAAATGTGGGTTTTGAGGGTCCATAACTCATTATTAACCCCTCAAAGTGTGACATAGTAGAAATTTGGGGGTGAGAGGTGTAATTTTGATTACTCATACCCATTACAACTTCTCTAGAGAACACTTATTACAATCCAATTACAAATTTAATTGTAGTTTTTTACTTGCGGGAAATCTAAAAGATTAAAAAATCACTACCTAGACCTAACCAAATTCCATGAAATTTTTTGTGTGATCTAGTATGGTAATATAAATTGACTCTAGACTCTAAGATGCATCAGGGGCTAAACCTTCAAGCCATCACCCTGGCTTTGGGGTAATGCAATGAGTGAAAAAAACCTAGAAAATTATTCGCCGTTAAAAAGAAGGAATAATTAACCAAGTAAAGAAAACACTCCAAGATGTACTCGCTTGCTGATCGAGTCCTAACATCCTAAGCCTGTTACAGACTCAATACTGACTCAAATTTATCATTACTAGCATCACTTATTATAATTCTCTATAGGGCGTGGAATCTGTGCATCAGAGAAAGATGTTTAGAAAATAGAAGTAGAGTTCAAAAACTTTGTTGAACTGATGATATCTGATGGTACAAATTTCCTATGGTTCATCCTTGGGCATGGAGTCTCTTCATTATCATCAGGTGCCACTCCAATGGTCAACAGGTCCAACTTCCTCACCTCCCTCTCCACTGTTGGGGTGATGAATCGGTCAAGGCAATAGGGAATGTTGTGGGAAAGTATATTGACAGATGCGAGCCAAAGGAGAACATGCATGCCTGTGTGAGGATATGCATCGAAGTTGACCTAGGGAAAGGCTTACCGGAGGCAATGAAGGATCAAAGTAGACAAATGGACGCACATACAACAGCTGTACTACAAGAAGATATTGTTTAAATGCAAGGTATGTAATGAATACGGTGATTTTGCAAATAGCTTCCCGAAAAAACAAGAAAATGAAGAAGCAGAAGCTCAAGAAACTAAATGGGAGCAAGTAAAAAAGAAAAAAAGCAACAAAAAAACAACCTTCCTCCTCCTCTAACCAACCTCAAGCTCCCTCCCAATCTGGTCCTTCTCTCTCCTAGCCTCATCCTCTTACTACCTCCACCCACACTAATCCCAACCCTTTTGGACCTCTTGAAGACCCTCACATGCTTACCTCTTCGCCCCCCCCCCCCATCCTCCCCCCACCACTCTCTCCCTCCTCTGCTCCCCGCATCTTCCCCCAATATCCCTCTTAGCCCACCTCCCCCCTTTGTTGATCGAATCTTGACAAGGAAACAATCAAAAGATTCTTTACTCTCCCTTGAACATAAAAAAAACTAGGAAGAAATTCAAACAAAGAGTTGAGAGATGAAGCAGCAACAAAAGAGATAGAAATGGGTACCCAACGACCCATGGATTTCTTCTTCGGAAAAAGCTCAGGAAATAAGGATAAAAACCATCATCACCAAAGAGGGAAAGGTCCCTCAGCCTCCAATCAAAATAAATAATGATTGTGGTCTCCTGGAATTGCCGTGGTATGGGGACATCAATGAAAATCAATGCAACCAAAGATATACTAGCAATGTAAACCCCAGACATACTAATGCTACAAGAGACCAAAACAAGCACTCAAGAATCTGAAATTATGATAAAAAAATTTAAAAAATTATGAAGGAACAACTCAACAAGCTATAGGGCCTCGGGTGGTATTTTCACTCTATGGAGAAAAGGAAAATGGGGGCTACTTCAACAAAAAAAGAGCAGTACTGGATCAGAATAGACTTAAAAAATATAGCCACCAATGGGCAATACTGCATGGTCAACATATACACACCAAATCATTATAGGGAGAAAGAACTATGCTGGAATACAGTTAAAGAGACACTAAATAATGCCCAAAACAGAAATGTAATTTTGGGAGGTGACCTCAATTTAGTTCTAAATGTGGATGAGAAATTCGGAGTGTACCACGTAGACCCATCAAGGGATGCAATAGAAAATATAATGGAAACACATAAGCTTCTTGACATTCCTCCCAACAACGGCAAGTACACATGGAGTAATAAGAGAATTGGTAGCAGCAACATAAAGGAAAGACTAGACCACATTCTTGTTCAGGACAACATTTTATCCAATTACAACTCAGCAGTGTTGAGGATTATTCATACAACAACATCTGATCACAAGTCGGTGGTTATCTCTCTTGGGACTTTGGGAAACCAAGGCCCCATTAATTTTAGGTACTTCCCAACATGGAACAACAATGAGGATCTGCAAAAATTAATTCCAAAGTATTGTCCCAAAGAGTCTACGGTTCTCCTTAATTTGTGTGGGAGACAAAATTAAAAAATTTGAGAAAGGAAATGAAAATCTGGGCCAAGGAAAATAATAAACAAACACAAAAAAGGAAGGCTGAGTCAATTAAAAAATTGGAAGCAATTCAAGAGACAAAGGAAACTAAGGAAGAAACCAAAGAAAGCCAACTCCAGGAAAGGCTCTATATTGGGAAATTTATAGAGAACATAGAGCTGAAGAAGAGGTTTGGAGATTAAAATCTTGAAGCTATGGTTAAAAGAAGGAGACAAGAATACATCCTTTTTTCACAACTCAACGAAAATTCGAAGGACTGGAAACCAGATTGACAGTATTCATACTGAGGGAAGGGAAATAAAAGGTCCAAATGATTTAAAACGAGAAGAATATAGAAATTTAAAAAACCTCCTTACAGAAAGCGGGGAAACTATAGATTATGAGACTTTTTTTATAGCATGTCCCCAACACGATAAGCGCTGATCAAAATATGAAGCTCATACAAGAAGTTGAAGAAGGCTGTTTGGGGCCTTCACCCGGACAAGGCTCAGGGTCCTGACAGTTTTTCAATTGCCTTCTACAGGAAAAATTGGCATACAATCAAGAAGGACTTAACTAGAATGATAAGGAATGTATTTAAGAAAAAAAGCTGGGTGGTTTCACTAATTCATCCTACCTTTGCTACTTGACAACTCTTGTAATTCCAAATCTTTGTCTAGTGAAGCTTGTTTTCATAATCCTTGAGTATACAGCAAGCCTTTTCCTAATCAAGAAAATAGAAATATAAATGTGATTAATATTTAATATAAACAAACTTAGACAAGTAAGGGAAACCAAAACTTAGACAAGTAAGATACATATCTTTTGGAAGTTGGTGAGGGCTCCCTCCAAGCTTGAGGGATACCTATAACCTTATAAAAACAATTCAAAAATGTTTTCCAAAAGTATGTTAAGCCTATAAATACAAAAAATAAAAAATACAAAATGAAATAACTAAGGCTTAGAGCAAATGACTTAGTAGTGCAAGTCCCTTATATCTATTTCTTCGGCTTTATTCTTCTTGGGAGATGCTTCTTCAACAACATTTGCTTAGTCCCTTTCCCTTTTCTTATTCTTTGGATTGTCAGGACAGTCACTTCTATAGTGACCCATTTTATGACATTGATAACATTCTATTTTGGACATGTCAACCTTCCTTCTTGGTCCTTTTGGCTTCTTGAAGTTTCATTTCTTATGATGAGCAATGTAGGCATTTGAAACTTCTTCATTGTTGGAAACTAATGTGATTCTCATTTCCTCGTGGCTGTAGACATTCCATAATTCTTGAAATGTAACTATTCATTCTTGAAGCAAAAACACTCCAATTTTGTGGCAACCCCAATAGTGCAATTATCTCTAGCTCTTTGTCTGGTACAATTTCATCTATGGCTAGAAGGTCATCTTTAATTCTATCTATCCTTACAAATAAGGAAGTCACAGTTTCATCTTTAGTCATTTTTGTAGTCCTTAGCTCATTCTTTAAACTTGCTACTTGACCAATGTTCTTGATAGTGAACAACTTTGACAAAGTCTCGTACATTTCTTGAGCATGGTCAATGTTGGATATATATGAGACAAGATTTTCCTTTATGCCTTCTACCATGAGTGTCATGACCGATATTTATGATTCTCTGAACTTTACCTTATTTGCATCACTGGATTCTTTGGTAGGCTTATTTACTTTCCCTTTAACCAAATCCAATACTTTGTTCTTTTCAAGAATAAGGTCAATTCTCTTTTTCCATGACCTATAATTTGATGTTCCTTCTAATTTGTTCTCTCCCTTTATTGTATTAGACGTTGTTCTTGAAAATGGTAAACTTCTTTCCTTATAAGGTCTCCTTCTATGATTCCTTGATCAACTACTTGAGATTCATTTTCTTTCAATAGATCCTTAAACTGCCTTTTTCCTTTTTCTTCACCAAAGCTCTGATACCATGTTAGAAAATTAGAAAGGCAGAAATATTTTCTTATCCTTGATAATTACTTGTGATGTTCTCATAATCCTATTATCTTTGTGTTCTCCTTTTATCTTAATTCATCAAGCAATTACCAAAATAGTAGCAAAAGGATCAAGCACACCAGATATAGGCGGACAGCCACAGTAAAACGCCACTCTAGAGGAAAACCCAATCAAGAATTCTTCCTTCAATAGTTTTCTTGAGATAATCCAAGACTTCTAGACTTAGAAAAAGACTTCCTCCACACCAGGTCAACTTTCTCAGAATTTCGACCTTGCAGTAGCAGCAACAACACTATGATGCAACACTTATCTTCGACCTAATAACTTCGATCTTGATGCAATGACTTTGATCTTAATGACTTCGATATTGAAACAACTACTTCACTTGAGGAAGAAAAAACTGGCAGCAACAACTTCGACTTAGTAGTGGCAACTTCGATCTGGCAACAACTAGCAGCAACTTCAATATAGAAAAAAAGACTTCTATTTTCTGGAGACCACACGTGAAAGAGAGAGAGAGTCCAAAACTTCGATTTTTCCATATTCCTTCTTCTTGTCCAACCTCACACTTCTTTTAGCCCTTCTTCCCTATTTCACACTTTTTCCAACTCTTCTTGTGATATCGAACTTGTGTGAGAGTGATGCCTTCAAATGAATTGAACTGGTTCAATATATACCCTTCTGGTAAGGTCGAATTGATCTCCTTGAGGCCGAATTGGTCTGGAGGTGACATAATTCATTTTTGACTAAAAAATAATCCTTTTTACATGATTCAAAATCCCAAGAAGGGTCTCTTTAAATGTACAGTGACTATTGAATTAGAATAAATCCTAGAAGTCCTCAATGGGAACTATGACATAAAACATGATGACCCAAGCATGAAACCCATGCTTTAATAAGTCATTGTAACGATAATAAAATTTTCTTTTCATTCTTTTGATAAGTACATTACATAATGACTCAAATACATTTATGAAGATTGGACCTAGTTACATTCTTCAACACTCCCTCTTAACTAGGGATGTATTCACAACAAGTACAAGAAAGATATCAAACTATATGAACCATGAAGAATTTAGGAACTACAATGCCATGGACTAGATTCTTGACCAAGGCAATCTATCCAAGGTATTTGATCAGTTTAGGCACCGCAATGCCATGGAATAGATTCCTAACCAAGGAAATCTATCCAAGGTCTCTCATTAGTTTAGGCACCGCAATGCCATGGACTAGACTCCTGACTTCATTGTTGGAAACTAATGTGATTCTCATTTCCTCTTGGCTGTAGGCAATCCATAATTCTTGAAATGTAACTGTTCATTCCTGAAGAAAAAGCACTCCAAGTTTGTGGCAACCCCAATATTGTGGTTATCAGTGGCTCTTTGTCTGGTACAATTTCATCTATGGTTAGGTGGTCATATTTAATTCTATCTATCCTTAGAAAGAAGGAAGTCACAATTTCATCTTTAGTCTTTTTTGTAGTCCTTAGCTCATTCTTTAAACTTGCTACTTGACCAATTTTCTTGATAGTGAATAGCTTTGACAAAGCCTCATGCATTTCTTGAGCATGGTCAATGTTGGATATATATGGGACAAGATTTTCCTTTATGCATTCTACCACGAGTGTCATAGCCAATATTTATGATTCTATGAACTTTACCTTATCTGCATCATTGTATTCTTTAGTAGGCTTATTTACTTTCCCTTTAACCAAATCCAATACTTTGTTCTTTTCAAGAATGAGGTCAATTCTCTTTTTCCATGACCTATAATTTGATGCTCCTAATATTTTCTCTCAATTTATTGTATTAGGCATTGTTCTTGAAGATTAAATTTGTTTCCTTATAGGATCTCCTTCTATGATTCCTTGATAAACTACTTGAGATTCATTTTCTTTCAATAGATCCTTAAACTGCCTTTTTCCTCTTTCTTCGTCAAAGCTCTAATGCCATGTTAGAAAATCAGAAAGGCAAAAATATTTTCTTATTCTTGATAATTACTTGTGATGTTATTATAATCTTATTATCTTCGTGTTCTCCTTTTATCTTAATCCATCAAGCAATTACCAAAGTAGTAGCAAAAGGATCAAGTACACCAGATATAGGTGAACAGCCAGGGAAAAACCCTACTATAGGGAAAAACCCAGTCAAGAATTCTTCTTTCAATAGTTTTCCTGCGGTAATCCAAGACTTCTAGACTAGACAAAGACTTCCTCCACACCAATTCATCTCTCTCAGAATTTCGACCTTGCACTAGCAACAACATCACTATGATGCGACACTTATCTTCGACCTAATAACTACAATCTTGATGCAATGACTTCGATCTTGAAACATCTACTTCACTTGAGGCAGAAAAAACTGGCTGCAACAACTTCGACTTAGTAGTGGATACTTCAATCTGGAAACAACAACTTCGATATAGAAAAAAAGACTTTGATCTTCTAGTGGAGCCCACACATGAGAGAGAGAGAGAGAGAGAGTCCAAAACTTTGATTTTTCCCTATTCCTTCTTCTTCTCCAACCTCGTACTTCTTTTACCCCTTATTCCCTATTTCACACCTTTTCCAGCTCTTCTCCTGATATCAAACTTGTGTGAGAGTGATGCCTTCAAATGAATCGAACTGCTTCAATATATACCCTTCTGGTAAGGTCAAATTGATCTCCTTGAGGCCGACTTGGTGTGGAGTTGATATAATTCATTTTTGACTAAAAAATAATCGTTTTTACATGATTCAAAAGCCCAAGAAGGGTCTCTTTAAATGTACAATGACTTTATTGACTCAAAATAAATCCAAGAAGTCCTCAATTGGGACTATGACCTAAAACATGATGAACCAAGCATGGAATCCATGCTTTAATAAGTCATTGTAACAATAAAAAAAATCTTTTCATTCTTTTGATAAGTACATTACATAATGACTCAAATACATTTATGAAGACCAAACCTAGTTACATTATTCAACATCTCAAACGTCTCAAATTAGTTTTAAGCACCGTGCAACAAGATAAGTTGTTGATAAATTTAAAGAAATGCAGCTTTAAGAAGAATGAGTTGAGATACCTGGGATTTGTGATTTCAGAAGAAGGATTGAAGATGGGTCCAGATAAAGTGAAGGAAATCCTTAACTTTCCTATTCCAAGGAATGTGTTTGAGGTAAGAAGCTTTTGCGGTCTTGCAAGTTTCTACTGAAAGTTTGTAAAGAATTTCAGCAGTTTGTCTGAACCCATTGTTGACACAATTAAGGAGAATAAGCAACCATTTAAGTGCACTGTAGCAATTGAGAGAAATTTTAAAATACAAAAGAAAAGGATAACTTAGCAACTTGTATTAGCCTTACCAGATTTTAACAAATGTTTTCAAGTTGAGACAGATGCAAGTGGAGCTACTATTGGAGCTGTCCCAAGTCAAGAAGGAAGGGCGATTACATATTTCAATGAAAAATTAAATGAAGCAAAACATAAGTATTCCTCTTATGATAAAGAGTTCTATGCTATAGTTCATAATGGAGGCACTATTTTATGCCCAAAGAGTTTGTTCTTTATATTGATAACCATGCTCTATAGTTTATCAACATCAACCCAATTTGAATCATAGACATGCTAAATAGGTGGAGTTCTTGTAATATTTCACATTTGTCATCAAGCATACAAATGGTAAATCATATAAGGTCGTTGATGCATTAAGTAGAGTAAACTTAATTTTGCATGAGTTTCAAATCAACAGTTTAGGATTTGATGAAATGAAGGAAATGTATAAGGAAGATGTTGATTTTAAAGATGCATAAGCTACTTGGTAAAAATATAGTTAGTGGTGATAGAACTCCATGGATGAGCTTTATGTCGCAGGAAGGATTGCTATTTAAAGATAACAGATTGTGGATACCCAAATGTTCTATGAGAGAAAATATTGTTAGGGAAAAACATAACGAAGGATTATCAGGACATTTTGGGTAAGATAAAACTTTAGTTCAATTGAATTATTTTTATTTTTGGCCAGGCATGCAAGCTGATGTGAAAAGGTTTGTTTCAAATTGTAGGATTTGTTAGCATGCAAATGGAAGTCAAAATACATGTTTAAATCAGCCATTGGAGGATGCTATTTGGATAATTGTTCCAAAGATGTCCAAGCATTGCACATATGTTCAAGAGATCGTGGACAATTTCTTTCTCCGGAGCATCTCACTCATGAAATTGGAAAATAAACAAATGAAATGTGGAAGGAATTAGGTTCCTTGATTTTATTAGTAAATTAATTTTGTTTTAGTTGAAAGATTAGAAAGTTGGATAGGAATGATGTTAGAAAAAATAAGAAATCTTATCCACTTTTGTGGATATAGATGGAAGTATTTTTTATTAAGTTGAGTAAAATAGACTAGATTTTGTAGAAGGAAAAATCTGAAGATAAGCTTAAACTTTGTGGAAAAAACAGAGAGATTGGATTCCTTTTTGGGAAATTCCATTTGATGCAAATTTTAGTAATGATAGAGGAGGAATTAGATATATGATTATCTATGAATGCAAGTACTCAGTTTTTTTCAATTCAGAAAACAATAAAATATATGTTAGTAATTTGTTGGGAATTCAGTCCATTGGAAATTTATTTCGATAGTGTAAGCGAGTAAATGGTTTTTTCACATTCCATCCATTAATTGTATTGCAGGATAGGCAAGATCTGACATCACCTCATCCCAATGCCTTCAAGATAAACGCGGATCATTGCTACACCTTTGTTTTGATAACAAGTCCACCTCTTGATTATGTTCTCTATATATGTGGTGAAAATGATTTGTTATAAATCTGAGTGCGAGGTATTCAACATGGCACAAGCTTCCATGCAAATCAATAATTCTTTGTCTTCTGGACCTCTTCAACCACTCCACCACAAATTATCAGTCCCCGTGGATGTTTAAACTTTGGATAACTTAAGCCTCTTTCTAGGCAATTGACATTAAAATTAAAACTGCTTTAGTCTCTGCAAAGTTGTTGCTCCCCTCGGTAAGAATGCATTCAAATCGATTTGAGGAGAATCAGAGATGAACACAGTCCCTGTGAGAATTCTACTGCAGTATATTGGTTTATTTTCTCCTACTTGATTTAATTTATACAAGTTATTTTTAGAAAATACCGAAAATAAACACAACTACAGCCTACACATGCGGATCATTTACTGAATAATTCACTCATGCAACAAAGTGACACATGGATTTTTGGACTTAAGTCCCCGGAAAAACCCAAAGCGGGAAAACCAGTTCAGTAGATATGAGGGTTTTATTATTAAGTAGTTCTGAATACAACAAATCTGGGTTCCAACCTTGGAAAACCCGACAGAGAATAAAAGATATAAAATTTGCAGCTAACCTGAAGATCTAGTGCCAAATATATGACTGATCCACACCCTCAAACGGGATTTACAGGACTCAGCCTAGATCTGACCCTAGAAACCCTCACCGCTACTTCTGAAGCCCCAGCGTTGCCCTGGAGGGATTGCATCAGCCTCTGCGTGGCTCTAGGAGGGTCTACGTCACCCTAGGAGGGTCTACGCTGCCCCTGTGCTACCTCTACTTGGGTAGCATCAGCCCAGCGTGGCCCTAGCTGCCTCTACGCTGTCTCTGTGCTGTCCCTGCTACTCTGCATGGCTCTGAAGCCTCTTTGCGTTGTCCTTGTGCTCCTCCTCTTGCCTCTTGCTACCTCTTGGCTCTTGGAATTAGATCATTCCCTCAGCCAATACTACCCCTCACTGCGGGAAATTTCAATGAAAATTCTTAGCAAACTCGCCCTAGAATTCCAGATCTATTCCTTAGTTCTACAGAAATTGTGTGTCTTCAACGACCCTCAAGCCTTTCTCTTATACTTTTTAGTTGAACCCTTCAATGACCGAGATTAAATCATCCATCAACGGCTGAGATTAAAAGACCGCTTCATCCATGTGACTTAAGACAATTTCAGCACATGTGTTAATTAATTCACTTTAATTATTTTATTTTCCTAGGTTAGACTTAGGAAATCCATTAAAAATAATTAATTATTTGAATAACTTGAACACAACTTGAAATTTCTCAAATCCATTTCTGGATCTTGTAGATCAAGTGTACTCTAGTCCCTTCACAAAATTTGAGAGCTAGAGCACAACTAATGCTACCCCAAATACACAAAATATCAACACTCCCTCTTAGCATCAGGGGTGTGCTCTAGCAATACATCACACCATGTATCACAAGATCTTGAATACTGGATCTGTGTTGTTGATGCTTAGCCTGCTGCCCTCCATCTACTGCACTGCTGCTTTCTATACTGCTGCCCATGCCGCTGCCACTGACACTGCCACATCTATACTGTAGCTCCCTCTCAAATTTCTGCATCATGCTGCCCATAGCACTGCCACTGCTAATTGCTACACTGCAACTCAATTGGTGAAAAGTAAGCAACTGAAAAACTCTGCCCAACTATTTGACAGACAAGTCAAGTTGCCCTCCATCACTGAAGCTCCCTGGATGCTGAATCATGATGTCCCCCTAGAGACATTGTAATGCTGCAACATTGCACTGTGTGAGCCCAGCTTCTTTGCGCTACTGAAGTCCCATCAGCCTCTCTGCGCTGCTGCTGCCTCTACATCACGCTGCTCCCTCTTCAGCTCTATAGCTCCCTCTTTTACTTCAATGTGGCCAATTGAAACCATCTCCCAACTCATCCCGCTACCGTCTTAAGGCTCCCGTAGCTCGTATGTGATCCAAGAGTAGGTCTGGCTCAAGGATCCCACCAATCTGTCTATGGATACTCTATATATCCATGTCACCCCACCTCTTCTCTCGAGGTGCATGAGCACTCATGGCTGCATCATCATCAGAGCCATCATCATTTGCTGCTGCAACCTTGGAATCAAAAGCTCCTTTGTCCTTCTTCTTAGGACAACTGCTGGCGAAATGACCAAGATCACCACAGTTAAAGCACCAGACCTTGGAGAGGTCCTTCTTCTTCTTCCCTTGCTTCTTTTCCCTTGATGCAAGGGCTACATCCTCCTCCTCTTCTTTCTTTACTTTCGCTGATACGCTTCCTCCACTTAAAGACTATTTCTTAGTGATCCTCCTGATCTACTCTTGGCGGAGAATAGCCCACATATCTTCCCATGATGGTGACGCCGCCCTTTCCAGAATGCTTTGGACAAACGTTTCCCATTCTTCAGAGACAACATTTAGCGTCGTCCTCACTAGGAGCCCTTCATCTGGAGTAGCTCCCATGCCAATCAGCTGGTCACGGATAGCTTGAAGTCTGAAGAGAAATGGATCTATCTTTACGCCCATCACCATTTGGAACATCCGTATCTGATTCTCAAGCAGCATTCTTCTTTGCACAGAGCCTCCCTGGTACATCACCTCTAAAGCTGTCCACATGGTATTTGCTATATTCTTACCAGCAATATGTGGAATCACGTGATGCTTGACTCCGTCTATGATCAACTGCTTTTTCCGTGCTTGATTTTCTTCATACTTCTTAAGTGGATCTGCATCCGTTGGTATAACACGTGTCTGCTCTGCATGATCTTTGAGACCATACTCATCCAGAACTGAGAGGATTGTAGCCTTCCAGATGACATAGTTGGACATGCCATCCAATCTGTCTTGATTCCTCAATCCATATCGAGCCATCTTTGCTCAGATCTGAAGCAAAAAATACTTCTCCCTCTGGATCTGGGTTTCTTGGTGACTAGAAACCCTCTAGTAACTGCTTCTTTCTGCAAACTGACTTCCCTCTTGGAAATATTCCACCAAAACTCAAACGGGAAGTATTCTCCGATCCTCCTGATCGAATCTCAGATCTGTTTGGCTTAGATCTGCTGAATTATTGTCTTCCTCCCGCCTTTGTTGCCTTAGCTAGGCACAATTCTGCACCTGCAGAATCTCTACCCCACTAGCACTGCTGAAGATCTGAAGCACTACTTTCGGATCTTGGTAAAAATGCTTTTGAAACAAGGGAGGTGACTGGACAACATCCTCCTGGCTGGCCCAGCACAGTCCCAATGCTGCTCAGAAGTGGACTGTGTAACCCCAGACTGGGTGATGCAGTCCTTACGCTGCCCTTGGAAGGGTCTGCGTAAGCCTAGAGGCGATCTACAAGTTCAATGCTGTCTCCTGGATCTGCTATCCCTTGCTGTCAAGATGCCCTTTCCGGATCTACTGCTTCTTTTGCCACCCTGCAGAAAAAATAGTTCTCCAGCCGATTTGTTGGAGATTCAGCTTGATCTGCTATCGCTCTGATACCATGTGAGAATTCTACTACAGTATATTGGTTTATTTCCTCCTACTTTGTTTAATTTATACAAGTTATTTTCAAAAATTAGATTCATAAATACCGAAAATAAACACAACTACAACCTACACATGCATATCATTTACTGAATAATTCACTCATGCAACAAAGTGACACATGGATTTTTGGACATAAGTCCCTGGAAAAACCCAAAGCAGGAAAACCGGTTCAACAGATATGAGGGTTTTACTATTAAGTAGTTCTGAGTACAATCAATATGGGTTCCAACCTTGGAAAACCCGAAAGAGAATAAAAGATATAAAATCTGTAGCTAACCTGAAGATCTAGTGCCAAATATCTGATTGATCCACACCCTCAAATGGGATTTACAGGACTCAACCTGGATCTGACCCTAGAAACCCTCAGCGCTGCTTCTAAAGCCCCAGCGTTGCCCTGGAGGGACTACGTCAGCCTCTGTGTGGCTCTAGAAGGGCCTGCGTCACCCTAGGAGGGTCTATGCTGCCCCTGCACTGCCTCTACTTGGCCAGCATCTGCCCAACGTGGCCCTAGCTACCTCTACGCTGTCTCTGCACTGTCCCTGCTGCTCTGCATGGCTATGAAGCCTCTCTACGCTATTCTTGTGTTGCTCCTATTGCCTCTTGCTGTCTCTTGGCTCTTGGAATCAGATCATTCCCTCAGCCAATACTAACCCTCACTGCAGGAAATTCCACAAAAAATTCTTAGCAAACCCGCCCTAGAATTCCAGATCTATTCCTCAGTTCTACAGAAATTGTGTCTTCAACTGACCCTCAAGCCTTTCTCTTATACTTTTTCGTTGAACCCTTCAACGGTCGAGATTAAATCATCCATCAACGGCTGAGATTAAGATTGCTTGACCCATGTGACTTAAGACAATTTCAGCACATGTGTTAATTAATTCACTTTAATTATTTTATTTTCCTAAGTTAGACTTAGGAAATCCATTACAAATAATTAATTATTTGAATAACTTGAACACAACTTGAAATTTCTCAAATCTATTTCTGGGTCTTGTAGATCAACTGTACTCTAGTCCCTCCACAAAATTTGGGAGCTAGAGCACAACTGATGCTACCCCAAATACATAAAATCTCAATAGTACCTCATTTTCAAATTGTGTTGGCCATTGTGTGGCTGCTATCAAAAAAACCACAGGGGTTTGTATGGATTATTCCATAATTCTTTATTTAGCTCCTTTTTCCTTTTATTCTTACATTTTTCATAATTAATATTTGTTTTTAAAACTTGTAAAACGTTTTTTTAAGGAAGATTGGGATCTCTTAAAACAAATTTGAATTACTAATTAACCAAATTGCCCATTTAGAAAAAGGCATGGAATTCTTCCCTTACCTCCCAGTTTTCTTCCCAATCCTCCATTGCATTTCAACCATATCTGCTTACCTATGAAACCAGATTCGTTCCTCAGCCCCATCGTGTCCCGAATCGATCGAATCAAACACGATTCGATGGGACACGTGTCCTCGATCGTGTTTGATCGTGTCCCATTAGGACACCATCGTGTCCTAATTTTGGGACACCTGTCAGGCTTTTATGATTACCACGTGGCCCATAAAGGGTCGTTTTGGCCCATTTCAACTTCACATTTAACTCTCTCTTGATGTGGGTTTGTTGTGGTTGTGTGGGAGCGAAGTGCAAAGGGTGTGGGAGCATTTTGGAGGTGATTCAAGCAACGAGTAAGTGCATTTTGTCTCTATTTTTTTGCATTTTTATTACAACAATTTGCATCTGCATTTTTTTTACAAATTTGTGCATTTTTTCTTTATTTATTTACATCATTCATGGCTCAATCAAGGGCAGTAGGGAAGGGGAAAAGAAAGAGGAAGAATGTCCCCATTGGAGATGCCCCTCTTGTTCCAATTACATCAAGGTCTGCAAGTGTTCCCTCTATTGGAAGTGTTGCTGCAACAACAACTTCAAATGTTGAGGGAAGACAACCTCAAGATAACAAATATCCCTTGTGGAAATATGTCACAAGAGAGCAAGAGCCAGGCAATAGAGGAGAGCAGTGGTGACCATGATGATGACAGTGATGCTGATTTTGATGATGAGGATTGATGACTCATGAGCTACCTACTGCCTTGAGGATTGTAGTTGTTTTGTATTTTGTATTTCTATTTTCCATTGGCATCTCTAATACCTATGTAACATATTCTAATTTTGATGAGTTAATGAGAAAACTGTAGTATCTTGTCTTTCTCCTATTGGATCATTGATGAATATGTCACAATTGTATTTGTATGCATAATTTTACTTTGCAAAACTTACATCTAGATATAATATAACGTAAATGTTACTTTGCATAAGTTTTAGAATAATATATAACGTGTCCTGTTCTGGGGGGTTAATGTCTGTGTCCGACACTCAAATCCTCGTGTCCTTCGTGTCCCGTGTCCCCATGTGAGGTGACTTAGCTGCTTACCATTTTCATGTTCCTTCTGTCAACCCCTTACAATGCTCCATAGTTCTTTGGTAACGTATCAATGCATAAAAATATGGGATATTGTTTCTGAGTATTCTTTGCATAATGAGCATCTCCCAAGCCCCTGTCGGCTTTTACATTGAGTATCTTAGTCAGCCTGTCATTTTTGGAAGTCGCTTTATATGCATGCATTGTTTTTTTAGCAATTTCCTATGAGATAGATTATAACGGCTATGTATGAAAGTAATTTTTTTTCAACTTACCTTAAAATTAGTTGGGCTTATAAAGGTCTTATCAATTATATAAATTTGATGAATAAATTATTAAAATTGTATATGTTAGTGTTATATAAATTTAATGACTAAATTATTAAAATTGTATATATAAATTAGTGTGATAGAAGCCCCAAGGGATAGCTCAGTTGGTTGAGTTCCCGTTGTTAAGTACTTCGCTAGTTGGGAGGCCACAGGGTAAAATCTTCTCGACGCCCTTGGGGTTAGACACTGGCTATTGTGCCGACGGGTAGATCCATTCGGGTTGATCTGCCTGGATTTTCCCATGGATGTAAAAACATCCTTGAAAAAAAAGTTAGTGTGATAAGATAATTTTAAAGTGATTTTTTTTTAAAGATGTTAAATTTATTTATATATTTAAAAATAATTTAAAATAATACAAAATTATAATTTCAATAATAATTATATAATCAAATTTTAATGATAATAAAAAACAAATCCTAATGATAATAAAAAACAAATTCTAAAAGTTTAATGTTCAAACTTAATAACTAACATAATGTATATTAGAATAAATTACTAACATAATATATCATAAAGCTCTTCTCTATTTTGATGATGTGCATTATTTCTGAAATTCTAATTTTATTAACAATTTTGTCTTACTGTACTGCTAAATTTTCGTGTCTGCAGAGATTTATCTTACAATCAGTTTTCAGGAGCTCTTCCAACATGGCTTAGTGACAATAATTTGGAAGTGTATGTAAATACAAATTCATGAGTTGACTTTTATGATATCGGTCTTCACTTTGTTTTTTTTTCCTCTTTGTTTATCACATTTCTTTATTTACATCTCTGTTATAATTATCATCTTCCTTCTTTACTAGTAAATGTTAGCATTTATTGTTGAGTTTCATGATCAGTAATTCTTTCTATCACTATGCAGTACACATTATAATATGTAATATCATGATATGCAGGAATTTGGCAGGAAATTACTTCACAACAAATGAAACAAACAATAGGTAACATACCCCTTTTTATCTCACATCACGTTATATCGAGTTAATATTGAAAAATATCATTTTATTTCATTCATTGAAGGGAACGGTAATAAACTTTGATAGACTTCAAAATCATCCATCTAATATTTACTCAGGGGACAGGGCATGATTCTGCAACATGGCTTGAATTTTAATCTCTTTTATATATGTCAGAACATTAAGTGCTGTTTTTTTATAGTTTAAAATCATCACAATTAATCATTATATTGGATGATTATCAACAAATTTGTTCGTTGCAGATTTCCCGGGAGAAGATTAGATTGCCTGCAGCGGACCTTTCCTTGCAATAAAGGAGCTCCCCTTTGTGAGTTATTCTAGTTGGTTTCCTTTTAAGTACAATAAGTTTCTTTTTCAAAAGCTTCTGTACTTTACACATGTAGTCCTGACAACATAGGATCTAACACCTTCCAAGTTGCGGATAATCGTTTGAGGAGATGAGCTTTTATTATTTAGTCTAAAATATAAGGTTTACTTTATTTCGTGGTTAGTAATAACATCAATAATGTGAGAGAAATAAATAGATATATCAATAATGTGAGATAAATAAATAAATATAGCATAAATATGTCTTATTACTGAATGGTCATTTATGGTTTAAAGACAAATTTACAATGGAGTTTTTACCCATTTAAATATGCTACATGAAAACAATATTATGGGAAAAACCATGGGATATCAAAAAGTGGACAGAAAATTGACTCTATGACCGAGTCCAGTTTACCTGAACTACCCCAACAATTCCCTTTCCTAAACTTGGACTTAGGGAGATTAACCTAGTCCCAATGAAGTTTATGTAAAAAAAGTTACTGTCCACTAGAATACATGGGTAACTACCCGTTGTATTTGCCGGTATTCTAGGATACTTTTTCTCATACATGATTCACCAACCTTTTCACTGAGAAAATTAGTTGAAATGCAGCAATTGGAATTAATTCTCCTAACAGATTATTCAGTTTATTAATTTTCTGATTAATATTGAATTAATCACACTGCAATTTTTTCACAAATAAAAATAAACGCTACGGAAATAAAAATGTTGGGAACTAAGAAATGTTAGCATACACAAAATTATGACACCGTTATTTTTGGATAAATGTCCTCGGAAAATCCAATGTGGTAAAACTGATGCAGCAATGAGGGTTTTTATTTCTAAGTACAATAAAAAGTTGCCAAACTGGAGATTCTACCCAAGAGAAATATTGGAAAAAATACTCTGAGGGATTTTACCCTCTCTCCAAGCCATCTTGACACCTGTCTGCCTCTGAAAATCTAACCATCCAAACTCTCTGCGCAGACCCTCTCACGTTAAGCCGGGAAATGCTACCAATCAAGTTGTCCCACCTATTGTTGACTAGGAAACTGTCTCTCTAGCGCTCTGGAAAATCTTCCCGGTCTAGGAACTAAAAACGACCTTCCCTTCAGCCCAATCAACTTCTCTGTTAAAGCAACTGTGCAATCCCTATGCTGCTTCTAGACGAAAATTTTGGCTCCTCTTTATGACTCTAGAACTGGAAACTCCTCCGGAATATTGCTCTACAACACCTTTGCCACCTACTACTCACCCATTGGCTCGATATCCAATGTTGAGTCACTTCTGCTACTGGGAATTTGAATTTCCTAGGCAATTGTGTATTTGCATTGGTGTGTTCTCCATCTACCCATCAACCTCTTCTTTTACTCTCTAGTTGGGACTCCAACGACCACGATTAAAACTTAATTGATGGTTGAGATCATCTCCAAGTCTATCTGTGTGAGTTTCTAAAGAATTCTCACATTTCTCAATTAATTACTATTAATTAACAATTTTTCCAAAGTTAGACTTAGGAAATTTTTAATTATGGTTAATTAATTTAGTTGAGCCATCTCTAGGTGGAATTTTTAGAAACGATTTTTGGGTTTTGGAGAACTCCTATGTTTTAACCTCTCCACAAAGTTTCAAGACTAGAACACCATCCGATGCTACAAAAACTAACATCCCTCTTAGCGAGGAAGGTGTTCTCTCCAACTAATGCTGCACAATTGTAACAACTGTTAGTTTTTGTAGCATCAGATGTATTCTAGTCACGAAATTTTGTGGAGAGGCTAGAATACATGAGATCCCCATAACCCAAAAATCGTTTCTAGAAATTTCACCTAGAGATGTCTTAATTATATTGTTAACCTATATTTTAATGTTTCCTAAGTCTAAACTTAGGTAAACTAGTTAATTAATAAGAATTATTTAAGTCAAGGTGGGAATTCTCTAAAAACTCACATGGATTGACTTCGATATGATCTTGGCCCTTGATTAAGTTTTAATCTTGGTCGTTGGCGCTCCAACAGAATATTATAAGAAGAATTCAATGGCCACTTGGAGAATACACCAGAGACACTAGAGCAGTAGTTCCTCGTGTAGATCGAGCTAGCAGTAGTAGAGTTCGATCCAGAGAGGGACACAGTGTCAATGAGGGGAAGGGATAGTGATCCAAAGGAAGATTTCCAGATCTAGAGAGGCAACAACAAGAGGCTGAGTTATTCCCAGTGTGGATAGCTCGGGTGCGGACAATGCGAGTGCAGGAATGAGCAAGTGTAGGAATGCGCGAGTGCAGGAATGCACAAGTGCAAGAACACAAGTGTAGGCAGCGAGACTGCTATGTTTGCTTAGGGAATATCTATGCCAGATTTTATTGCTGTGGATTGTCAATTTTCGACATCCAGATTGTACTTAGAATTTCACTGCTGCATAATAATAAAAGCCCTCAGCTGTTGCACCAGTTTTCCCAAGTTGGGTTTTTTTCGGGATATTTGTCCAAAAATAATTGTGTAAAATTGATGTGTGTGTGTGTTAGATTTTCTCAGTTTCCAACTCTATTTTCTTCCACAGTTTATTTGTGAAAATCACAATGTCAATTATTTGGTATTTTGCCATAGCAGACAACAGATAAATTGTTAAATAAATTAACAATTAGAAAAATCATTTCTAGTTATTGTGATAGATAAAATTTTCACATAGTATAGGGGTGTGAGTGATGACTGGGAAGCTTACAAGCGGAGGAGAGAATTTCGTTGTTCAAAGGGAGCAACAGGTCAAAATTATTAGAAGTTGCTCAGTACCCATATAGGCAGGCTGAATTACTGGGGCTAGGCTTTGATTTTTAGTTGTAGGTTGGAAAAAAAGTCGAGTTACCCAGTATAATGATTCCAGCAGTTAGAGGGAGCAAAAACAACTCAGATTTTTGCTGAGTAGATTTCTGGTTGGACGTAGAGGGTTTTGTAGCTGTTTGCAATTGCAGAATCAATGTCGGGTGGAAGAGAAAAACAAACACAGTAGAGGGATATTTCTCTCAGAGGGTTTCTAGCTTCAGAAATCCAAACTTCCAGTTGCAAATGGCAGTGGCAACAAGTAGATTCTCTCACTCTAGAAGGGAATGCGAATAACAGTGCTAACAGTCGAACAAGGAAGAGAGGGAGCTTCGGGGTTTAATTTCTCTAGTTTCGAGTTTCCAAATTTTTGCATCTTTGGAGGGATGACCGTACGATATTACCAGAAGAGGTCGTGCGAGTTAGCCATAATGGAGATTTTGGTAGTAGATCGACTTCCAATTGTTAGAGATAGGTGCCGGAGGAAGTGCGAGTTGCAAACAAAGGAAGGGTCCCACCCAAGGAATAGGCTCGATAGGAGATAGTGGGTCACTAAATTAGTTACAAATTGTTGCAACAAGACCATCCTTCTTGGTACAGGGGCCCACAATATCATAATAATGGGTTGAGTTTCAGTAGATGCAACCAGTCATTCAGACAACAATTGCAAATCTATTTGTAGTCAGTACACGTGAGATAGTTGCAGAGATGGATGTAGTGAAATAGGCAGTGTGAATTGCCTAGTTACACTATGCAGGTGTCGTTCCAGCCAGAAGATTCCCAGTGCAGAGCTTCACAATCTAGTTTCCAGTGCAAGAGGACAGTGCGAGTTTCCAAGAGGGAGAAAAGAGATTTCCCTTAGGGAAATCTAGACTCAGAGGGAGTGTAGCTTCAGAGGGAGCAACCCTATGGAAGCTAGCGCTTCAATATTTGGGGAGATTAGACTCATTATTGCAGGAGTTTTAGCGACAATGCGGAAGCATTAGCGGAACAGTAGCAGCAACAATATGAATAGATCAGACTTCGCTATTATGGTAGCCATAACTCCAGGAGTGAGGTGGGGCGACTTGGAGTTGTAGTCTAGAACTGTAGAGATTGGGCAAGATCCTTGAGATGTCCTCCTCATGGATCAATACCTTGCTACAAGGGCCCACAATATTCAGTAGTAGGATCGATCAGTGTCAGAGATGCAATCAGGTTCCAAAGTGACAGTTGCAGACTGGTATCAGTCAGGGGCTGAGAAGCGCAGTGCAGAGTTGGCAGCAGTTCGGAGTGGTACAGTGCAGAGTTAGCAACTACACAGATTCCTTGGTGGATAGTGCAATAGCTAGTAGAAGTGAGGACTTGGGAGAGAGATGCATCATACTGAACACAGTTGATTCAGTGTTTAGGATGCTTCTTAGTTGCATTAGTTGCAGTTGCAATAGAAACAGATGAGAGGGAGCTGCAGTGCATATGCAGAGTTGGCAGTAGTATGGCAGTGTCACCAACAACATAGATGCAACATCAAAGTTGCAAGTGGTTGGTGGGGATGATGGCGACACATCAACATCGTGACAGAAGGTGATACAAAGGCAGGGTGTTGTGGCAAGGAGTGCAGCACTAGAACACAGTCCTCGCTAAGAGGGAGTGTTATTTTTTATAACATTAGATGTGCACTAGTCACAAAACCTTGTGGAGAGGCTAGAATACATGAGATGTCCATAACCCATAAATCGTTTCTGGAAATTCAACCTAGAGATGGCTTAATTAGATTATTAACCTATTTTTTAATGTTTCCTAAGTCTAAACATAAGAAAACTGGTTAATTAATCAGAATTTATTAATTCAAGGTGAGAATTCTCTAGATACTCACATAGATCGATTCTGATATGATCTTGGCCCTTGATTAAGTTTTAATCTTGGACATTGGTGCTCCAATAGAATATTATAAGAAAAAGTTGAATGGCACTTGGAGAATACACCAGAGACACTAGACCAACAGTTCCTTGTGCAGATCGAGCTAGCAACAGTAGAGTGCGAGCCCGAGAGGGACGCAGTGTTAGTGAGGGGAAGGGACAGTGATCCAGAGGAATATTTCCAGATCTAGAGAGGCAACAACAAGAGGTTGAGTTATTCCTAGTGCGAGCAACTCGAGTGCGAGCAACGCGAGTGTAGGAACTTGAATGTAGGAACGTGCAAGTGCAGAAACACGCGAGTACAGGACTGCGAGTGTAGGAATGCGCGAGTGCAAGAACGCCAATGCAAACAGAGCGAGTGTCAGGGTTACTTAGGGAATACATTTGCCAAATTTTCTTGCCATGGATTGACCGTTTTCGGCATCCGGATTGTATTCATAATTTCACTTCTACATAATAATAAAAACCCTCAACTGCTACATCGGTTTTCCCATGTTGGTTTTTTCCGGGGACATTTGTCCAAAAATAACTGTGTAAAATTTATGTGTGTGTGATAGATTTTCTCAGTTTCTAGCATTATTTTCTTCTGCGGTTTATTTTTGAAAATCACATTGTGAATTATTTGATATTTTTTGTAGAAAACAACAAATAAATTGTTAAATAAATTAACAATTAGAAAAATAATTTCTAGTTGCTTTGATAGATGAAATTTTCACAACCACATCTTGTGTTTGCAACATCCTCAAACCACACTACTAATGTCTGACAACTGTATTTGCTTGCCACTGTCCACCAACTACTGTGCTAACTTTGATTCATCTACCACTTACTGTAGCTAAACCAAACTACTGCATTTGTGGTGCTGCTGACACTGCACTGTACATCCTGTACTGCTACCAACTCTACATCTGCTCTACAACCCAACTAACACTCCCTCTCAAGTTTTTATTGCTACTGCAACGACTACAACTAAGAATCATCCAAAATACTGAATACATTGTCTCTGTGCTGCAACTATCTCCTAAGCATCTGATTGCTACTATCCTCTACACTTTCCATTGAGAAATTTACGCTACTGCTGACTTTGCACTGAATCTCTTGCTCTACTATCAACATTGCTCTACGCTCCTCAGCATCTGACTAACATTAGTCTGCAACTATCACTTTGGAATTTGACTACATCAGTTAAAATTGATCCTCTTGCTACTGAATACTATGGGCCCCCGTAGCAAGGTAATGATCCATGAGGAAATACCATCCGATGCAAACACAATCTGATGATCTCCTCAATGAATCTTATCCAAATCTCTGCATAGACCCTCTGGGACTTGTTGTTGCTTAGATTGTACAGGCGCCGCGACAACCGCTCAGGGCGGGGGGTTGTCACTCTGATCCCCACCCACTCTGTTCTAGTTGTCTCCCAACAATAGGCTATGGTGGGTAGTCCCTATGGAAATGAGATGATGGAAAGAAAGTTCGGAACCAAATTGCCCGAGAGACACAATTGAGTGCCCTAACTACTTGTTTTAATTTAGCGAGATTAAGGTTTGATTAGATTTAGAATTGAGACCAGTGCCTTATGGACTTCGTTGACCACACTTTGTCAACGACCCCATAGCAGTACACCCCATTTTTTCAAATGGGATTCATCATGTTCAACGTGTTCACGCCATTCAGATTTCATCATCAGTCGGCAATTTTATAAGTGATGTAAACCCATTCTACATTTTTATGATGTAAATGATCTAAGTAGGACCACCATGTATGTAACAACCTAGGTAAGCCTAGTATTTTGGTGACGATTTCTATCCTAGGAGGTTTCTTGTCTCACTGATACATTTGTGTTTCTCGACACAAATGATCGGCAGAGTTTTTCCCTCCAGCCTCACCCCAAAGCTAGGGTGGATTTTGTCATCAAGATGCTATGTGAGTCCTAGTGTTTTCTATCGAGTCTTTGTAAAAGTAGTTTGGGAATAATTCTAGCTAATAGGCTAGATTATTTTATTACAAGCTACTTGGTCTACTAGATCATGTTTTGACTCGCAGAATTGGGTAGCTACTTAAGGGTCTATATGAATGGGTATTCCCCCTTTATGTGTCTAAATGTTTTATCTTATGTAAAGAGGGTTGGAAAAATAATTAAATCCCCTCTCAGTCCATTAATTAAATTTTCTGGCCAAATTAAATTAAAAATCATAAGCCAGAAATTTGATTAATTTTAAGTCCTAGGTGAGTTAAAATTCGTCAAAGGAAAAATTCATGGGTCCTTAAAAAAATAAAATTTTAAGTCCCAGGCCAAAGGAATATTGAGAATTTCGAGAAATTTTGGACCCTTGTGCCTTGGTGGTTAAGTCAAAGTCAAAATTTTGAGGTAATTAATTCAAAAATATTGTTTTTGAGTTAGTTAAAATGGAATTAAATGATAAATTCGAATTTCCCCAAAAATTTATAATTTTGACGGTCGCGATTAAAAGATGATTAAATCTTTTTCGACGGTCGAGATCACTTTGACATGGATCAACCGAACTAGCTGTTGGAGATTTTATCTTATAAATTAGAGGACTTTGTCAGTCTTTCAATCATCCGATCTCTAGATCGTGCACACGCTCTTAAAGCTCTCCTATAATATTTTTTGGAATAATACAAACGAAGACTTTGGGGTTTTATTTTGATGGTGGTGTTCCTCTTCAGCATTTTATGGTAAACTTGTTCTTAAAATTCTGTTGGTGATTATTTCAATGGATTTTTGATTAATGGCTCTTGTAGAGTAATCTAATGCACGGGTATCTTGCTTAGGTTATTGGATCTAGGGTAAAAATATTAATTGGATCGAGTTAATAGTTATCTCTAGCTCATGAAAATTTTATGTTTTATCACTATTTCTCTATTAATTTAACAGTTTAATTTTAAGTGTGCAGAAATCTTCCGGATTTAAATTGGGCATTTGGGGAAGTCCTAGTTTGGACCAGCCGACTCCCAAGGAAATAGGATCTAAAGAGCCCTTTGGATATAATTCCCCGAGCTTATCTTAAATTCCGTTTTTGCAGGGTTCTTTATTGGGCTTGTGCCTCTCTCTTAATTTTCTATTTTCTTAATTGTGCTGAACGGTTTTAATCTGGGCATGAGGGCTTCTAATCTATAAAATAGCATTGTAAATCCCACTTATTTTTATTTTTATTCACCAAGATTTTTGGCGTTTTATTTTGTACATATATTGGTTTTCTGGTTTTGCTGGTTTTTTGGTTTTGTGCAGGTTGTACCAGGAGATTTTCAAAGAATTTTTTTAGATTTGAGCCAGATCTAGGACCTGGAGGGTAAGATCTGGTGTCAGGATTGAATCTGGTTGTAGATCTGGGCTTGATCTCTGTTCTAGAAAATTTAATAGTTGCAGGTGTTTTTATTAAATTGATTTCTGCTGGGAAAAAGGAGAAATTTAAGTTTCTATGCACCAATGTTCCTGCCAACTTTCTGTTTGCTTGCTGCCCTCATTTGTTGGTCTTCCATTTTCACTGCCCTTTTTCCCTCTACGTTCTCCATTGACAAGCGTCCCGCAGTTTCTAGCATCCTTTGCTGCAGATGCCATTTTCATCCTTGCTCCAGCTCCTGCGTACTACTCCTTGCTGCTCAAAATTTCTCTCTCTGCATAAGCCATTTCCTCTTCCCTTCGACCTGCAGTCACCTTTCTCCCTCACGCCGCCTCTGTTGATTGCCCCATCTAGCGTTTTGCTGATGTCAATTTCCATCCTCATGCAGCATTCACGCTGCCGCCGTCCCATTTCTTCGCGCAGTCAAGTCTCCGAAGCTGCAGCGTTTCCCTCACGCTGTTCGCTGCCCTTCATTTCTCCTCCTTTCACGTTTTCCCACCTCGCTTTCTGCATGCTCTCTTCCCATTACCGCATCTCTCTGCTACCACAGTCTTCCGCTCCTTTCCTCTGCGTTTATCCCTTTCTCCCCTCGCTACTTCTCGTTGCCTGCATTCTCCCTTGCCTGCCGCTTCCTCTTGAAAGACCTACGAACAACACACACCATAACATTCCATTTTTTTTAATTTTAACATTTCATTTTTTTTTTTTAATTTTAAACTTTCTAAAAGTTTAGGTTACATATAGCATTAACGTTTTGATTTTTTTTTTTTTTTATGAAGTTTGGTTTTAGATTTAATTGAACCATTTCATTTTTTATGTTTTTAACTTTTTATAAAGTTAAGTTTTAATATTTCATTTTTTATTTTTCAATTTTAAATTTTGTAAAACTTAAAACAAAAGGGATTCTAAAATTTATTTAGATTTTTTTACTTTGTTTTTCAAAAAAAAAAAAAAAAAAATTAGAAAAGAAAAAAATATTATTTACCCTTTACAAAATTAAAAATAAAAAAATATAAAAAAAATAAAAATTTTAAAAATTTTAAATTTTTTGATTTTTAACTTAGGGAAATTTTGTATGATAATGGTCTTGGGTGTCATATGAAGGAAAATTATTCCATAGTCAAAGGTGAGTCTTAAATTTTTATCTAAAGTTTGACTATAGGAAAATTTTAATTTCTGGATTGGAATTACTTACAATATCATTTAAATTCGGAATTATTTGGAAATATCTAGCATTTAAACTCTATGGTTCTCTCATGATAATATTTTTGTTTCCAAGTTTAATTGTTGGTTTGAAGTATTTTCATGCTTAGCTGTGGTTGATGATCGTTGAATTGTGGTTTTAAGTTGCTTGAGGTTGGTGATTAATTGCTTTAGTCAACTTTGAGAATTTTTCAAGTGATGATAAATTGCATGTCTTTATTAAACATTGTTGATGTATAATTGTGAGGGTGTTTTATCGAATATCATCGTGGTGGATTGATTTTTTCATAGCAGCAGTTACCTATCAATTACTTGATTTTAATTTCATAACGGGATATTTTGACTCCACAAGGCACTGGTTTTAAGCTTCAAATCTAATTGGATCTGTAAAATCTCATTAATCTTAACAAGTACTTGGTTATCCAACTGTGTCTCTTGAATTGGTTGGTTTCCAACCAGTTTTCCTTCTTCATTTTCGTTAGGGTCTACCTCCCTTAGCTTGCAAGGAGACAACTTAGACAGAGAGATTGGGGATCAGGGTGACAGCCCCATAGTTTTAAAAACCGGAACTGGTGACTGGACCGGTGGACCTAATGAATCGGGTTTCTAACCGGAATCGGTCTAACCGGGAGTGGTCAGATCTCAATGAACCGGTTTAAAAAAAAATACATTAAATAATTATTTTTTTTAATAAAAAAAACTATTTTTAAGATTTGCAACCATGATTCCAAGCCAATAGAGACAAAATATGCAAAGTTTGCTCATTTATATACCATGCAAAGGTGAATATATCAAAATGGCACCGAGTGCAATACATATCATCAAAAAATACATAAGAAATGAGGCTCCAAATGGCCCATAAAGTCCAAAAACAATGCTACAAGCTATGAGGCCATTGGCCTAATACAAGACTACATATTAGTGATCAACAACATAATCACTCCTCATCATGATCAAAATGATCACCACTACTAGACAAGGGATCATCAACATGAGCTACATAAATAATATGGCTCAAAGTTTGAGGACTCCTAAAACTCCTCTACAACTTTAGTAGTAGTAGTAGTAGAAAAAATAGACATCAAAACTACAAATCACTGAGCAACATGGTCTCTCATGAAACTCATCATTGATTCATCGCTACTAGAAATGGGATCATCAACAAGAGATACATAAACATCATCTAGCTCAAAGTCTTCAGACTTGGATTGCTCAACCTTATAACATGATAGAAATTGAAAAAGTTTAACATGCCTAACCAATAATTTTGGTTTGAGTGAAGAGTTCATCTCCTCAACCTTAAAATGCGGTAGAAAAAGATTAGCATGCCTAACCAGTTGTTTTCCTTTGATTGAAGGGTACATCAAGGTTCTTAAAGGACTTCATGCTCTTGATCAAATGTCAATATCATTCCCTTACACATGATAGAATCAAACGGAAACATTGCAAATTCCCAAACCATGAAACCCTGAAAACCATTAAGTCTGCTGAATTTTGAGTAAAACCTAAAATTCTAGTTTCTCCATATGAAATCTAATGAGGTCGAAACCACTCTTAAACATCCTGAGTCATTTCATGGTAATGTTAAAAATATTTTTCATTTTCATCCTTTTACTTTAAGAATTTAACATTACCATGAAATGTCAATGCTTCCCTTACCTCCACATCAGCCCTAAAACCCATTTCTGGCCGTGCATGGGTCCGCATAGGGAAAGAGTAGCTAAATGAACCCTCCCCTTGGCTCCAAATCAGCCCTAAAGCTTAACTGCGGCCGTGTGTGGGTCTGCGTAGGAGGTTAGCACCTAACCGGCTGGTTAGGAACGAAACCGGTCGGTTTATGCATAAACCGGCCGGTTCCGTTCCTAACCGGCCGGTTAGGTCCGGTTTTTTTCAAAAACAGGCGAAATGCCCTCTTCAACCGGGTTGCTTGGCCGGTTTCGACTGCTGGGCCATCTGACCGGCCGGTTTGTCCGGTTACCGGTTCAAACCGGCCGGTTTTTAAAACTATGGACAGCCCCCGATCTGAGCCATTGTCACGGTGCCTAAACATTCTGTGCGACAACAGACTCAAAGGCTCTTGCTTATTATAAATCATGGCCAAGTAACCAGATGGACAATTACTTCTTATATGACTGACTAACCTATATGCGATGCAATTCCTAAGACCTAAGTGTGATGCAAGGGTCTTGTTTAATTTTAGATTATATGCATAGTCTAAATGAAACCTTTCCCTTAATTGTTTTGCGAAACGGTCTTCAGAGTAGGTTGTGAGATAGAAGCCAATGGGGAGAGGTTCTCATGGAAGGGCCTCAAGGAGGACGTACTCCGACATGTCAGGGAGTGCGTGGTTTGTCAGAGGAACAATGGAGATCAAAACCATCCTGCAGGTTTGCTACAGCTGCTTCCCATCTCGGAGGGGAAATGGGAAAGCATCTCCATGGATTTTATTACTAGATTGCCCGCAGTACAGGGAAAGGATTGCATCTTTGTAGATGTTGATCGACTGACGAAGTATGCTCATTTATTTGCCATCTCAACCTGGTATACTGCTTCACAGGTGGCTGAGTTATTTTTCAGGGACGTTTTTAGACTCCATGGTTTCCCAAAGTCCATAGTCAGTGACAGAGACAGTCAGTTCATGGGCGACTTTTGGCATGAATTATTTCGTTTAGTGGGTACAGAGTTGACACCTAGCACCAGTTATCACCCACAGACAGACGGAAAGACTGAGATAGTGAAAAAGTGGTTGGAGGGCTACTTGAGAAACTATGTCACGGGGCAGCAGAAGGCTTGGCTGCGCTGGCTTCACTTGGTGGAGTACTGCTACAACACGACATTCCACATGTCAACTGGTATGTCTCCATTTTACGCTTTGTATGGTTATAATGCTCTAACTTTTGTTGATGTGATGTTTGGAGCTAGCGAGGCCCCTAGGGCCAAGGAGTGGATCCAAGAGAGCCAAGACATACTCCGAGTTCTCAAGGATAACATAGCTAAAACCTGAAAACCAATAGAAATTTATGCAAACGGAGGCCACGTGGAGAGGAAATTTGAGGTAGATGATTAGGTTTACCTCACACTCTTCAGTAGTACAGCGATCCTGTTGAAGCATAGGGAGTTGAGGAACTCAGCCCCACTTCTACGGACTTCTTCTGAGTGATCGGGCATGTTGGGGAGGTAGGATATGTTGGAGTTGCCGGCTGGGAGCAAGATCCACAATATTTTCACATCTCATGCCTTAAAAGGGGCATTGGGACAACGGTGACAGCCACTATGGAGCTTTCGCTCCTTGATGATGAGAAATTTGGTGCTACGACCACGGAGGGGAATGTTGGACACACAGGAGAGACGATTGAAGGCAAAATGAAGGAATATCTGATCAGATGGAGAAACCTTCCTGATGAGGATGCCACTTGGGAGGGGGAGAAAATCCTGCAGTATCCATCTTTGCAGTTGCTTGAGGACAAGCAACGTTTTGGCGGGGAGGACTGTAATACTCCAAATTAGCAGTAAGCTAATTGGAATATTTATTTTTGACAATTTTTCCTTTCTCTAAAGTTAGCAGCAAAATAAAGTGGGTAAAGGTGACCCACAAATAAATCATAGATTAAATCACTTTCCTAAAGTCACAAAGGCAAAGATTAAAGCTGAAGTGGACCCATGGGGGCAAACATCACGCAATAGGGAGCAGCCTAGTGGCAGCGCTGGAGAGGGAGCAACATAGGCAGCACAGGGACAGCGCGGGGACAACGTAGGGACAACAACAACGCAGTGGTAGCGTAAGGATTGGCATGCATAGGTGGCAACATAGTCCAGTGGGTCCCAAGGGAACGTTGGGGGCTCAACTAGGTAAAAGAGGATGAGAGCAGCTCATTCCTCATTGATTCGGTCATTATCTAACTTTCTTTCTGGTAAACCAGAAGCATGCTTGAGCTGTTTAGCCGAGTCTGCAAGTGCTTTTTAGCACAGAGATTTCCAAGCGAGAATCTCAACCTCATCCTCGAGGGACTTCGAGTGCCTTCTCAGGAGAGGAGTTCAATTCAGTTTTGGAGGAGAGTCAGATAGGTTCAGTCCAGAGATACGCAATCCCTCTCAGGGCAGGGCAGTAAGCCAGAGAGAAACGTAGTCCAGCAGTGGAGCAGCTCTAGAGAGGGAGAAAGGCCAAGAGATTTCAGCCAAGAGTTTTGAGAGGGGACCAACCCTTCCATAGCAGAGTTTTTGGGCAGTTTCCAACAACTATTTCTAGCAGATCAATTCAGAGCCTAGTCTACCCAGTAGAATTGCGTACCCAGCTCAAGAGGGTGATTTTTTCGGGGTCAGCATTTCGGAAAACCCTTCATGGGTTTTTCTGGGTTTGTTGTTGGGAGTCTGGTGTCTAAATCCTGGAATTTTCTGTGCAATAGAACAACCCCATTACACAAGCCATTTCCAGCCAGCAGCGACATTTTCCAGATTGGGCAATGTAGAGGAGGAGCCACACAGAGCAGCGAGCAACTAGAGTTTCTGAGCAAGGATTGAGGAGTATCCAGCCTGCCTTGTACAAGCCAAGGTGCCATCTTCCTAGCACCATTTGTACCTTTCCCCCATTCAAAAATATTAATAAAATGGGTCAGCAATTTTGGCTCTATTCATGGTGTTTTGATGTATTTTTTTGTTCGTTGTAGATTTAGTCTTTTTTTGCTTTGTATTACTGTTTGTTCCCAATTTGAGATATTACAGTTCCAACCACCCAGTGTCTTTGGCGCTGCAGAGACTATGTCTCTGACGACTGCAAAGTCGCTGTGTTAACCACTAAGAAAGGTGGAATCCCTCAAGCCGAATGAGAAAAGGTTTTCCTAGGAGTCTATCAACCAAGCTTATGCTTGGAGGTAAGTTGTTAAATGCAACTACTCTTAGAATGAAATGTAAGATGGATGTGTGAGGTTCTTAACTTAAGATTGTTTTAAATGTTTAAGTACTTAATTTATGATTATTCTCTATGACAAGAGTACTTAACGATAAATGAAAAGACAATTTTAACGACAAGAATGTCTAAATGCCAGTGTGAAGTAGATACCGAAGATAATCATCTTGAAGATAATCATAAGGTTCTAATGACTACGGGATGTACACAAATCCTGTAATGACTTAACTCACACTTAGTCAAGATATCAATTGCAAGATTATTAAAGACAATGCCACAATTGAAACAATTAGATATCTTCAAAGATATTTCAATCAAGTAAATGCCAATGATGATGCCAATATCAAATCCACAAGATCCCAATAATGAAAGATGCGCAAGAGTAAAACTTAAGATGCCAGAAGTAACTTAAACAAGATTTAGAAACTTAGAGCTTAGATGTGTGAGTGTCTTAAGGGAAAAATTTGACAATTATTAGAGCTTAAGACAAGACAAGAGAATGTTAGATTTTCAATAATCAAAATCAGGAGCAATGCTTCAGAAATATCAGCACTTGTTATCCTTATGACAGCAGTAATAAAATCACTTTAGGTTCGAGAAACAACAAGCTTGTGATAGCCACAAATGATCAATGAGATGCCCAACACTTTTCTAATGTAAATTATAAGTTTTAGCCCATTTTAAGATGCAATGTTCATAATCATACCAGATCTGATTTAACTTGTTACAACAGTAAGTAGGATAGAAACGCAATGAGTTATTTATGCCACATCAAGTGCCAAATCTGGCCCAAAACTTGGAAATTTTTTCCAAAACTGAAAAATTTTATTTTTTTGAGCCATTTTAGATGTGTTATTCAGAAAAAATTCAGATCTTATGTAGAACTTATGCAGAAAATTTCCAGCAAGCCAAAATTTAGATCCAAGCTAGATTCTTAATGTCCAAGTAACCAAATTTTTAGAAAACTTGAATTATGCAATTTAGAAGTATTTTGACCAATTAGATGTATTCCTAGGGCACTTATATCACTGTTATGGAGATGAATTTACAACAGTAACAAAATAGTGAGAAATTAGGGTTTAGATAGAAAACTTTAGGTCAAAATCCTTGAAGATCACTTTGTCCAAACTTGCCAAAATTTTGTGATGAAGTTGCCACCTGCATATCAAAATTTTTGAGCCCAAAATTCTACTAAACCTGCGAAGAATTCATCAGCATTAATGTACACTGTGGGTAAATCTTCTAGATAAAGCAGATCAAGTCTAATATAATATTAGTCGTTAATTGGAGATCTAATCTCGATCGTTGAAGTCTCAACGAGAAGGCTATCAAGGAATACTTGAGGGTCAATTGTAAGATACACCAAGAGGATCTAGAGATCGAATTTTTTTGATAGAGCAGTGCTCAAACGAAAATCAAATCTAAGTGATCTTGATTGCAATGGAGGGGCAGAGTAATTCTAGTTGGAGATCTTCTTGAGCCGGAGAATACACAACAGAGAAGACAAAGGGAAATACGTAGGAGAGGCAGCATAGCAACTACGCAGAGGCAGCGCAGTGCCATGCAGAGGCAGCACTGCAGCCTTGAGGAGATCTGAAATTCAATCGAGCTTTAGTCATATCCAGAGTTGGAAAGTCGGTGTGTGAGACCGAAAGGGACCAAAGGGTCAGATCCAGCCAGCAGAAGATCATCAACGCAAAAGCCACGCAGTCCGCACGCAGAGTGACACAGAGACTGCACAGTGAATGCAGAGAGTAGTGGAGGGCTTGCCATCCGGGATTGTTGATCAATCAAACTTCCAGTATCAGTGTGTGAGATAATCTCACTAGGCTCTTTATCAGTCATATTATCTGCAAGGATAGCTAGAAAGGCATCCCAGATTGTTTTCATAAAATCACTGCATAATATATAAACCCTTAGATTTGTTGCATTGGTTTTCCCGCATTGGGTATTTCTCGGGACATTTGTCCAAAAATAATGGCGTCCTATGTGTGCATTATTTTGCTTGCTCAGTTTTTGTTTTCACAAATGTATTTTAATAGATGAAGGCTACTTCAGTAACTGCTTCAATATTTTAAGAAGAAATCTTTTAATAACTTGTTAAATCAGATTTACAAGTAGGAGAAGTAGTTCAACTTGTTGCAGTAGGGATTCCAAATCTAGATCTTGGAATTTTCACATGGTATCAGAGCATGTATTGTAAAACAGGAAGAACAGACCCAGCGCTTAGTCGGAGGGGGAAGAGCTGTAGAAAGCAACAATTCGAATCCACAGAGGGATTGTGCAGTCCAGGCCAGAAGGGCTGAAAATTTTGGGAAGGTCTTGCTCTAAGTGAGTCGACAGAGAGGTAAGATCTCCAGATTGGAATTTTTCCAAGGCAGAGGGAGTAGCACAGAGCCTCAGTGCAGAGCTGGTGGGACGCAGTTTCTACAGGCAGATTTTAATTTTTCCAGGCGAAAAGTCGTCAGAAGAAGAAGCAACACAATGAGGGAATTTTCTTCCTCGGGAAGTTCCTAGCCGGGGAATTTCAATTTTTGCAAGATCTGAGAAGCAGATCCAAGCAGTAGATCTATGAGCTCCACAAGGAGTGTGTAAGCTTGTCTAGTGCTACGCAAAGGGGGAAGAAGAGGAGCATATTCGACATTTTTTATGGCCATGGCAGCTCAGGGGCTTAGAGATTAGGACTAGTTGGAGGGGTCTCAAACTACGTGATCTGGAAGGCAAGGATCACTTGTCTTCTCGATGATTTACGATCTGAAGCTTTTTGTGGAGAGCACGGTAGCTGTCCCAGCAGATCCAGATGCGTTGAAAAAGTACAAGGCTGATATGGGGTCAAAGATCACATAGTGTCCCATATAGACAACAAGGATACTGCCATGAATATGTGGGAAGCCTTGGCCATGCTATATGAGGGATCTTTAGAGCAGCGGAAGATGTACTTGGAACAAAAAATGAGGATGGCATAGATGCAGAAAGGGGAGTGTATTGTTCTGTTCCTGTCGAGACTTCAGGAGATTCATGATCAACTTGAAGCAGCAGGGTCTACCCATTATCCTAAAAATATGGTGAGCCTGGCATTGAATGTAGTCATTGATGATTGGTAGGTATTTATCCAAAGCATCCCGGGCAGAGCAATGTTTCCAGGCTGGGAAGAGATGTGGGCTGCTCTTCAACAAGAAGAGCTAAGGGGAGACTTGGTCAAGTGCAAACATGATGGTAGCAGTGGCAGTGGATCGAAGGTGAAGCAGGAGGAGGAAGAAATGCATCCCTTACATCCAAAGGGCAGCAGGAGTAGCGGAGATGTAAGAAAGACGTCTCAAAGATCAAGTGCTTTAAGTGTGGTGAACTGGGTCACTATGCTTCCTAGTGTCCTTTGAAGCAAAAGGACGAGGACGAGAAGCATGATCCGAAGGTTGCGACCACAAAGATGGATGAAGATGAGTTCGCAATGAGTGCCCACGCATCTCCAGGAGGGAGATGGGGCGACATTGAGCTGTATGTTCGCAAGAACTTCAGTTGGGAAAGATCCTTGAGGAGTCCACCTCTCGGATCATACCTTGCTACGGGTGCCCAAGATCAACAATAGCAGGTTGGAGGAGTCTTCAGTTGGTGCAGAGGAGTGCATAAAAGACAGAAGCAGTAGTTAGCAGTGCTAACACTTGAGCAATGTAGAGTAGAGTTGCAGCAGCGCAAAGGGACACAGTGCAGAGCAGCAGCAACGCAGTGTTTTGGAGGGGCAATGTGGGACTAGCAGCAGTCAGTATTTCAGCATTGAGATGCATCCTGAACACATGTTCAGATTCATGGATGTTTTTCAGTTGCTTCTCTCAGCAACTCAGTTGCAGTGCAGAGTTAGCAGTGGTAGTGCTAGTTGCAGATGTAGCATTTGAGAGGGAGTTGTAGTACAGATGCAGTGTTGATCGTGGTAGGGTCAACAACAGTACAGTGTAGCAGTAGCGCAGTGATTGATGGACAGCATGTCAGACATCATCAATGCAGAGGGATATGATTTAGAGTCAGAGCAGTATGCATCAGGGCATATTTGTTAGAGAACATTCCTCACTAAGAGGGAGTGTTGATTTTGGTAGCATCGGATGTGCTCTAAGTCTCAAGCTTTGTGGAGAGGCTTAGACACATGCATTGCAAATAATCTACAATTTGTTTTGGGGAAATTCAACCCAGAAACAATTTTATAAGAAAAAATTATATTTTTAATGAGGACCCTAAGTCTAACTTAGGAAATTAAAATAATTAATCTGTATGAATGTAAAATGTGGGTGAATATTTTATATAAAGCAGATCAAGTCTAATATAATCTTAGTCGTTGATTGAAGATCTAATCTCGGCCGTTGAAATCTCAACGAGAAGGCTATAAAGGAAGACTTGAGGGTCATTTGTAAGATACACTGAGAGGATCTAGAGATCGAATTTTTCTCATGCAGTAGTGCTCGAAAAAAAATCAAATCTAAGTGATTCTTGATTGCAGTGGAGGGGCAGAGTAATTCTGGTTGGATATCTTCTTGAGTCGGAGAATACACAGCAGAGAAGACATAGGGCAATATGCAGAAGAGGCGACCTAGCAGCTACGCAGAGGCAACACTGCAGCCTTGAGGAGATCCGAAATTCAGCTAAGGGTCAGTCAGATCCAGTGCCAGAAAGTCAGGGTGTGAGACCGGAAGGAGCCAAAGGGTCAGATCCAGCTAGCAGCAGATCATCAGCGCAAAAGCCAAGCAGTCCCCACGCAGAGTGACGCAGAGACTGCGTAGAGCAGTGGAGGGCTTGCCATCCACGGTTGTTGATCACTTAGACTTCCAGTATCAGTGTGTGAGGTAATCTCACCAGGCTCTTTGTTAGTCATATTCTCTACAGTGATAGCCAAAAAGGCAGCCTAGATCGTATTTAGAAAATTACTACGTAATATATAAACCCTTAGATTTGCTGCATCGGTTTTCCTGCATTGGATTTTTCTAGGGACGTTTGTCCAAAAATAACAGTGTCCTACGTGTGCATTATTTTTCTTGCTCAGTTTCTTTTTTCAGAAATGTATTTTAATAGGTGAAGGTTGCTTCAGTAACTACTTCAATTTTTTAAGAATAAATCTTTTAATAACTTGTTCAATCATATTTACAAGTAGGAGAAGTAGTTCAAGTTGTTGCAGTAGGGATTCCAGATCTAGATCTTGGAATTTTCACATAAGAGACATCGGGACATGAAACCCAATAGTCTCCCTCTCCATGTATATATCCATGTTCCATTTTAATGCAAAGCACAATTCAATTCTTGGAGTTACGTCCTGGCCTGACATGGTATCAGAGCCAACTCCCAAATTATCCTTTTGTGTTGTAACTCCTGCATATCTCTGCCCATTCTCTGTCATTATCCTCTGTCTCTCTGGTTATTTTATTAATTACAAACTCTGCCTCTGTTTTGAACGTTGGTATCTCCTTGAATTAACTTCCTGTACGAGGAATCTCTGCAAAATCTCTCCTTTCATCGCTCCACACTCGCCCCCCTTGCACTTTGTGCAATGTATTGCTGGAGGAATGCATAGTGGAAGGCATAGTTGAAGACCAGATTGTGTTGTTTGTTTCTCTACATACAATATGTTGAAGCTGAAGCTGGCCGTGAGACAATAAAGACCTGTGTGCGTTGATGGATGGTGTGTTGCATGCTTTGCGAAGATAGTGTGCCCTTTTTTGAAATTCGTGCGATTACTAAGTTCTTTGTGGTAAGTTCCATACCGTAAATACCATTGAGTATCTTTGTTAAGCAATGTATACCTTTTGAAGACAGTTTATGGTGAATGTGACATTAATGGCTTTGCATTAAAATTTTGTGAAGACTGTTGTTCTTTATTATATGTGTTGTGCTGACCTGTATGCAAACCAAACCTGTCACGTGCATTGGGTTTTTTATGTGGTGAAATTATTTAACTCTATTCCCGTATGGTCGTTTATTATATGTGGAATACACCGAACTCCACTTTTGAAGGTCGTATGGTTCATGAGCGAACTTTTATATATGCCTTGTGTATTTTTTTTAAAAATAAAATCATAAAGTGTATGGTGTATTTTTAAAGGTGTGAATGGTGTATTTTTTAAAGGTGTGAGTGGTATATTTTTTTAAAGGAATTGAGTTTTGTTTGAAGGAGGTGTGAGTGGTATAGTGCTATATGATATATGATAGTATATGTTGGAGGATGTATTATACTATCATATATCATATAAAATTTTATGTTTTTCGAGAGCTTGCAGTTTTTGAAGATATAATTGTATGCCAATTAATCAGTTGAAGAGACACATCAGTTTTATTGCAAGTATTTTGGGTCGAGTTTAAATTTTATAATTCATTCACTCATATCCATTGTGGTAGTAGTTCTCTCTGGAAAAGAGAATTATCCTAAGTGATCCCAGAAGATAAAACACACCCTCATTTTCAATGAGTTGTGGAAAGGAGTATGTGAAGGTGTAGGAAACAATGTACCTGAAAAGCTCAATTCAGATAAGGAGCTTGCCATTTGGGAAAACAAGTGTTGAAATTTTGGCATAGCATCGGATGTGATCTAGCTTTGAAATTTTGTGGAGGAGCTAGAGTACATGAGATCACCAAGACCCAGAAAGCGTTTGGAGAAATTCCATCTGGTTTGATAGTTATTCAAATAATTAATATTTTTAATTAAGGACCCTAAGTCTAACTTAGGAAACTTAAAAGATTAAGTGAATAAAATCAAACATGTGATGAGAATGTTCTAAGTCACGTGGATCAAGTAGCTTCTAATATCAGCTGTCGATTTCAGATTAGATCATGACCATTGGTTTCCCAACAAGAAAAGTATAAGAGAATGGCTTGGGGTCAGTTGGAGAACACACACATTGGCAGAGCACTAAAGCTAAGATGAAATTCTAGGGCGTGGTTTGCTAAGAATTCAAAGAGATTTTGCAGTGCAGCGAGGGGAAATTTTGGCGAGGGATTCTGATCCAAGGTCGAGAATACAACAGAGGCAAAGAGGTAGCATATCCAGCAGCGAAGAGGGTAGCCAGTGCTACGCAGTCCATCCAGAGCCCAGTTAGGGGCAGCACAGAGGCAACAAGAGCCATTCAGAGCTGATGCAGACCTAGTTAGGGCAGCATAAGCCCAAAGAGGGTGATGCAGGCCCTTCTAGAGCAGCGCAGAGGCTGACGCAGGCCAGTAAGGCTAATGAAGAGGGCTGAGGAGCAGCGCTGGAGTCTCTAATGGGCTAGAAAGGGCTTGAGTTCTGTAAATACCGTTTGAGGGTGTGAATCAACCATATTTTCTGTCTCTGAGTGAAAGAGTTATTGTTTCCATGATTTTCTCTATAGGGCCAACCATGGCTGGCGCCCAGGAATTGTTGTATTCAGATTCTGCATAATAATAAAACCCTCTAGAGCTAGCTGCACCGGTTTTCCCGCATTGGGTTTTTCCGGGGACATTTGTCCGAAAAATATGTGTCTCACTTTGTCATATGAGTGTTATATTCAGTAAATGATCTGTATGTGTAGGCTACTATTTGTGTTTACTTCATTGTTTTTCTGAATATTCAGATTAATAACGTGTATAAATAATCAAGTAGGAGAAGTAAATCAATAGTTAGCAGTAGGGTTTCTTGGATTAATAAATTTTCACATGGTATTAGAGCATTGCAGATCAAGCTGAATCTCCAGCAAAACGACTGAAGAATTGTTTGCTGCAGAGTAGCAGCTAAAGTAGTAGAGATCCGGAGAGGGCAGCACAAAGCCATGAGGACGCAGTCCTGGCAGAGGCCACGCAAGGGCTAATGCAGTCCCAGCTGAGTGACGCAGAGGCAACGCAGAGCCTTCCGTAGTGACGTAGGAGCAGCCTGCGCTACGCAGAGGCTGTGCTGAGCCAGTCTGCGCTCGCAGAGGCCAGCCAGAGGGGTGCAGTCTAGTTTCGAGTTACTGTGCCGAGTTGCCGAGTCCGAAATTTGAGCTTCAGATCTTCAGTAGTTGCTGGTGTGGTGGAGATTCTGTCGGTTCATAATTGTGCCTAGCTAAGTTGACAAAGAGCAAGAGGAGAACAGAGGCTCAACATATTTTTTTGCCAAAGAAATCTGAGGATCGATCAAGAGGGTGATCGAAGAGAGCCGATTCAGAAGATTTGGCAGATTTCCAAGGGAGAAAATTAGTTGTTAGAGGGAGCGGTTACTATAGAGGGTGCCTTTTCGCCAAGGACCCTAGATCTCGGCCACTGTTGAGGAAGCAACAATAGCAGGGAGAGGAGTATCTGTTTCGACAGATTATTTCTGAGCTAGATGGTGCTGTATGGACTGCGTGATCAGGATAGGTTGGACGGCTTGTCCATATTTTCTATCTGGAAGGCCAAAATCCTGACGGTCTTGGAGGCATACGCATTACGGGAGCATGCAGAAAGCGTCTTGGCTATACCAACTGATGCCGCTCTTCTCGCGAAGCATAATGAAGCTGAAGCGCATGCTAAGCGCTTCATCATGGACGGTGTCAAGGATCATGTGGTACCACACATAGCCAGGAAAAATACGGCTAATGATATGTGGAAAGCATTAAACACAATGTATCAAGGGAAATCCGTCGAGAAGAAGATGCTTGTAATATCCCAGATGGGATATTTTAACTAAAAATGTAGAAAAACACTGAACTCCACATTATGTCGTAAAATCAACATTTACTCAACAGAATATTGCCATGTAAAATAAAAATACATGAAACACTGCAATCCAATACAACACAGAATAGGAAGAATCTCAGCATTTTTATTATAGATAATAACTGGGGTTACAAATAAATCTGACCCAAAATAGTTGATATGGAAAACTGGCCACCAAGATGAGTTGCTACACTGTGCTGGCCTCAAAACTGAACTGCTGCACTCTCCCTCCGGCAACAGCTGTCACTGAACCCACTGAAGATAATGAAGCACACGTTGAAGATCTGAATGATCCTCACACCAATCCCAGAAGCTCTGCGAAACTTCTGAGTGAAGTCTCCTCAAGAGAGTTGGGTTTTCGTCCAACACTCACAAATCACCAAAGGGTTTCTGTCCTGGGGCTACGGCTGAAGTAGAGAACCACGTCTCACACCTCTCATACAATAAAATAACATGATCCAAAGATATCCCCTAATGGCCTCCTCCCTTTCTTTTATAGATCTCTTGGAGCCTTCTAGAGCATTATTTTATTATTATTTTATTCATGGAGCACTTTTCCCTTTTATTAAAATATTCCTTTTTAATACAGAAAAGGGTAAATCAGCTACCATGCCTCCTCTGGTCACTGAAATCCATGTCTAACTGTCCCACCATGTAGGTATCCTCGTCCCGGTTCCAATGAGCTATTACACTAAGGTGTTCCATCATGTATTCCTCCTGGAATGCCACCTTGAGAGTAATCAGCTGAGTTAAGCCCATAAATAACTCAAATTTCCGAAAGTTATCGGAATGCACCGGAATGAAAGCCAAACTGCTCGGATGATGGAGTATATCAAGTGAATGCCTCCGGAAACCATGAAAACTCCTCAAAACTCCTCCAAAGAGCTCCTGAGCCCACTAGTAGCACCAATCTGTACATGTGACCTATATGTTCCTAACTCTGGAAGTCCAACCTGACCCAGTAGTAGGTGACACCAAAAAAAAAGGAATATTACAATGCTTTTGGAGAAGCAGATGAGGTCATTTGTGATGACTAAGGGAGAGGAAATCAATCCTTTCCTCTTCAGGTTGCAGTTGATTCGGGATCAGTTGATTGCCATGGGGATTAAAGTGGATGATGATGTCCTGGTGAGGACTGCTCTAAATGCAGTCACAGATGAATGGGAAATGTTTTTCCAAAGCATCTTGGGCAGAGAGGACCTTCCAAGTTAGGACGACATGTGGGCTATCCTCCGACAAGAGGAAATCCGTCGGATGACCAAGAGACAAGCCAACACCAGATCAAGCAAAGTGGAGGAAGAGGAAGATGCAACCGTGGCATATAAGAAGAAGCAAGGGAAAAAGAAGCGAGATCTATCAAAGATCAAATGTTTTAGATATCGTGAACTTGGACATTTCGCTACCAATTGTCCTCTAAGGAAGAAGGACAAGGAAGCTTCTGATTCCAAGGTTGCAGCAGCTAAAGAAGATGATGGCTCTGATGATTATGTGGCCATGAGCGCTCATATACCTCGAGAGAAGAGGTGGGGCAATATTGATCTGTAGAGAAACTACAAACTGGAGGCAGGATCCTTGCGTAGCCCAACTCTTGGATCACATACGTGCTACGGGAGCCTTAAGACAGTAGCGGGGATGAATGGAGCACTGGGTGCAGAGGATCACGGTGAAGCGGAGGGCAGAGCTGGAACGTTGTATAGGAAGCAGCACAGTGCAGAGGCAGCAACAGCGTAGAAGTAGCAGTGCAGAGAGGCTGATGGGACTCATCAACGCAGAGGATGCAGTTCTTACGCAGTGCAGAGTTGTAGCAGCGCATTGGCTTAAGGAGGACAGTGTAGAACATCAACCAAGGGTGTGAAAATTTTTGAATGTTATGTAGAAATCTACTGTTAGATTTGGTTATGCTCCTCCTACTTAATTAAGTTATTAACTGAAAAACATAGATTAATATCGAAGCAAAACACATAACAGATTTTCACCAATTCAGATCTAAAAAAAGTACATGCACACATAGACAAAGTGACACAGTGATTTTCTAGAAAATAGTCCCCGGAAAAACCTAATGTGGGAAAACTGGTCTTCTGGATGCTGGAGGGTTTTATTATTAAGAGTTTTTGAATACAGCAAATTATGGGTTCCAGATCTGAAAAAACCGATAGAGAAAATATAGATCTGCAACTCACCGGTTGTTTTGAAGCCAAAATATTGACTGATCCACACCCTCAAACAAGATTTATAGGACTTAGCCAAAATTAGGCCCTAGAAACCCCAACGCTGCCCCTGAAGCCCCTGCGTCAACCTCTGTAACCTCTGTGTCCCTCAACGTTGGCCTAGAAAGGGCTACGTAACCCTAGACTGGGTGACGTAGTCCCTGCGCTACCTCTAATGGTCTCCACATAACCTCTGATGGTTTTCAGCTACCTTACGCTGCCCTGGGAGTGACTGCGTAGCACCTGTGTAGCTGAAGTTGCTCCTGCGCTGCACAGCGGCTGCCCTCTTGCTGCTGATGCTCCTGCTTCTCTGCGTTGCCTTTCTGAAGCTGCTCTCTGTCTCTTGTTGAGTCTAGACACTAGGATCAGATCATCCCCTTTGTCTAAAATCCCCTCTGTAGCTAAAACACTTCTGAGAATTCTTAGCAAACCTTGCTCTAGAATCTCAGCGTAGCTTCAGTGCTCTACCTCTATGTGTCTTTACGAATGACCGAAGCCTTTCCTTTATACTTTTTTCATTGGGAAACCAACGGCCATGATCAGATCTTGAATCAATGGCTAAGATTAAAAGAAAGCTTGATCTGTCTGAATTAAGACAATTTCATCACATGTTTAATTTAATTAACTTTAATTATTTAATTTCCTAAGTTTAGACTTAGGAAATACATTAAAATAATTAATCAATTAAATATCTCTTAAACCAGATAAAATTTCCCAAATCCCTTTCTGGGTCTTATAGATCATGTGTACTCTAGTCCCTCCACAAATTTTGGGAGCTAGAGCACATCCGATGCTACCCCCATACACAAAATCTCAACAAAGGGAGCTTCAGTGATGAGATGCAACCAACTGACTTGTCTGTATTATTTGGGTAGGGGTCTTTCAGTTGCTTACTTCTCAGCAAATGAGTTGCAGTGCGGTAGTTGGTAGCACGATGCAGCAATTTGAGAGGGAGTTGTAGTACATATGTGGTAGTGATTATGGCAGAGGCATGGGCAGCAGTACAGATAGCAGAAGCTGCGTAGTGATGGAGGGTAGCAGGCCAAGCATCAGCGCAGAGACTGATGCCAGAGATCAAGGAAGTACTTCGATGTGGAAGTATTGCTCGAGCACACTCCTCGCTAATAGGGAGTGTTGAGATTTTGGGGTATTATCAGATGTGTGCTCTAGCTCCGAAATTTTGTTGAGGATTTGGAGTACATGAGATCTCCAAGACCCAGAAAGTGTTTGGAGAAATTCCATCTGGTTTGATATTTATTCAAATAATTAATCTTTTTAGTTAAGGACCCTAAGTCTAACTTAGGAAAATTAAAAGATTAAAGTGAATTAAATTAAACATGTGATGAGAATGTTCTAAGTGACGTGGATCAAGCAGCTTCTAATCTTAGCCGTTGATTGGAGATTATATCACGGTCGTTGGTTTCCCAACGAGAAAATTATAAGAGAAGGGCTTGGGGTCAGTTGGAGAACACACACATTGACAGAGCACCGAAGCTAAGCTGAAATTCTAGGGCGTGGTTTGCTAAGAATTTCAGAGAGAGTTTGCAGTGCAGCGAGGGGCATTATTGGCGAGGGATTCTGATCCAAGGCTAAGAATACAACAGAGGCAGAGAGGTAGCATATCCAGCAGCGTAGAGGGCATCCAATACTACGCAGTCCAGCCAGAGCCCAGTCAGGGGCAACGTAGAGGCAGTAGTAGCCATTCAGCGTTAACGCAAACCCAGTCAGGGTAGCGCAGGGGTAGCGTAAGCCCAGAGAGGGTGACGATGGCCCTTCCAGAGTAGCGCAGAGGCCAACGTAGTCCAGTAAGGCTGACACAGAGGGTTCAGAAGTAGCGCTGGGGTTTCTGGTGGACCAAAAAGAGCTCGAGTTTTGTAAATCTCGTTTGAGGGTGTGAATCAACCATATTTCTGTCTCCGAGTCAAAGAGGTATTGTTGCCGTGATTTTCTCTGTAGGGCCAACCATGTCTGGTGCCCAGAAATTGTTGTATTCAGATTATGCATAATAATAAAACCCTCCAGAGCTAGGTGCACCAGTTTTCCCGCATTGGGTTTTTCCAGGGACATTTGTCCGAAAAATCTGTGTCACTTTGTCATATGAGCGTTATATTCAGTAACTGATCTGTATGTGTAGGCTTCTATTTGTGTTTACTTCGTTGTTTTTCTGAATATTCAGATTAATAACTTGTATAAATAATCAAGTAGAAGTAAATCAATAGTTAGTAGTAGGGTTTCTTGGATTAAGAAATTTTCACAAGAAGAACAACAAGGCCTATGTCTTGATTGCAGCGTCACTAAATGAAGAGGTGAGTCACCATATTTCTCCATTTTCAAATGTTTTTGAAGCCTTAAATAATTTGAAGGAATTGTATGACTCACACTCTGAACTTAAAGTTGTTCAATTGATGACTAAGTTATTCAATCCTGAATTGAAAAATGATGCCCCTCTTTCCTTAACATCAAAATTAAGATCCATTATGCGTGACATAAAATCCACTGGTGTTGAAATAGACATTCTTCTCATAGCTTATGTCAACGCACTATATACCAACTATTCACATTATCTTGAGTCATTGCAAGAAAGTGGCAACCTTAAAGAGATTACCTTTTACTCCCTTGTGAAGAAGTTTGCTGAGAGAGAGAAGGCTTTTAGGAAGAAGACAACTCCTTAGTCTACTGAAGAAGTTGTATGCCTTACAAAAAAGGAGAAAAATCATGCACATGATTCTTCTAGAGGAAGGGGTGGTCGAAGAGGAAGAGGAAGGAATAATTTTAGAGGCAGGGGGGCAAACAGTTCCAAGGAGAAAAGTCTTATCTTCATTGCATACGATGCAATAGAGATGGACATGATGCTTCCAGTGGTATGTTGCCTTGGGACAAAATTGAGCAGGAAAGAAATGAAGGGAAAGGTAAAACAACTGACAAGCGGAAAGGTAAAGCACCGGAATCCACTCATTATGTTGTGGCACATTGCAACATTGGAGTGACTGAAGACTTATTCAATGCTTCACTTGCTTCATGGAAATATTATTGGTTACTTGATTCAGGAGCAACTCGCCACATGAATTTCAAGAGAGATTTCTTTGAAGAATTCACTGATAATGTTGATGGACAATATACTTTGCATATAAATCCAAACTCAAGTCATCAGGGCTTGGCACCATCAGGCTCAAACTGCCTGATCTTCCAGACTTTCTTCTACCTGATGTTCTATACCTATCGATGATGAGGAGAAACTTGTTGTGTTTGGTCCATATCCGCCAACAAGGACACTCCATTCATATAGTTGATGGCAAGGTTGTGGTCAGAAAAGCATCAAATCACTCCCTTGTCATGACTGGGATAGAAGAAGAAAGACTTTTGAAGTTGCAAGGAACCTCTTCTCATGCACAAAACTTCTCATATAGTTCTCACTATGATGAAGGTACATTTCCATCAAGTATTTTATGGCATGCTAGATTTGGACAGTTGAAATATTAAAAATTTCGTTTGTTGAAGAAAAATGGGGTTACTGGTTTGCCTACAATTCCTAGGATACCTAAGAAATGTGATGCTTGTATCTTATGAAAGAACAACAAAAGGTATTTTCATGATTCTCATTCCAGAGCACATAGAAAACCTGAACTCATTCATTCCGATTTATGTGGCCCAATGGTTTTTCCTTTTGCAAATGGTAATAAATATATGATGACATTTAGTGATGACTACACCAAAATGTGTTGGGTTTATTTATTGAAGAATAATTCTGAAGCTCTTGAAATATTCAAGAACTTTCATGCATGGATTGAAAATGATACAAAATCTCAAATTGGCTCTATTCGCATTGATAATGGAAAAGAATACACTTCAAATGAATTTCAAAACTATATTTGCTAGCATGGGATCAAACATCAAACAAGCGTGCCTATAATCCCTAACAGAACGAGTAGATGAAAGAATGAATAGGAAAATCTTAAATTTGGTACATTCCATGATGTTTTTCAAGAATGTTAAACTGATGTTTTGGGTTGATACAATTCTATGTGCTGTGTATATAAAGAATAGGTGTCCATCTAATGCTATAAAAAACAAGACTCCCTATGAAATGTGGTATGGCCGCATTCCTTCGGTGAGGCATCTCAGGGTTTTTGGTTCCACCCGTTATGCCTTGATACCTAAGAAACAAAGAAACAAACTCGGTGCAAGGAGTCGCAAGTGTATCTTCTTGGGGTACTCAAATACCTCCAAAGCATACCGTCTCTATGATGAAGTAAATAAGAAGTTTATAATATCTAGAGATGTGGTCTTTCTTGAATCTTCCAAGACTGACAATGTTGTTGAGCAGCAGCTTGATCGCTTGGATGTATTCGTACATGCAAAGTCTTTTCAAGAATTTGATATTATAGATTCAACATCTTGAAGGGGGTATTTCTATACTGGATCAATTTGTGGAATCTTCTTCTGAAGCACTCTCTCCCCCACATGAAGCTCCAACCACTGATGACACTTTGAGTGATGTGATTGACAAAATTGGGAGACTAAATCTTGATTCAGCCCCATCTCAGTCAACTGTGCAGCCTGGGCCATCTCAAAAAGGTCCTCCAAAATGGCTGACAAAGACACTTGAAATTGTTCGTCCTGATGAGGTTAGAAGGACGGGAACAAGAAGCTCAACCAGACAAAATGGAGGTGATGTAGACGATTCTAATTCACCTGTTGATATGGATGTTTCTTATGATTGTGAATTGAATTTGTCTATAGATTTTGAACAAACCTCCTTCAAATAAGATGCTTCTCATGATGAATGGAAAGAAGCAATGCAGAAAGAATGGCACTTGGAAGCTAGTTGATCCTCCATTGGGAACCAAACTATTAGGCTTCAAGTGGGTCTTCAAGAACATGAATAAAGAAGATGACTCACTTGACAAGCACAAAGCTAGGCTTGTGGAAAAAGGTTTTGCACAGAAGGAAGGGGTCGTCTATGAGGAGACTTTTTCCGCCACAACAAAATGGGCTACCATTCGGACACTCTTGCCTTGGCAGCTCAGAATGGTTGGAAAGTCCATCAAATGGATGTAAAAACTGCTCTCTTGAATGTAGATCTGAAAGATAACGTTTTTATGTCCCAACCAGAAGGATTTGCTGTGAAGGATCAAGAACACAAATTATGCAAGCTTGTAAAATCCTTGTATGGCCTCAAGAAAACACCGTGAGCCTCGTACGAGAAGTTAACTGAGCATTTTCTAAAACTCAACTTCAAACATTATGATATTGATGATGCAACTTTGTTTGTCAAGAAAGTTGGAAAAACATTTGTATATCTTGTGGTGTATGTAGATGATCTTCTGATGACAAGGAACAATGAGAGCTACATTACATCCATAAAGAAGGAAATGAGGAAAGGTTTTGAAATGACAGATTTGGGCTATGTTCACTACTATCTTGGTATTGAAGTAACTCAACATCCGAAGTTTATATTCCTTTCTCCGAAGAAGTACATTGGAGATATGTTGAACAAGTTTGGCATGGCTGTGTGAAATCCTTTGGCTACTCTAATGGGACTGAACTTAAAGCTCACATCCACTGAAGGAAAATCATTTGAGGATGCAACGAAGTATAGACAACTCGTAGGAAGTCTCAACTACCTGACTACTACTAGACCAAATATTCTTTTGTTGTTGGAATCCTCTCCAGGTTTATGCAAAATCCTTGTGAGGGTCATTGGTCTGCTGCAAAAATAATTCTAAAGTATTTGAAGGGAACTCAAGACTTTGGACTTAAGTATACACAGGTGGGCAACTTCAACTTGATTGGATACTCTGATTCAGACTTCGATGGAGATAAAGAAACTTAGGTATCTACTTCAGGTTATGTTATGAGTCTTGGATCAGGAGTTGTCTCCTGGAGGTCACGCAAACAATCTATTCCAACATATTCTACAACTGAGGCGGAATATGTGGCAGCAGCTGAAGCAACAAAGGAAATTGTCTAGCCCATGAAACTATGAAAGATTTGCAGGAGAAACAAGTGCATTCAACTCCTCTTTTGATTGACAACACTATGCAATAAAGTTGTCCAAGAACCCCAAGTTCCATGATCGAATGAAGCACATCAATAAAATATACCATATGATTTGACATCATGTTGAGGCCAAGACAATCCACCTATGCCATTGTTCCACAAATAAGCATATGTTTGCGAAAAAGGAGGGCCTTGAGCAAGACCCATGTTTAGGTTTTGAGGCCAACAAGGTTTCCATAGTAGTCTAGAACAATGCCAGCATTTCACCCTGTTCAAGGGAGTAGGGTGTCTCACCCAAGGCGTGTCGTGACCTTAATAAGATTAGAAGCTAAAGCATTGGTATAAAGGACAAATATGAACACAAACAATAGCTATGAGGAGATAGAAGCCACATATGTATTTCAACTCTAAGAAGGAGCTATCATTCACCAGGACATGTTCAGAGCACTGAATAAAAATTTAAATTAGGCATACAGTCGTCATAAGCAAGTAACCATCAATCAACTCATGATATCACACACAACAACAACCCGATTTCATTAACTATATCAAAACAACATACATGTGCTCCGTAGAGTCTATTACAATTCAAACCAGTACAAAATACTTCTCACAGAGCTCTCCTAAGGCTCTGCTTCTCCTCGTCCTCTCGCCAGACTAACTAACTCTCTAACTCCCTAGCCGAACTAGCAAACTGACTGCCTGCCTGCCTATTTGTTTCTCGTTCACTGACACTGTCAATCCTTGCTTCTTTCTCGCTCCGCTGCTTCCCGCTTCTTCTTTATCATTGGGAGTTCTACTGATTGTTCTTGTCTACCATCTCTTCCATTTGCTCTGTTCTTTGCCAATGCCACGCCACCCGTCTTCTGGCTTTCCGCAACCATGACAGCTCCCTGCCTTCCTTGATTGCATTCCACCACCTGTCCTCTGGCTTTCCGCAACCGCGACAGCTCCCTGCCTCTCTTGGTTGCGCTCCACCACCTGTCCTCCATCTCTCTGCAACTCAAAAATGTTCTATCCCAAAAACAAAGGCCCCAATAGGCCCCGACCATATGCTATTGATTCGTCCCGAGTCAATCCTTCCCTGCTATTGCAGCTTCTGGTGGTCTTTCGGCTTCCGTTGCTATCCTATTTTCTTCTGTCTTTTCGCCCTTTCCCAACAAAGGCCCCAACTCGGGAACCTTGCTCAATGCTGATGTCCTGAGTTCTATAAACTTAGATATTGCTTGTTGTCATTCTTTGAGCATTGGCTCCGTTTCAGTGATGACTTCGTCGGCCTCAGTCGCATCGGCCACTTGCGTCAATTTGCTGAACACTTCCTGTATCTTTGGTTCTGCTTCAACTGCCAATTGTTGTATTGCTTCGGCTTTTTCTTTCACGGGCTGTCTTAGGTCCCTAAGAAGCTGCTTCGTTGACGCTGAGTGTTCTTCAATTACCTGAAGTTTGGTTTCAAGGGAATTTTCTTGGTCGTACAATTTTGTTCTGTTGACAGGGTCCTGGGCTCCTCTGATCTCAAGGAAAATTTTCTGGAGTTTCTCCAAGACTGGTTGGGCTTTCATTGTTAGCGAGTTTGAGCATTCATGGAGTTGCTCTAGTAGATTGTATGCTTCCTTGACCATTGTTCCGAGGGTCTCCTTAGTGTCGTTCATTTGTCTCTATTTCTCTTCTATTTTCTCGGCATATACTTTGGAGGGATCTAGCAATGCTAGCCTGGCTACAAGCGCCTCCTTTAGTTCTTTGTTTTCCCTGCTCATACTCGTGCATGTCGTCTTTACTCGAACGGACCTTTCGACTATTGAGCACGCTGAAATATCCTCTGGTGTTTCGCTATCCTGGGCCACAATGGTCGGCCATAGGTCTTTAAATACCTCTGTCACTTGCTCCAGCTGCTTTTCTAGGGCTTCCTTCTCTGCTTGAATTTGATTGCACTCATCAATAAGCGCAATCACTTATTGTTGCTGCTGCTCGAATCTCTGTTGGAGCTCGTTGTGTAGACCTTCTGCTTGGTGTGCTGCCATCTGGATAAAACTGAATAATTGGCTAGCTCCCCAACTCTGCAAGTTCTCAGTGCCTGACATCTCCTGGGTCGGTTGTCTTTCTCGGAGCGGTTGCCCACTAGCGATTGATTTTTCAGAATGTCCCTGTGGGGACGTTGGTTGATTCTGTTGCGGCGGCTGTTCGGGGACGTGCATGCTAGTGGATGGTATGAATTGTTGCAATATTAGATTGGATTTCTGGAATGAGTTTAGCTTCGGTGGGTCAGGCATTGTATCAGAAATGAGGGCCTCTTCCTGGTTTAATAAATCTAGGAAGGTTCCTTGTCCCACCATGGTTTGGTCAACCTCCGGTACTCCAGTCGTACCCAAGTTAACTTCTGTCTCGATATCAACATGGGTTGTGGTTCTTGGTGGTATCGGATCTGAAATGGTCGCTGAGGTGGACGGAATGTGGGTGGGGTGGTCCTTGGACATGAATGAGATGTGTGGTGACGAATTGTGCATAGGAAGTGGCGATGATGTCTGAATGTTCAGGATCGACGACGGATCGAATATAGGTAGCGCAGAGGTTGTTTGGGTGGCAACCTTTGGCTCTTCTTGAATTGGTATGCCTATAACCATAGGCTGGGGCTGGTCTTCCCCTGTGAGATCAACTACTTGTTTGGGTGTCGTAGTTCGTGCTTTCTTTGGTTTGGGTGCAGGTACTAGAGGCTTCGTTTCCTTAGTCTTGCGGATTGGAGTGACTGTGGTTAGCGAAGGGGAATTGAACATGGTGGATGGTAGAGTAGTGATGATGGGGTTAGTTGTGGATGGGGATGCAGAATTCAATGTCTGGAACTGAGAAAAAGTAGGAAATACAACAGATGTGCTTGTAAGAGTTTCTATTACCAGATTGAAGCCTTTTACTCGAGTGTTGAACTGGTCCAGTAGTGGTCGTAATTGTAGTCGTGAGATCCTCTGCGCTGCTTCTTCCGGTGTCTCCCCTGGGAGTGATTTTGGTAGCATTGCCTCAAATGAGTAATTTGGGATCCCGCTTCTGACCTCCATTGCCGCTCCTGGACACGAACAAACTTCCATGTGAAAGGCCTCCTCTTCTACTTGGAACTTCAGTGGCCTCATGCGGAAAGTGGTTTAACTCACGCAACTCGGTCGGATATAGGTCGTGTTGTGGGTCACCCCAAACCATATTTGTGGAGAGTATCTATCCAATATGCCCCTTGGAACCCTTGTTGGCTCCCAACCATGTCGACCATTTGTCTGTACCAGACTTTAAAAGCTTCCTCATTGACTTCTTTGGTACTTGGATCTCTTGTTATCCTCCAGGGCGTGAACCTTAAGGCCATTGGTTGGTCGTGAGTAATTTCTGTGAGCTGTCTATGTCGAAATTTGATAACCCAACCATGGTTTTCAGTTTCTCCTTATTTCTCCAATAAACTTAAATTCCCATTCCCATAGCCATACATTCAACAAGCTGGAAAAATAAATATTTTCTGAAAACACAAATTCTGGAAATTTCACAGTGCTGAAATGCAGAAATAAAAACTCAGAAAAATAAATCAGCGACACACAAAAAATAGACACGCTGATTTTTTGTCAACTTGACCCTGGAAAAACCCCCTACACCCTTGGGGAAAACTAGTTCGAAAGCTCTTCTTTATTTCTAGAAAATGGTTTTACAGAGAAAGGAAATATATAGGAAAAATTCCAGCAAACACTGTACAGACTTATCTCGTTTTCTGTGCTTGCCTCCGCTTCGGAAAATCTGCCAAATCAGCAAAACAGTAATAACAGAAATTTTACAACAAGAGATAACAACGTATAATGTTGTACATCCTCCTCGAAAACTATGCCAAAAATTCTGTACTGCTGTACGGACTGTACGGAAATTATAGCAGCTTCTTTCAGCCTCGAAAATCATGCCAAATCAATCTCGGAATGCGTGCTGCACACTGCTACTTCTCCTCGAAATTTGTGCCTCCTTTCTACTATACGGACCTCGAAAAATGTGCCCATTGCTGCTTTATGGAAATCTGCCTCGAAAACTATGCTGAGTTATTGTTGTACAAACTATTACCTTGAAATGCGTGCAGCCTCTCCTTGTTGTACGGATTTGCTGAACTGCTCCTCTCCTTCTCTTTCTGAAAACTAGAAATGTCTCCAGCTCTCTTCTCCTCCTTCTCTCAATTTCCTTATGAAAGACTGAATGACCTTTTCCCTCCTTTTCCTCCTTTAACCTAACCCTAAGTGACTTTTAGGGAATCCCTAAATCCAATGGCTGAGATAGCTTTAGATCTAGTGCTAAGATTAAATGCTCATTTAAATCTCACTTTTTATTTTTTAATTCACCCCACTTTAATAAAGACCCACTTAGTCATTTATTTCGAAAGTCACTTTTCACTTTTTAATTTCACATTGACTTTATTAAAATCACTTTAAAATTAGACTTAGTAACTTTATCACTTAAAGTCACTTTTAAATTAGATTTGACTTTATAACTTTATAAAGTCACTTTAGGAGAAAAATTAAATTCTTTTGGACACTTTTCCCTAGGCCAAAGATTAAAGCCTTAGGGAACCACCTATCCTTCGGTAACCAAATTTCAACACTCTCTCTTACTGAGGAAGGTGTTCCTCACCACACCTATCTTGTCTCTGAAGTAGACATGCTTGCCCCGTGGTAAGGCTTTGGTAAGAATATCTGTAACCTGCTCATCAGTGGGAATATACTCAAGCTTCACAGCTCCCTTTTGAACATAGTCTCTGATGAAATGATATTTGATCCCGATATGCTTCGACCTGTCATGAAATACTAGATTCTCCATGAGTTTAATGCAACTATGATTATCATAGTATATCACTGAAGGTCTCAACGGCTGACCAAATAAGCCAAACAACATCTTGCGATGCCAGATGGCCTCACAACTAGCTAGACTGGCTGCCATGTACTCTTCTTCCACTAAACTCAATGCTACTGACTGCTGCTTTCGACTGAACCACGACACCACTGTCGAACCCAACCCAAAATAGCACCCTGAAGTGCTCTTCCTATCAGAAGCACAACCTGCCCAAGCAGAATCAGTGTAACCTGCCAATCTCACTCCATCCCCTTGCCTATAATCCAGACCATACTCCACTGTCCCCTACAAGTACCGCAAAATGTGTTTTGTAGCAACCCAGTGCACCCTCCTAGGCTCACACATGAATTGGCTCATCGTGTTGACTGCAAAACATATATCTGGTCTAGTGTTGACCAAATACATCAAGGGACCAATCAGCTGTCTATACAATGTGGGATCCTCATCATCAGGAGCCTGAACTCCTGACTGTCTCTCTGTTGTCCTCCCGCCTGAACCTGAACCTCTAGACACTAAAGTACCATGTGAACTGTCCATCAATGGACTTCCTAGTGAACTGCTCTGCGGACTACTCTGCATGCTGCCCGAAGCACCACCCCTCTGACTCTGTGAGCCACTGCTCACTAATGGACTTGACACCGTAATCGATGTACCTCCGGCTCCTCCTGATCCCTGCCCAGTGGATCCCTGTGCCTGACTCAGTTGCTCCTGAGGGTTTGGCCGATCCAGATACTCTAAGTCCTGTGACCTCCTGAAAGCCCTGTCCTCCTTGAATTTCACATCCCGCCTGACAACAACTCGCCTCTATGCAGGAATATAAATCTGAAAGGCTTTCGAGGTCTCACTGTAGCCTACAAAGATACCCTTCTCTGCAGTGGGCTCTAGCTTGGTCCTCTTCTCCTTGGGTACGTAGGAGTATGCAATACACCCAAAGATACGAACATAACCAACATCAGGCTTCTTCCAAGAAAAAGCCTCCTCCGGAGTCACATGCCCCAAGGCACGATGCGGACTCCTGTTTTGCAAAAAAACAACAGTGTTGCACGCCTCTGCCCACAAAAACAATGGTAACCCCTAGTCATGTAGCATGGCTTTGGCAATGCCTCCAATGGATCTATTATTCCTCTCTGCAACCCCGTTTTGCTAGGGGTTGTAAGGAACTGTGAACTCCCTCCTAATGCCTGCCTCCGCACAATAATCAACAAAATCACCAAGGGTGTACTCCCCTCCATTGTCCGACCTCAGGGACTTGATATTCCGACCTGTCTGAGTCTCCACAAGAGCTCTGAACTCCTGAAACCGCTTGAAGACCTCACTCTTGGTCTTCAAGAAATAAATCCAGGTCCTCCTGGAGTGATCATCGATGAATAAAACATAATACTCATATCCACTCAAGGAAACATGAGACATCCGACCGCTCACATCAGAATGAATCAAATCAAGTATCCCAGTCGATCTGCTGTCACTACTGGGAAAAGGGGATTTGGAAAACTTGCCCATCGCACATCCTCTGCATGTATCAATGTGATCAGTACTGAAATCTGGCACACCTGTAGTGATCTCCCGCAATGTCCTCAAGGCTCCATGATATATGTGCCCCATCCCGCGGTGCCAAATCTCGCACAGCTCTGAACTACTAGCTCTGCTATCGGTACTACTTGCTCAATGCCAAAAGGGGCTGAAATGCAAACTTGTACACCTTTGCATGGCGTACACCAATCACTCTAGCTGACTCAGCTGGAGCGCCCCTGGAATATATCAGCACCTGTCCTCTCCTGAACAATATCTCATATCCTCTGTCCTCCAATGCTGAGATGGATATGAGGTTCTTCCTCATCCCTGGAACATACAGAACATCTGACACTTTCAAGGGAGGTTTGGGTTCCCTATCAAATGTCAATGTCCCCACACCGACTGCTCTAACAATGCTGTCATCTCCGAGTACTACCTCTATATCAGTGCCACTCTCTGAAAGCTCTGAGAAGTACTCACGGACTCCTGTCATATGACGTGAAGCTCCACTGTCAACATACCAGATACCTGAAGATGCTCCATTAGTGGAGGGAAATGCACACTCCCTCTTAACCTTCGTGGCAGGTGATCCTGCACTAGTGGACTCACAAGCAATGAAACCAAACTCCTGGTCAAAGCTATCTGTAAAGTCCTCTATCTCTGTTGATGCTACCATGCTTTGGTTCTTCCCCTTCTTCTTCTTCTCTGGACACACAACTGCATAGTGTCCCATCTTCTGACAATTCCAACACTTCACCTTAGAATAGTCATTCTGCATGTTCCCCTGTTTACCTTTACCTTTGCCTTTGCCCCCACCAACACTTGTGGAAGCTTGCTTCTTTCCCTTGCCTTTCTTGCCTCCTGCTAATAGTGCTACATCCTCATCCTGCTCAACTAGTTTGGCTGCCCCAAGTTGGCTCTTTCTGATTTCTGTCTGTATGCAATCATCCCAGAACCTCTCCCAAGTGAGAAGGGTCTCAATTGCACAAACCCCATCAGTAAAGTTCAGCCGTGAACTAGGAATGCCATTCACTGCAATCCACACCAACTTAGTAGGTGGAATGACCTCTCCAACTACTGCCAATGCATCTCTCACATTAGTAATCTTTGTGATATATCCAGTTGCACTATCAGTCTTACCCATCTTAATGGTCTTCAGCTTCTCCCTTAGAACCATTTTCCTGTTAACATTGGTACTCTGGTAGAGATTGGTCAATGCTTCCCACATCTCATGAGCATATCTCTTTCCTCTCATTAAAGTTTGCCAGGTGATCATGGTCAATAGGCACATTAGCAGGGTGCCGTGGGATATCCACTATGATATCCTAGACTTCTGCCTCCTCAAAGATACTCTGCATTCTCTCCTTCCATACACTGTAATTATTATGCCTATCCAACCTATCCTCCACCCTCAAGCCCAAAGACATGCTTGCTGTCCTAATAAACTGAAAATAACACTGTTGTAGTAAAGTTATTGTTTTCTGTGTGAAAAATAAGCTTGCTGTAATTTTTCTTCTTGCTGTCCCAAACTGCACTTTTCAGCAAACAGACTCTAATACCATGTAGAAATTTGATAACCCAACCTCGGGTTTCAGTTTCTTCCTATTTCTCCCATAAAGTTAAATGTCCATTCCCATAGCCATACATTCAACAAGCTGGAAAAATAAATATTTTTTGAAAACACAAATTCTGGAAATTTCACAGTGCTGAAATGCAGAAATAAAAACTCAGAAAAATAAATCAGTCACACACAGAAAATAGACACGCTGATTTTTGGTCAACTTGACCTTGGAAAAACCCCCTACAACTCTTGGGGAAAACCAGTTCGAAAGCTTCTTCTTATTTCTGATATATTTCTGATAAATGCTTTTACAGTGAGAGAGAAATTCTCAGAAATTTTAGCAAGTAATAAATACAACTTATCTCGTTTTCCATGCTTAACCACCGCCTCAGAAAATGTGTACACAGCAAAACAGAAACAACAATAAATGTTGTACTTTCTCCCTCATTTTTCGTGCCTAGAAATACAACAATAAATGCTATTGTACGACATCCTCTTTTTGCATGCAAAACATCAATAAATGCTGCTATATGGCCTCCTTGGAAAGCGTGAAAACTGTAATTACTAATAAATGATGTATCGAAACTGCCTCGATTTCTGTGCACAGCAACAACATCAGGCTGTACAACTTGCATCAAAATCCGTGCCACAAAAACAACAACATTCCTCCCTCAAAATCTGTGCCAGAAAGTGTACGGTTGCCTAGGAATGCGTACCCAAAGCTGCTGTACAGAATCTTCCTTGAAAAATGTGCCAAAACTGCCTTGAACTATGTGCCAACCCTGCTGTACGGATTTGCTATAGTGCTGCCTCGGTATGCATGCGAAGATTTTGTTCTCCTTCTCACTGCTCATAAATCTCCTTTGCTCTCTTCTCCTTCTCTCAATCTGCTCATGAAAGAATGAATGACCTTTTCCCTCCTTTTCCTCCTTTAACCTAACCCTAAGTGACTTTTGGAGAATCCTTAAATCTAATGGCTGAGATAGCTTTAGATCTAGGGCTGAGATTAAATGCTCATTTACATCTCACTTTCTATTTTTTAATTCACCCCACTTTAATAAAGACCCACTTAGTCATTTATTTCCAAAGTCACTTTTCACTTGCTAATTTCACATTGACTTTATTAAAGTCACTTTAAAATTAGACTTAGTAACTTTATCACTTAAAGTCACTTTTAAATTAGATTTGACTTTATAACTTTATAAAGTCACTTTAGGACAAAAATTAAATTCTTTTGGACACTTTTCCTTAAGCCAAAGATCAAAGCCTTAAGGAACCACCGGTCCTTCGGTAACCAAATTTCAACATTCCCTCTTACCGAGGAAGGTGTTCCTCACCACACCCATCTTGTCTCTGAAGTAGACATGCTTGCCTTGTGGTAAGGCTTTGGTAAGAATATCTGCAACCTGCTCATCAGTGGGAATATACTCAAGCTTCACAGCTCCCTTCTGAACATAGTCTCTGATGAAATGATATTTGATCCCGATATGCTTTGACCTGTCATGAAATACTAGATTCTCCGTGAGTTTAATGCAACTCTGATTATCACAGTAAATCATTGAAGGTCTCAACGACTGACCAAATAAGCCAAACAACATCTTGCGAAGCCAGATGGCCTCACAACTAGCTAGACTGGCTGCCATATACTCTGCTTCCGCTGAACTCAATGCTACTGACTGCTGCTTTCGGCTGAACCATGACACAACTGCCGAACCCAACCTAAAACAACACCCTGAAGTGCTCTTCCTATCAGAAGCACAACCTGCCCAATCAGAATCAGTGTAACCTGCCAATCTCACTCCATCCCCCTGCCTGTAGTCCAGACCATAATCCACTGTCCCATGCAAGTACCGCAAAATGTGTTTTGCAGCCACCCAGTGAACCTTCCTAGGCTCACACATAAACTGACTCATCGTGTTGACTGCAAAACAAATATCTGGCCTAGTGTTGACCAAATACATCAAGGAACCAATCAGCTGTCTGTACAATTTGGGATCCACCAACTCGGAATCCGAAGCATGAAGCTTCTTCCAGTTGGTGATCATCGCTGTCGACATGGGTCTACAATCCTCCATGTGGAATCTGCCAAGGATGTCCACAATATACTTCCCCTGCCCCAGGAAGAAATGCCCCTCCTCCTGCCACACCTCCAAACCCAAAAAGTAATGCATCAAGCCAATGTCCTTCATCTCAAACTCCGACGCAAAATCTCTCTTGCAGTGCTCTATGAGTCTCTCTGCACCCGTAATGACTAAGTCATCCACATACAGCACCAGAATGAGAGGCTCCTCACCTATCACAATGAAGTATAGGTTCGGATCTGCATCACTCTTTGTGAAACCCATCTCCTGCAAGTATGTATCTATCTTGGAGTACCAAGCTCTAGGAGCTTGCTTCAGGCCATAAAGGGCCTTCTTCAGTCTGCACATATGGGACTCATTCCCATGCACCTCAAAGCCCTATGGCTGCTCAATGTACACCTCCTTCTGTATGAAGCCATTAAGAAATGCGGCCTTCACATCCATCTGGTGGATCTTCCAACCCATCTCTACTACTATCGATATGATGGAGTGAATTGAAGTATATCGAGCCACGGGAGCGAAGGTCTCCTCATAATCAACTTCCTCTACCTGGGAGAACCCTCTAGCCACAAACCTTGCTTTGAATTTCTCAATGTTGCCATATGCAGCATGTTTTACCTTGTAAAGCCATCTGGAAGTAACCACGGATTTTCCCTCAGGCCTCGGCACCACCTCACAGACATCATTCTTCATGATAGAAGAATACTCCTCCTGCATGGCCTCTCTCTAGACCTGCTGGCTAGCTTCCTCCTCATAGCTAGAAGGCTCAGAGTCAACGATGTTGGCAACCATTGCCATATAGCTACAGAACCTATTAGGTGGTCTGCTCTCTTTGACCGACCTCTTAGGCCTAGCAACAGATGTGGCCTCTCTCAAGGTATCCTGAAGCCACTTGGGCTTCCTCTTCCCTGAGCACACTTCTCCCACCGGAGAATGAAACTCCTCCTCCTCCTCAAGAGCCTGAACTCCTGACTGTCTATCTAATGTCCTCCTGCCTGAACCTAAGCCTGTAGATGCTGAAGTACCGTGTGAACTATCCATCAGTGGACTCCCTAGTGAACTTCTCTGCGGACTGCTCTACATGCTGCTCGAAGCACCACCCCTCTAACTCTGCGAGCCACTACTCACTGATGGACCTGACACCATAATCGATGTACCTCCGGATCCTCCTAATCCCTGCCCACTGGATCCCTGCGACTGACTTAGCTGCTCCTGAGGGTCTGGCTGATCCAGATACTCTGTCTCCCGTTACCTCCTGAAAGCCCTGTCCTCCTCGAATTTCACATCCCTCCTGACAACAACTCTCCTCTGTGCAGGAATATAAATCCAAAAGGCTTTTGATGTCTCACTGTAGCCGACAAAGATACCCTTCTCTGCGGTGCGCTCTAGCTTGGTCCTCTTCTCCTTGGGTACGTAGGAGTATGCAATACACCCAAAGATATGAAGGTGACCAATATCAGGCTTCTTCCCAGAAAAAGCCTTCTCCGGAGTCGCATGCCCCAAAGCACGATGCAGACTCCTGTTCTGCAAATATACATCAGTTTTGCAAGCCTCTGCCCACAAAAACAATGGTAACCCTTGATCATGTAACATGGATTTGGCAGCCCCAACGATGGATCTGTTCTTCCTCTCCGCAACCCCGTTCTGCTGGGGGTTGTAAGGAACTGTGAACTCCCTCCTAATGCCTGCCTCCGCACAATAATCAATAAACTCACCAAGAGTGTACTCTCCTGCATTGTCTGACCTCAGGGACTTGATCTTCCGACCTGTCTGAGTCTCCACAAGAGCTCTAAACTCCTGAAACCGCTTGAAGACCTCACTCTTGGTCTTCAAGAAATAAATCTAGGTCCTCCTAGAGTGATCATCAATGAATAAAACATAATACTCATATCCGCTCAAGGAAACATGAGACATCCTATCACTCACATCGGAATGAATCAAATCAAGTATCCCAGTCGATCTGCTATCACTGCTGGGAAAAGGGGATTTTGAAAACTTGCCCATAGCACATCCTCTGCATGTATCAAAGTGATCAGTACTGAAACCTGGCACACCTGTAGTGATCTCCTGCAATGTCCTCAAGGCTCCATGATACATGTGCCCCATCCTGCGGTGCCAAATCTCGCACAGCTCTGAACTGCTAGCTCTGCTGTCGGTACTACTGCTCAATGCCAAAAGGGGCTGAAATGCGAACTTGTACACCTTTGCATGACATACACCAATCACTCTAGCTAACTCAGCTGGAGCACCCTTGGGATATATCAGCACCTGTCCTCTCCTGAACAATATCTCATATCCTCTGTCCTCCAATGCTGAGACGGATATGAGGTTCTTCCTCATCCCTGGCACATATAGAACATCTGACACCTTCAAGGGAGGTTTGGGTTCCCTATCAAATGTCAATGTCCCCACACCGACTGCTCTAACAATGATGTCATCTCCGAGTACTACCTCTATATCAGTGCTACTCTGAAAGCTCTGAGAAGTACTCACGGACTCCTGTCATATGACATGAAGCCCCACTGTCAACATACCAGATACTTGAAGATGCTCTGCTAGTGGAGGGAAATGCACATTTCCTCTCAACCTCTGTGGCAGGTGATCCTGCACTAGTGGACTCACAAGCAATGAACCCAAACTCCTGATCAAAGCTATCCGTAAAGTCCTCTATCTCTGCTGATGATGCCATGCTCTGGTTCTTCCCCTTCTTTTTCTTCTCCGGACACACAACTGCATAGTGTCCCATCTTCTAACAATTCCAACACTTCACCTTGGAATAGTCCTTCTGCGTGTTTCCCTATTTACCTTTACCTTTGCCTTTTCCCCCACCAACACTTGTGGAAGCTTGCTTCTTTCCCTTGCCTTTCTTGCCTCCTGCTAACAGTGCTACATCTTCATCCTGCTCAATTGGTTTGGCTGCCCCAAGCTGGCTCTTTCTGATTTCTGTCTGTATGCAATCATCCCAGAACCTCTCCCAAGTGGGAAGGGTCTCACATGCACAAACCCCATTAGAAAAGTTCAGCCATGAACTAGGAAGGCCATTCACTGTAATCTGCACCAACTTAGTGGGTGGAATGACCTCTCCAACTGCTGCCAATACATCTCTCACATTAGTAATCTTTGTGAGATATCCAACTGCACTATCAGTCTTACCCATCTTAATGGTCTTCAACTTCTCCATTAGGACCATTTTCCTGTTCCCATTGGTACTCTGGTAGAGATTGGTCAATGCTGTCCACATTTCATGAGCATATCTCTTTCCTCTCACATGAAGAATGCAATGGTCTTTGATTCAATCTAGAATCAGTCTGTTACCCTTGTTATTCTTTTTATTAAATGCTGCCAACTGAACAACATCAGTAGGCACATTAACGGGGTTCTGCGCGGTATGCACCATGATATCCCAGACTTGTGTCTCCTCAAAGATGCTCTGCATTCTCTCCTTCCATACACTGTAGTTACTATGCCCATCCAACCTATCCTCCACCTTCAAGCCCAAAGACATGCTTATTGTCCTAATAAACTGAAAATAACACTGCTGTAGTAAAGGTACTGTTTTCTGTGTGAAAAATCAGGTTGCTGTAATTTTTCTTCTTGCTGTCCCAAAATGCGCTTTTCAGCAAAATACCTCTGATACCATATAGAAATTTGATAACCCAACCCCAGTTTTCAGTCTCTCCTTATTTCTTCCATAAAGTTAAATGCCCATTCCCATAGCCATACATTCAACAAGCTGGAAAATAAATATTTTCTAAAAACACAAATTCTGGAAATTTCACAGTGCTGAAATGCATAAATAAAAACTCAGAAAAATAAGTCAGCCACACACAGAATTTTGACACGCTGATTTTTGGTCAATATGACCCTGGAAAAACCCACTACAACTCTTGGGGAAAACCAGTTCGAAAGCTTCTTCTAATTTCTGATAAATGTTTTTACAGTGAGAGAGAAGTACACAGAAAAATTTCAGCAAGTAATAAATACAACTTATGTTGTTTTCTGTGTTTAACCACTGCCTCGGAAAATGTGTACACAGCAAAACAGAAACAACAATAAATGTTGTACTTTCTCCCTCGTTTTTCGTGCTCAGAATTACAGCAATAATTGTTGTTGTACGGCCTCCTCTTTTTGCGTGTAAAACAACAATAAGAAGATGGGGGACATCTTCGGATGGATAACATCTCTCATGCTTGTGTAGCTTTAGATCTAGGACTGAGATTAAATGCTCATTTAAATCTCACTTTCTATTTTTTAATTCACCCCACTTTAATAAAGACCCACTTAGTCATTTAATTCCAAAGTCACTTTTCCTTTCTAATTTCACATTGACTTTATTAAAGTCACTTTAAAATTAGACTTTAGTAACTTTATCACTTAAAGTCACTTTTAAATTATATTTGACTTTATAACTTTATAAAGTCACTTTAGGAAAAAAATTAAATTCTTTTAGAAACTTTTCCCTAGGCCAAAGATCAAAGCCTTAGGGAACCATCTGTCCTTCGGTAACCAAATTTCAACAATACATTGATTCTAGACACTAAGACTCACCCAAGGTCTCACCATCAAGCCATACTCCGGCTTTGGAGTAAAATTGAAGGAAAAAACTCAATTAATTATTAAGTCCTGATAGGGAGATGATAATTAACCGAATAAAAAAAACCTCTCAGAGTAATACTCACTTGTTGGCAAAGTCCCAAGCTACCTAGGCCTGTTACAGACTCAATACTGACTCAAATTCATCATTACTAACATCACTTATTACAATTCCCTGTAGGTCGTGGAATCTGGGTACAAGAGAAAATGATAAGAAGTAGAATTAGAGTTTAAAAACTCCATTGAATTGATGATATCTGATGGTATCTGATGGTACAAGTCTCCTTTGGTTCATCATTGGGCATGGAGTCTTCATATAATCATCAAGTGCCACTCCAGTGGTCAACAAGTAGGAGAAGCATAACCAGATCTAACAGTAGATTTCTGCATAAGTAACATTCGGAAATCACTAACTTGTGTATCAGTGATTGGGCAAGGGTCCTTCAGTTTCTTACTTCTCAGCGACTAAGTTGTAGTGCAGCAGTTGGCAACACGATGCAGCAATTTGAGAGGGAGTTGTAGTATGGGTGTAGCAATGCCAATGGTAGTGACATGGGCAACAGTACAGGAAGCAGCAGTGCAGTGGATGGAGGGCAGCAGACCAAGCATCAGTAGCGCAGAGGCCGATGCCGAGATCTGGCAATACTTGCTGTGGATGTAGCAGTGTCAGTGGTAGTGACATGGGCAACAGTACAGGAAGCCGAAGCAGTAGCGCAGTGGATGGAGGGCAACAGACCAAGCATCAACAGCGCAGAGGCTGATGCTGAGATCTGGCAATACTTGGTGTGGATGTATTGCTAGAGCACACTACTCGCAAAGAGGGAGTGTTGAGATTTTGAGGTAGCATCGGGTGTGCTCTAGCCCTGAAATTTTGTGGAGGGGCTAAGACACACAAGACTTCCAAAACCCAGAAAACATTTGAAGAAATTTCATCTGGTGTATGAGATATTCAAATCAAGGTTACTTGGGAGCGAGAGCGAAAACGCGGAGCAGGAGCGGGAGCGAGAGCGCCATTTTTAGAAGCTTACAATCCGGAGCGTTTTTATATATATATATATATATATATATATATATATATATATATATATATATTATATTTCGATGCATATATGTCAACAAAAACATGTAGAATAATGAATTAGACATAAAAAAACATCAAAACATAGATTGAATCATATAACATCAATCATCTAGAAGTTATAATCTTCGTCAACCACGCCCACAAGTTGGAAGCATACAACATAATGACTCTTGAGTCTCGCGAATTATCAATCTGAAGGTTTCAAGCTTTCAAAATTCAATATATAACATTTATCATCATTGATTTCAAATTTCAATATCTAACATTTATCATCATTGATTCATTGATTTCAAAATTCAATATACATTTATCATCATTGATATATTTATTATAACATTTATCATCATTGATTCATTGATTTCAAAATTCAATATACATTTATCATCATTGATATATATCATTTTTATCATCATTGATTCATTGATTTCAAAAATTCAATATATAACATTTATCATCATTGATATTATATAATTATCAAAGCATCATTGATTCATTGATCACCATGTAAATTTCATGAAGCATCATATTCATAATTCATAATGACTTGTAAACTTATAAATGCCAATTTCAAAGTTTCACCTTTCAAATTCAAACTTCAAACTTAAATTGTCATTAAATATATGAAAGAGTCAAGTTTCAATTGTTCAACTATCAATAGTTATAAAAGATAAAAACTACTAGAAAATAGAAAAGAATAGTAAACAACAAATCTATTTTATCTATTGGTTGGCCCCTTGCCACGCCCAGGAGAAATGTCTAATTTGTGCGAGCCACGAAAAAATGGTGGTCTTTTAGTACTCTTAGGAGTACCACGACCATGACTAGAAGGTGGAGGCTGAATCTGCAAAGGAACAATAGTTTGATATTAAGAACTGGCACTGGCACTGGCACTCGCACCCGCACCCGCACCTGCACTGCTACTAGTAGATGGTGGGACTGGCCCTGTGTGTGGCGGTGCTGTTGATGCTTCATCATCATCCCTAAAAAGTTCTTCTTCCAATTCTTCCATATGTACCGTGCCGTCCTCCAAATTATCATCCTCTGGGTTGTTGTCCCAGACTCTGTATGATGGATCCTCATTTGCCCGATCACAGTAATGGCTCAACAACTTCAAGTTGTAATGCACATAAACCAAGCTTTGACTCGGTTTTCATTCGACTGTTTCTTCTCACATTATGTATGAAGTTGTAGGTGCTCCAACACCTCTCTACATAAGAAGTATTTACAACTTGTGAGAGAACTTTTTTTGCCAACTTTGGCAAAAGTTCTGTGCCGCCATATGCTTCCCACCATGTGAGAGCATCAAATCTGTCTCTGTCTTCCATTGCATGGAAAGAACCAAAGTTACCAGTGCAACTGTAGTATCTGCCTAATTCAAGGCGCAATCTAGCACACTCCTCCCTGTCGGGTACCAACTTGTCTAATGCCTTCATGTACCCCTCTTGTACCTCTAGATCTGTGAGGTTTGATCCTAACCCCACCTCTAGGTGCAGGTTGGCCCAACCAAGATGGAGAGTAGTATTTTGGTACAAGGATATATGCCAAGGCATGTAGTGGAACATTGTGTTTATTCCACCATGCACACACATAGTCATGAATCATAGCATACAAGTTGGGATCATTATCCTTACCAACATCTTTTATTTGGCGCAACATGGTGTCTTTCTGCTCATAAACCTCCCCAATCACTGGTTTATCTGTATTTGCAAACCGAATCATGTGATAAATGGGCTTGGTGAAATTCAAAATTTCTCTCACATGTGCCCAAAACAGACCATCAAGGGCAGTCTCTTCCACATGTTCGAAACCTTGCACAATGAACTATTGTTCTTGTCCTTTAATAGGCGCCAGTGTGAGCTTGATACCATTACTGACCAATGACTCTCTTACACCTTCAAAAGGCGCACAGAAGGTGAGGTAATATGCTCAAATCTAGTTTTTGCTATCTTCCATGGCTTTCCAATTTGGAGTAGATACGGAAAAGCCCATGGGTATTGCTATGATTTGTAATAAATTTTATCATTTTTTTACCTCTCTTGTACACAAATCACCAAGCCATTTTTGGATGAGGTTGTTTGTTTTTGATGATATCATGCATCAAAGGTTCATTGTGTGAACAAGCACCGGACCAAAAAATGTTGGGGTATTTATACTCAATAATTGCTCCTGATTGCCTTACAGGTTAGCGATGTGCTCCGGGTGATGACCTGTATGACATTGTATGGCCCAGTCTTTTCAATTATATCAAGTAATGGTTCTGCAATGTTAATGCTGGTTTTGAATTTGTCTGAATAATCATATGCTGCCAGGAAGATTGCACCACTAACTGGCACAGCCAAAAGACTTATTAGTGGCTTTCCTTTTACATTGGTCCATCCATCAGAGACAATGGAAACCCCATGCTCATTCCACGAATTTGTCATTCTAGCCAAATAATGGTTTATTTTAGCTTTTTCATGATCAAGACCCATGGTTCTGGCCTTGTCATACCCAGGGCTTTTGTATCTTTTGGGGGCATAATTAATGGCAGAAACCATTTCATGCCAATAAGGTGAGCGAAGAACATTGAATGGCACCCCACATGCATATAGAAATCGGTAAACTTTTGAATAAACATCATTCCTACACCCTTCGTCCAGGAAATTGGATATGGTTCTACGCCTTAATCCAGATGTGCCACTGCCTCCATAACCACTGGCATGGGTGGAAGCTGGACTTGTTTGTCCATGACATGATGGGCCTGAATAAGAATCAATGAAACCCCTAGATCTTTTAGATCTCTGTAGGGCAGTTTCCTCTTCCTTTCTATATTTCTCTCTCTGTGTTGCTGGCACACTAGTACAAATTTTGATTCCTATATTTTTTTCTCCATCCCCTGGCATCTTCCCACAAAGGTGCCTTATTGCACAGGTGTATGAACCATGGTATTGTTTATTGAAATGGGGGCAAATAAATTTAGTGGTTTCACAACCTTTCCCTCCTTCCTATTTCTGAACATATTTTCACAAAGGTGTCTAAGTTTGGTCTTATCTAGTTGGGGAATCTGTGTCCTCATGTTCTCCACTCCCCACTTCCTCCTCAACATAATCCTCCTCCTCTTCAGGGTTTTATTCAAATCTACCATAACCCTCCTCTTCATCCTCCTCTTCTCTGATTTGCCTCTTTCTTCTACTACTCTCCAACACCATTATTACAAAAAAAGGAGCCAACATGAGGAAAATCCCTAGCCATATAGCCATGATGTTTCAAGTTTCAAGTTTCAAGTTTCTAGCTTGCAAAAAAAATGAAGAAATGCCAAATGGGAATAGGAAATGCAACATAGGAAAAAAACAATTCAATTTTTAAGTTTTAAACACAATAAAATGCAACATTCAAGAAAAAAATCAAGTTTTCATTTTTAAACAAATTACAAATTCATCCTAGAAAATACAAAATTAGATTAGAAGACTTACCTCTTTCTTGCAATCCTCCAATTGCCTTGCAGCTTGCTCCTTTCTCTCTCCTTGTCACTTCTGCAGCTCTGCTCTCAAGCTCTCCTTCTTGCTCCTCTTGCTCCTCTCACTCTCTCACTCACTCAACTACAAACAATAAAAACAAAAATTCCCCCCCCTTTATAAACAAACAAAAAAATTCATCGAAAAAATTTCAGCCCGGTGAAAGCGGGATTTTAGTTTTTTTTTGCGGGAGCATTCGAAGCGAACGCTCCCAAACCATTTCGACGTTTAAAAACGCTCGAACACTCCGGAAGCACTCGGGGGCGTTCGCTCCGGCTCTCCGGAAGCACTCGAGGAGCGTTCGTCACACGCTCGGAAATGCACGAAAAGGCGAGAGGGTTTAACGGAGGTTGTTGGAGAAGCCAGCGCTCCAAAAACGCTCCCCTCAGGAAGCGTTTTTCGGGAGGCGCGTTTCCGAGCGTTTCCAAGCACAGCTCCCGCATGGAGCGCATTTCGAAAACGAGAAGCAGGGGGTGAGAGCTTCCCTTAACCTGATTCAAATAATTATTTATTTTTAATGTGGGCCACTAAAAACACTAAGTCTAACTTAAAGAATAGAAAAATTAAAGTGAATTAATTAAACACATGTGATGAAATGTTCTAAGTGACATGGATCAAGCAGTGTTTTAATTTGAGCCGTTGATTAGAGATTAGATCACAGCCGTTGGTTTTTCAATGAGAAAAGTATAAAGGAAAGGCTTGGGGTCGGTTGGAGATACACACGCATTAGCAGAGCACTGAAGCTAAGTTGAATTTCTGGGGTGGGGTTTTGCTGAGAAATTCGAAACGAGATGCAGTGCAGTGAGAGCGAGATCGAGCGAGGATGACGAGGATGAGTTGATCCAGGCCATGAAACAGACGGAGGGCGGTGAGTACTGGTCAGCCCGAGCCAACTAGGAGGACACAATTCGACGACTCACGCGAGTACGTGTAAGCCAAGCTAGGGTATTGCCAGTCAGTCGAAACGGCGAGAGAGCGTGCAACACCAATTAGGGTGACGCAGTGGGGATGCTAGCCAGTTAAGGGCTGACGCAGAGGCTGCAGAGGCAGCGCTAAGGGTTCCAGTGGGTCAGAAGGGGCTCGTGATCTGTAAATCTCGTTTGAGGGTGTGATACAGCCATATCTTCTATTTCTGAGTGAAAGGTACTTAGTGCCATGTAATTTCTCTATAGAGCCAACCATGTTTAGTGCCCAGATTGTTGTATTCAGATTCTTCATAATAATATAAAACCCTCTAGAGTTGTTGCACCGGTTTTCCCGCATTGGGTTTTTCCGGGGATATTTGTCCAAAAAATCGTGCGTAATCTTGTCACATGTGTGCATTGTTCAGTAAATGATCTGTAGATGTGTAGGCTACAGTTAGTGTCTACTTTAGTGTTTTTCTGAATATTTCAGTTAAATAACTTGTTAATGTTAATGAAACAAGTAGGTGAAGTAGATCTAGATACTGCTTGATAGGGTTTCTGTTTTGAAACTTTGACATTTGGTATGAAGTAAGGTAAAAGCGTGTGACCCTACAGTTATGAAGGTGGTTTGTCCCCTTGTAGGAACGAAGGCAAACGCTGGCTTGTAAGACTCAGGGACGGAGCTATGGGTGTGACTTATGACCTCGCCCCCTCTTTCTTACAGTCATCCCAATTTTTACCCCTTGGTAAGAGCACAAGAGGAGGACTTCTCACCTAGGTTAGGCATTTTAGATTAAAAGTAACCAAGATTAATTGCATCCAAATCTAGTGTAATTGCATCTCATGCTAATACACCTCATGGTTTTACTTGCAATTGTTTATTCCTTTTGTCATTGTTGAAATTGAATACTTTGTTGTGGCAAGCATTTTTTTTATCTACATTTTGCAAGTAAAACACTAATTGTTTCCTTTTGAGCAAGATAACTTCTCATGCTTTGATTCATAAATCTATTTATCTTGAAAGCATTTACAATATCTTGTGCTAACAGTTTCTTGTTTCACTTTTCAGGATTACTTTTTTGCTTTCCAATTGAAAGCATTTTACTTCATTTAAGCAAATACATTTTCATTTCAAAGAGCAATACTTTGAAAGCACTGATTTTCATATGTTCTATGCTTATTTAAATTATGTATTGATGGTTATTGCTCATAACACTTTTTGCTTATAAATTTTAAGAGGTAATCTATTTAACTCTAACAACTCTCCTAGAAACTCACATCTTTTAACTTAGTTTGCCCTTTAGGAACCACCCCCCTTAGCTAACCTAGGAGATAGCTTAAATGGAGAGAGTCGGGAATAGGTGACAGCCCCTTCTCTTAGTTCCTTGCCACCAACCACACCTGGTGGGGTTGAAGACTTTTCCCACTAACGGTAGGTAGGTGTAGGCGGCAAGCGATAACAGGTCCCATTGACCTACTTATTGTGGTCAATCATTGCATATTTTTAAAAATATTGTCTTATTGTTTCTAAATATTGAAAACTATTGATAGCACATTTAACCATATATGGCGCAGATCTAAAAGCAAGTAATTTAATATTGATGGAACATGGCTACTCTCAATACAGGGAAAGATTATTAGCATTTTAAACAAATATTTCTCATTACAATAGAACAAGACAAACAAAATTTGCAATGTGATAATAACTTTAAAGTTTTCTTGTTCCTACTTTTCATAAACATTACTGGATGCATTAGAAATAATTAACGATAAGTAGGTTTACCTTTCCTTTAGTTCCAGCAACATGGATAACCTTGAGCTGCGATAATGAATCCTCTAACTCTAATATCTAAAGACAAATAAAAGTAATAACCATGCATTAAAATATGACTGGATTGCATGAAATGATGAGATAAAACGAACAAAGCCATTATGAGACTCAAAAATAAGCATCAAGAATACAGTAATACTGTAATACTCAATTTTCATATAGAGCTTCTTGCCTCTCCAAGACATAAAATGAAAAAAATGAAGGAAGAACATGCAATAAGGCTATACTGTGTGAAAAGTAATACGCATTTTATATAGTGACAGATAAGTCGATTTGTTTCCCTTGTGATGAGAATACAATATGAATTTCATGTTAAGTTTCTATGTAATTAGCATCAATCATACTCGAGAATGTTATGATAACACATTCTTCTTACCTTATAATGCTTTATGTCCTAGTTGTAATCTTCATAATATGGATCATGTCCTGATCTGTTTATTGTAATTGTGAAAGGATGATATGAAAGAAAAAGAAAGAAAGCATAATAATGTCTAGAAATGACCAAAATAGGTCTATGCGAAATGACCAAAATAGGTCTGCTATATCTCATATACTTATGAAAAAGGAGTTTTTGTGACAGGAAAGCAGGAGATCTTAATAGCAGTGCAAAAGACCATTCATTCTGTTAAGTAGCAATAGGCAAGCGGAATGCTTTAAAGTTGGATATTTCAAAAGCCTGTGACAGATTATAGTGGGGCTTTCTCAAAGAGTTTCTTTTAAGATTTGGGTTCTCATAAAAATGGAGTGATTTGGTGTGTGGTTGCTTCTCTTTTACTTCATTTGCAATCCTAATTAATGATGGCTCCTGTTAGCACCAGAATTATGTCCCAGTGTTTTGACTTTTGAGATTATGTTTGGAGGCCATCCAAGATAGAGTGCAGATGAAGGAAACTGAACATGAGTAATCAACGTTGTAAGAATAGACAGCAAGAAGAAAGAATATGAAAGAATACATTTAAGGAAGTGAAATCTGTTATGAGAGTTTGCTGGTAAATAGTTAGTTTGACATATATGTGAAAAAACACGCTCAGAAATTAACCTACAATTCAGAAATCTCTTGTAGGAATTTGTAATGTCCCTTTTTATTATTTCGTTAAAATATTAGGTATTTATTTCAGCAACATTATTTTCCTGAATTCCATCCAGAGATACAACAAAATTACCAGCAAACAATGCAACCCAGAAATTAAATTTTCAAACATTTCTTCACTCCATAATTCGCCGAAAGAATTTAACAATAAACCCACAGATAATTAACTGCAAAATCCAGCTGCTTCCTCAATGTAATATTGAGGATTATACATCAAATAGGAAACCTGGCAGATAAACATGAATAACTCAGTCTGCTCCAAATCCTCCTCTGGCTGGACTCCCAACTGAAACTGAAGCTCAAGTTGGAGATCTGGATCATTCCCACTCCAATCCATAGATCTGCGCCAGATCTGCTCACCACTGATGCCAATAAAGCTCCGTGAGATTTTTGGCTGAAACCTCCTCAATAGTGAGATGGGGTTTTGTCCAACACACCAAAACACCCAAGGTTTTTTGTCTCGGGGCTCTCAGAAAGCCGAGAACCATGTTCCCAAACCTTTCCAACAGAAAAAATTCTCCAAATCCAAGATATGCCCAAATAACTTGCCCCCATCCTTATAAAGACTCGAGTGTTGATAGATCTCTATAATCTTGTAGAAGCACTTATTTTATTATTCTATTTCCATTCTACAAGCTCCTCCCCTTGCACTTTTATTTTATTTTTATTCTAGAAGCTTCGCCTTCTTTATTTTAATTGACTTTTCATTTTATTTGTCACTTTTTAATCCCGGAAAATGGTAAATCTACCTCTAGGATCTCTTAGGCCATTAAAAGTCACTTTTCATCATCCCACCCTATAGATCTCTTCATTCTAGTTCCAACGAGCTATTACACTAAGAAGTTTCTCCAAATAATCCTTCCCAAATGACACCTTTAGCGTATTAACTTAACATATGTTGATAATACCCTTTTTTACAAGAATTGTCGAAATACAACGGAACCAAGAACGAACCATGTGAAACAGACCCTAATGATGAAATACAGTAAGTGAAATGTTGAGAATTAGGTAGGGCTACGTTTAATTCAAATTCTCTTCTTGATAATTACTTGTGAGCTTACTTCTTTTACTTATGTCTTGTAATATTCCAAATTAGCATTGCTAATTGGAATATTTCATTTTTGTTTAATTTTGCCGCTTTAGCTAGAAATAATAAATAAAGTGAGAAATTAGAGGGGTCACCTCACTTTATAAAATAAAGTGTTTTCCTAGTTGATTGACGTTATAACTTAAAGAGGGGGCCTTGGGGGTCCACATGAGTATGAGGGGAGGCCTCACGCTGACCCAAGGTTAACTGCGCAGGCCAAGGAGAGTAAAGGACGCAGTCAAGGTTTTGGAGGGAGTTTAGCACTATAAAAGGTGGGGTTCTCACCTCATTTGGCATGGTTGATTTGATATTGATATTGAGAGCTAGACTTCTGTCTACTTCAGCACGCCGGTTGTTTAGTCGGTCTGCAGCACTATTTAGTGCAAACTGAGTGTCTCCGGTCGGAGATCTCACCCTTGGCTCCAGGGGACTTCGAGTGCCTGCTCGAGCAAGGTTTCTTTCCTTCAGTTTCAGTGGTGATTTGCAGTAGTTTCTGGTGGAGATTTGGTAGAGGAGTTACCCCCTTTCTTGAGACTGCGCAGGCTAGGGCAGAGGACGCAGATCCAAGGAGATAGGACGCAGAACTGGATAGGGAGGACGCAGATCCAGCTAGGGAGGACGCAGATCCAGCAGATCCAGATAGAGAGGACGCAGATCTGGATAGGGAGGACGCAGATCCAGCAGATCCAGCTAGGGAGGACGCAGATCCAGAGAGAGAGGATGCAGATCTGGATAGGGAGGACGCAGATCCAGCTAGGGAGGACACAGATCTGATGAGCAGGGTTGTTGTGTGGGATTTTGGCAGCGTTTTTCAGTGTTTCCAGCCCTGAGGAGTTTGGTTATCTCATCCGGAGGATTTGTGGTTAGATTCACCCCTTTTGCCAGCGTTTTCTTTGGCTTCTGCGCTGTCACTGGCAGAGACAGCGTTTTCACTGGTGAGGGTTTATTTGGTGTATCTTCGGAGGTGGAGCATCTGCTTCACGATTTCTGGGTTTTGTCCGGAGGATTGAGATCAGCTACCTTCCCAGTTTTCAGCTCATTCCAGTGAGGGGATCAGCCCCTAGTTCCAGTGCATTGCAGCAGCAGTTTTCCACAGCAGTTCCTTCAGCCAGCTAGGACGCTGTCCCTATTGCAGCCATTCTTATTCTGAGAGGGCCTCCACTTGCCTAGGGCAAGGATAGGTGCACTCATTCTGATTATCTTGTACCCCTATATATGTATTCTCAGATTAATAAAATGGCTTAGTGTTCTGGCATTCTATGTGTACTTGTTCCATGTTCTGGTTCCGGCATTTTGTTTTATATTTCTGTCTGGCATATTTCTGTGTATTACTGGTTATTTCCCGTTGGGGATATTACAGTGGTATCAGAGCATAGATCTGGCTCAGCCTGTGGTGCTAGCAGTTTATGACGCCCGGGGATAACCCCTACATCTATCAGAAGGAACGCAGAGAAGCTGAGAGTGGGTGGAAGTTTCCTTTCGGGGGAAGTGATTCTGATCAGGAGCCACCTGAGACAGATTCAGAGGCAGAGCAGCCTGAGAAGGGCCCAGAGCAGCGTAACCCAACGGCAGATGATGATGTGAGGTTTAGAGAGACGATCCTCCATCACATGCAGGAGATGTCACAGAGGCTCGTGGCCATGGAGATCAGTCAGAGAGAACTCCCTAGAGTTCTTCAGGTCGGTGAGGGATCGGGTATGTCTCGCCACGTACCAGTGCACGATGCTATCCCCATTGTGACGACTCAGGCACCCGCGCGATCCACTATGCCCACATTCTTACCAGAGGACACAGGGACAGGAGTACAGGGAGGTGCACAGAGGGATAATCCAGCACCCACGCGACCTACCATGCCTACCTTCCTAGTAGAGGACGAGGGGTCGACAGCACCGAGAGAGTTGAGTCCAGCTTGGTGGGCGGCCGCTTTTGCAGAGTATCAGGCTTTCGGACAGGCATTCATGGATTCTCTCACCTTCGAGCGCTACCTCCATATTCAGTATGGCATCAAACCCCGTGATCAGCACAGGGGGCACGGACACCACCGTGATGACCACCGCGCGGCTAGTAGATTCCATTTGCCCACGTTTGATGGTTCATCAAACAATTCAGCAAAGTCCTGGGTGGAGAAGCTGGACATCTATTTCCAGCTTAACCAAATGTCGGAGACAGAGGCCATTAAGGTGGCTACATTGCATTTAGAGGGTGAGGCTCAGGACTGGTGGTTTCATGGGATGGCGACACTCGGGCATTCCACAGTGACGACATATGTCGAGTTTACCAGGAGGGTGGTAGAGCGTTTTGACAGGAGGGATCTGGAGCAACATTTTGTTGAGCTGACCAAGCTCAAACAGACAGGGAGTGCAGAGGCATACATTTCAGACTTCTTGAGGGTTTCAGTGATGGTACCTGACTTATCGGCAGCTCGGATGGTTTATATGTTTGTGGAGGGACTGTCAGAGCCACTTCGTGGTCTAGTCCGGTCAAACAAACCGGCTACACTACAGGATGCCATCAGTAGGACTCGAGACTTACAGGATGTCTTGCCCAGGACTCGGCCACCTTATCCCCAGAGATAGGCTTTCCAGCCCAAGGGTAAGGACACGAGGGCTCCGCCTCCCAAGGCGAATCCGGGACGAGGGCAGATTGATGATGAGGCCAGGAGAGAGCTGAGGCGGAAGCGATTGTGCTTCACTTGCCAGGAGCCATGGGCACCGGGACACAAATGTGCGGCAGGGAAGGCACATTTCATAGAGGTCTTCTCCGAGAGCAGCGGAGAAGAGGATGAGGGGGATGATGAGGAGGCAGGAGGTTGTTATGCAGCACAGAGTACCTTACCACCTCCACCACCCGCGACAGGTGGGGCATCATTTGCACCCACTGGGGGAGCTCTAGCCGCATTGCGGGGAGTCCCCAAGTATTTGACTCTGCGTGTACGGGGGACAGTGCGCGGACAGCGGGTTTCAGTCTTAGTCGACAGTGGGGCCACCCACAACTTCATTGATGCCCAGATGGTTGAGCGGAGAGGCATACAGACGGAGGGCTTCGATGGGTTTTCTGTTTTGGTACCAGGGGATCAGACCATGGCATGTGCTCGATATGTACCAGAGTTATCAGTGACGATGGGCACTTATACATTGACAGATCACTTCTTTGTGGTGGACATCCCGGACACCAACGTGATATTGGGAGTTCAGTGGCTTATTACTCTAGGGAAGGTCACGACGGATTGGAAGGCCCTAGAGATGGAGTGGGACGATCCCAAGACGGGAAAGCATGAGAAGATACGAGGGCAGCACACATACCCACCCCAGACAATGTCGGCACACAGCATGGAGGCAACCTTCCACAAGGGAGATATAGAGTGGGCAGTAGAGTTGCGGGCTTCAGAGGCAGTGGATACAGGGCAGACACTGCACCCTGATCTACAGTCTATTCTCGACAGATATGCAGTAGTTTTCAGGGATATTCCACCAGGGCAGCCACCGGATCGGGGGTTTGAGCACACGATCGAGCTTGAGCAGGGGATACAGGCCGTGATTACCACACCGTATAGGCATCCCAAGGCCTATCGGGACGAGATAGAGCGAGCCATTCAGGAGTTGCTGGCCCTTGGTCACATTCGGCCCAGCACTAGTCCTTTTGCTTCTTCAGTAGTGCTAGTGAAGAAGAAGGACGGCACATTACGCATGTGCATTGACTACAGGGCTCTGAACAAGAAGACCCTGAAGAACAGGTACCCCATTCCCAGGATCGACGAGCTGATGGATGAGTTGAGAGGAGCACGTTTCTTCTCAAAGATCGATTTGAGATCCGGGTACCATCAGATACGCATGAGGGAACAGGACATTCCCAAGACTGCTTTCAGGTGTCATTATGGGCACTTTGAGTTTCTGGTCATGCCATTTGGGTTGACCAATGCACCTGCTACTTTCCAGTCTTGTATGAATCACATTTTCAGGAATCATCTGAGAAAGTTTGTGCTGGTTTTCTTTGATGACATCCTTATATACAGCAGGACTTGGGAGGAGCATCTCCAGCATATTGAGACAGTCTTGCACATTTTGGAGGAGCAGCAGTTCTATGCCAAGCTCTCCAAGTGTGAGTTTGGGTTGACGGAGATGCTGTATTTGGGACACATTATAGGAGTGGACGGAGTGAGAGTCCACGAGGAGAAAATCCGGGCTATCAGGGACTGGCCAGAGCCACGGAATGTGACAGAACTTCGAGGGTTTATTGGTATCTGCACCTACTACAGGAAGTTCGTCAAGGGCTTCTCTCAGCTTGCTGCACCCCTCACGGAGCTGACGAGGAAGGGGGCATTCAGTTGGTCGGATACAGCACAACGAGCTTTTGACAAGCTCAAGGAGGTGATGAGCAGTTGTCCCGTGTTAGCATTGCCAGATTTTACGCAGCCCTTTGTCCTAGAGTGCGATGCATCGGGAGAGGGGATTGGAGCAGTTTTGATGCAGGAGGGTCATCCGATTGCATTCGAGAGCCGGAAGCTCCTTCCACACGAGAGGTTATATCCCATATATGACAAGGAGATGCTGGCCATCATGCATGCATTGGCCAAATTCCGGCAGTACCTGGTGGGTGGCAAATTCAGGGTGAGGACAGATCATAACAGCCTGAGGTACTTTCTGGAGCAGAAGCAGTTGCAGGAGAGACAGCAGAAGTGGATCAGCAAGATCCAGGCCTACGACTTTGACATAGAGTATGTCAAGGGGAAGAATAACGTGTTAGCTGATGCCCTTTCTCGTAGACCGGCCACGTTATCACTCATGAGCCTGGACGCTGATTGGAAGGCTCGACTATTGGTTGAGTACTCCAAAGATAGATTTGCATGCGAGGTTCTGGATGGGCAGGTAGCAGATAGCAGGTATATGGTGGTCGATGAGATCATCTATTACAGGGACAGGATCTTCTTGACTGAGGGATCTCAGCTCAAGAAGAAGATACTCCAGGCTTCACACGATTCACCATTGGCGGGCCATCAGGGGTTCACCAAGACATACAGGGCCATCCGGGAGAGATTTGCATGGAAGGGCCTCAAGGAGGACGTACTTCAGCATGTCAGGGAGTGCGAGGTTTGCCAGCGAAACAAGGGAGAGATGAGTCATCCTGCAGGGTTGTTGCAGCCTCTTCCCATTCCGGAGGGGAAGTGGGAGAGCATATCGATGGACTTCATCACAGGGTTGCCCACAGTGCAGGGCAAAGATTGCATCTTCGTGGTAGTTGACCGGCTGACGAAGTATGCTCACTTTTCGCCATTTCAGCACATCACACGGCGGCACAGGTGGCGGAGTTATTCTTCAGGGAGGTTTTCAGATTGCATTGTCTACCCAAGACCATTGTCAGCGACAGGGACAACCGCTTTATGGGCGGATTCTGGCAGGAGCTCTTCCGACTAGTGGGGACAGAATTGACACCGAGCACTAGTTATCATCCCCAGACGGACGGGCAGACGGAGATAGTTAACAAGTGGCTGGAGGGCTACTTGCGTAACTACGTCAGTGAGCAGCAGCGAGCATGGCTGAAATGGCTACATTTGGGCGAGTACTGCTACAACACAACGCACCATATGTCCATCGGTATGACACCTTTCTATGCTTTGTATGGATATCATTCCTTATCTTTTGTGGACATGATGTTTGGTATTAGCAGGGCTCCGCGAGCCAAATTATGGATCCAGGAGAGCCAAGACATCCTCCGAGCTCTCAAGGACAACATAGCCACGACACAGAATCAGCAGAAGTTGTATGCTGATAAGGGTCGGGTGGAGAGACACTTTGAGGTAGGGGACCTGGTCTACCTACGGCTACAGCCATACCGACAGTCTTCGCTCAAACAGAAGGGGGCAGAGAAGCTAAAGCCTTGTTTTTATGGACCATACAGGGTGATACGCAGGATCGGGCAGGTTGCATATGAGTTGGAGCTGCCCCAAGGCAGCCGGATTCATAACATCTTTCATGTATCATGCTTGAAGAAGGCACTGGGCCAGCATGTGAGAGTCACCGAGGAGCTACCGCTTACAGATGATGAGGGGCATCTGGTGTTACAGCCGGAGGCTATTATCGACACCAGGGAGAGGCAACTGCGGAGCAGGAAAATCAGAGAATTCTTGGTGAGATGGAAGAATTTGCCGGATGAGGATGCCACTTGGGAGGATGAGAGGATCTTACAGCATCCATCACTTCAGTTGCTTGAGGACAAGCAACGTTTTGCCGGGGGAGACTGTAATATTCCAAATTAGCATTGCTAATTGGAATATTTCATTTTTGTTTAGTTTTGCCGCTTTAGTTAGAAATAATAAATAAAGTGAGAAATAAGAGGGGTCACCTCACTTTATAAAATAAAGTGTTTTCCTAGTTGATTGACGTTATAACTTAAAGAGGGGGCCTTGGGGGTCCACATGAGTATGAGGGGAGGCCTCACGCTGACCCAAGGTTAACTGCGCAGGCCAAGGAGAGTAAAGGACGCAGTCAAGGTTTTGGAGGGAGTTTAGCACTATAAAAGGTGGGGTTCTCACCTCATTTGGCATGGTTGATTTGATATTGATATTGAGAGCTAGACTTCTGTCTACTTCAGCACGTCGGTTGTTTAGTCGGTCTGCAGCACTGTTTAGTGCAAACTGAGTGTCTCCGGTCGGAGATCTCACCCTTGGCTCCGGGGGACTTCGAGTGCCTGCTCGAGCAAGGTTTCTTTCCTTCAGTTTCAGTGGTGATTTGCAGTAGTTTCTGGTGGAGATTTGGTAGAGGAGTTACCCCCTTTCTTGAGACTGCGCAGGCTAGGGCAGAGGACGCAGATCCAAGGAAATAGGACGCAGATCTGGATAGGGAGGACGCAGATCCAGCTAGGGAGGACGCAGATCCAGCAGATCCAGATAGAGAGGACGCAGATCTGGATAGGGAGGACGCAGATCCAGCAGATCCAGCTAGGGAGGACGCAGATCCAGAGAGAGAGGACGCAGATCCAGCTAGGGAGGACGCAGATCTGATGAGCAGGGTTGTTGTGTGGGATTTTGGCAGCGTTTTTCAGTGTTTCCAGCCCTGAGGAGTTTGGTTATCTCATCCGGAGGATTTGTGGTTAGATTCACCCCTTTTGCCAGCGTTTTCTTTGGCTTCTGCGCTGTCACTGGCAGAAACAGCGTTTTCACTGGTGAGGGTTTATTTGGTGTATCTTCGGAGGTGGAGCATCTGCTTCACGATTTCTGGGGTTTGTCTGGAGGATTGAGATCAGCTACCTTTCCAGTTTTCAGCTCATTCCATTGAGGGGATCAGCCCCTAGTTCCAGTGCATTGCAGCAGCAGTTTTCCATGGCAGTTTCTTCAGCCAGCTAGGACGCTGTCCCTATTGCAGCCATTCTTTATTCTGAGAGGGTCTCCACTTGCCTAGGGCAAGGATAGGTGCACTCATTCTGATTATCTTGTACCCCTATATATGTATTCTCAGATTAATAAAATGGCTTAGTGTTCTGGCATTCTATGTGTACTTGTTCCATGTTCTGGTTCCGGCATTTTGTTTTATATTTCTGTCTGGCATATTTCTGTGTATTACTGGTTATTTCCCGTTGGGGATATTACATGTCTTCTCTTCTTAGCTTATTATGTCCTTCATCAAGTCAATTACCAAGATGCACGGGTTCCCGAACCTGAGGGTGGGGTTCTCGAACCCAAGTCCCAGATTCGGGTACGGATTCTTCTGAGAAGAACCCAGAAGAACAAGGTTCTTCTGTGAAGAACCAGGTTCTCCAAAAAAAAATTGGGTTCTTCTGTGAAGAACCCTATGAAGAATTGGGTTCTCCAAAAAAAAAATTGGGTTCTTCTGCCTTAATGGGTACGGAGAACCCTGAAGATGGGTACTTAGAACCCAAAATCGGGTTCTTTGGGTTCTCCGATTTGACTAAATTTTTTTATAAATTTTTTTAATTGAAATTTAAAAATTAAAATTAAATTTTAATAAATATGAAGTTTTAATAAAATTACGAATTAAAACTTTGAATTAATAAATTAAAATTTTTAATTATTGAAATCAAAATGTAAATCATAAATACTAAGTCTAAACCTAAACCAAGTTCTCCCTTCACTTCATTTCATTGAGTTCATTCGTTCGACGCAGAGACGAGAGGCCATTCATTGAGTTCATTCGTTCGACCCAGGGAAGAGTTCATTGAGGTATTCGTTCGACCGATATTCAAGCAGGAATGAGAGGCCGAGGTATCCATTCGACGGAGAGGCAGAGGGATTCAAGTAGGGACGACAGGCAGAGGTATTACGACGGCAGAGGCATTCATTCACGCAGGTACAGGGGATGCAATATACAAGGACAAAGGCATTCATTCACGCAATACAAGCAAAGGGAGGCGACAGAGGACGAGAGGGAGGTATACACACAGGGGACGGGAGGGAGAAAACGGAGGCGGCAGAGGGAGGTATTCACGCCTTCTATGAACTATTACAACTTATATTCAACAGAAAAACATCTTTTCTTAAGAAATGTCATCAACATATAAATTGCACACTTAGATGGTAGATGTTTATAGTATAAAAAATGCGAAAATTTGATGTTTACTGTCGTGAATGAGGAAGTGTGAGATATCTCCAAAATGGGCATGGAGAGTCTGAATTAGAAATTTAAATTGAAGTAGAATTCCACTCCATTTGAAGCCTACTTATTACTACCTTGAAAAAAATTAATAGAAATATGATAAATCATAAAATCCTATGAACAAAGAACCAACTAAGGCTTGCCTCAATTCTTTCAGCAAATTCAGAAATTTACCCTTTTACAGAATCCATAAATCTTGACCCAAGCCCAACTATGAGGATCATAAACAACATCAAACTTTTTTATAAGTACTGAGTAATACTTGTATTATCGTTACAGAGAGGAATTAAAACTTTAAATCATAAATATTTTAGTTTTCTTGTTTAAAGTTGAAAAATATACAAATTCATATATATTATAAATTATAATTTAAAAATTTATAATTTATAAAATATAATATTATTATATTTATATATTATATATATAAATTATAAATTATAATATACCCCCGACGAACCCACGCATCCTGTTTCAAAAAATGACGTACCTGTCCCCGTACCCATCCCCGAACCCACGTTTCCTGGCAACATAGCCAAAACACAAGAGACACAAATTTAGGCTCTTCGATCCAGGGCCAAAACCTCTACCTCTTGGAGAGGAAAACCCACAAGAAATTCTTCTTATAGACTTTTAGATGACAAGTACCATGACCATGACACAGACCCTTGACCCTTGTATGCCTCTAAGACCTTGTCACTGCTTCTTCATTGACTCCTTGAGTTGATCCTTCCTTCTTGCACCGTCCTACATCGTTCTGCACTTTTCTGCACCAAGACTAGAGAGCTAGGTTACTCATTGTATTTCCCTTCTTCGGATGTGTGTGATCCTTACTAAGATATCTTGCTAGCTGGTCTTCAACGAATACACATGTCTTGTCTCCATAGCCTTCTCTTTTCTGTCTTCTTCTTATCCACTGTTCTGCACTTGTTACTTTAGAGAAACTCGGTCTCTATTTGGCATCCAAGAGTCTTCTTACTTCGCTCTTCAAGAGATTCCCTTCTACGACTTTATTTTGCATCTTTGACACGGAATATCACCAAATAGCACTACTCTGAAACAATCCTCGGACTTTTGTGATTACATGGATATTATTACAAAATAGTCTCTGAATTTACTGTGAGCCTTTTTGCACCTTCTCCAATTAGGATTTTCGCTATATAACCCTGTTCTTACAAATCTGTGATCCACACTACAATTTCAGACTTGACCGAAGTTGTCTCTCTAAATGAACCGCAAACATTTCCTTATATAGTATACTTCTTCCTATGATTTAGGCCGACATATCAAACTGTGTGAAGGCTAACTTGATCAAGGGTATGTGAGCCGACTTGTTCACTGCTTATAGGCAGACTTGAGGAGGTATTTCAACGTTGATCAAGAGCACCATATTGAGCTATGTCTTCAAGGCTTATATGACAAGGTCTTGAGGCATACTTCTTTGACTTGACTCTTCATATACATGACTCTTATACAAGATGACATATCCCTAAAAGACATCACGAAGAAGTCTTTTGACCTATAATAAAAACCTTGCTCATGAAACCCATGAAGCAAGCATAACAAAAATACATTTTATTATCTTTGTCTTCTTCATTACATAAATACATAATTAAATAGTCAATATGAAGACCGAACCTTGTTACACTTTCCAACACTCCCTGATGGTTAATGTGATTGCTATTGGAAAACTAAATTGGAAATTTTCATTGGTCTGCTAAAGGAACATTGAAGTAATTGTGCTAAGCATAGAACTTACCATTATTAACTAAAATTAACATGTACTGGGCACAGGGACATCCGTGAAAGTCAACAAATTTACTGTGAAAACAATTTTGGTTTTGGGCACAAGAATGCCCTTTGAAAGACATTTAAGCCTTTGTTTTATAATATCCTTCTGCCACGAAAATTACAATTGAGGGATGGAAGAATTCTATTAGCTTGGTGTTGTGTTATTGTACAGGAACCTCAGCTTGGAAAGGCAATGGACTTATCATACCATTCACAGAACAATTATTAGGAAGGCAGTGGAAGTTTCGTGTTTGGCTTAGCAAAAATTCTTGAAGAAGGACCGCGCCAATGTGAGTTCCATCCATAGCAAGTCACTCTATACTTTTGCAATAGTCGAAACTCTCTTATGGCCAACGGACTCCAAGTATGTGGCATATGTAACTAACTGAGGCAGGAACCTCGAGATGTCTGAAGCGAATGGGTAAATTATCAGAATACTCTAGTGTGAAATGAATTCCCGTAACAAGTCATAAAGTTGCCTGAGAAAACCACACATTTCAGAATAGGGTCCATTCAATGCACAACAAATACACGGAATTATCACCTAAAGCAAATCATAAACTATAGTTAGCGAGGTATTTAACAAATTTGAAGTTATCGCATTATTCTGACTAAAGCCGAGCAAGTGAAGTATGTGTCCCTTTAAGCAGTTGTGGTGCCGCTCTCAAGCCATGCCAAGTCGAAGCCTTAGGGGTGACGAGTAGAGGTTTACGAAATTTTTTAAAGTGACAGATCCGCAATTACGTGTGCTTTTTTATCGCTTCCAGCTAGTGCGCACAACACAAATTGGGTTAGAATAATTTAATATTCCCAATTGAGTTCGATTTATATTTGGACGGACCGTCACATTATTGCGTGGGACCATTATATTAGTTGGCATGAACATTTTTGTGTGGAATTATTATTTGATATAATTTTATATCATTTGGAATTATTGGAACTAAATTATGAGATTTTGTTTTATCAAGTTATGGCATTGTTTTTTGTAAGGAATTGAGTTATCGAGTGGCATAGCATTGATTTTATAAATCATTCATGTGATTAGACTTGTGATTATATTAGAGGAATAAAATTAACTATTGCAGAAAAAACCCTAGGGAAGAACTTACTCGAGACCATCACAGTGGTATCAAAGCAGAGATCTTGCCAACCTAGATGGTGTTCAAAGATGGAGCAATTGGGAATGGTTTCGAGCAAGAAGTATGCAAAGTCTTGGGGGAAACTACAAGAGCAGCAAGCAGAAACAATGAAGGATTTGTAATATTGGAACAAAAAGGTTTTCGAGGGATTGAAAAAGTTGGAGGTAAAGAATAAAAGAGATCAATTCTCCAAACCTAATGATAAGAGCACGCCCCTTAGAAGTACTCAGCCATTTGGGACGATTCAATCTTCAACGCCAAATTTTGGCTAGAGCACTACTGTTTTTTACATAAACTTGTTCCCTAACAACACATCAACTCTTGTTTTCAGCCAGGGAACGTTTGGGCAGCCAGGAAAAGTTGGCTTCTCAAGGAAGGGAATACCCTTTCTAATAATAGCATCCTTCAAATTTCAGATATGCATGGTAAAGGTAGTAGTGTTGGCAAGGAATCTCTGGAGTCTGTGTTGAGATTTTGGGGTAGCATCGGATGTGCTATAACTCCCAAATTTTGTGGAGCTGGAGTACATGAGATCTCTAAGACCCAGAAAGCGTTTGAAGAAATTCCATCAGGTTTAAGAGATATTTAATTAATTAATATTTTTAATTAAGGACCCTAAGTCTAACTTAGGAAAATTAAAAGATTAAAGTGAACTAAATTAAACATGTGATGAGAATGACTTAAGTGACATAGATCTATCAGCTTCTAATCTTAGCCGTCGATTAGAGATTAGATCACGGTCATTGATGTTTTAACGAGAATAGTATAAGAGAAGGGTTTGGAGTCAGTTGGAGAACGCACACATTGGCGGAGCACTAAAGCTACGCTGAAATTCTAGGGCGTGGTTTGCTAAGAATTTCAAAAGCAGTTTGCAGTGCGGCAAGGGGCAGTGTTGGCAAGGGGATGGTTTGATCCCAAGCCAAAAGTACAACAACGGTAGAGAGGCAACATACCAGAGTAGCGCAGAGGCAGCGAGGTGCTACACAGTCCAACAAAGGCAGCAGGAGCCACGTAGGGCTGATGCAGGCCCAGTCAGTGCAGCATAAGCCCTTCAGGGGTGACGCAGACCCTTCCAAAGCAGCACAGAGGCTGACGCAGAGAGCTGAAGAGCAACGTGGGGGTTTCCGGTGGGCCAAAAGGGCTCGAGTTCTGTAAATCCCGTTTGAGGGTGTGAATCAACCATATTTTCTGTCTTGAGGATAGAGGTATTGCTTGCCGTATTATTTCTCTGTAGGGTAAACCAATTTGGTGCCCAGAAACTGTTGTACTTAGATTCTGCATAATAATGAAAACCCTCCAGAGCTAGCTGCACCGATTTTCCCGCATTGGGTTTTTCCAGGGACATTTGTCCAAAAAATCTGTGTGTCACTTTGTCATGTGAGTGTGCTATTTAGTAAATGATCTGTATGTGTAGGTTGTTATATGTATTTACTTCGATGTTTCTTCTGAATATTCAGATTAATAACTTGTGTATTTAATCAAGTAGGAGAAGTAAATAGAGAATTAACAGTAGGATTTATAAGATTAAGAAATTTTCGCATGGTATCCGAGCGATTACAAATCAAGCTGGATCTCCAGCAAATCGACTAAAGACATATTTTTTGCAAGGTAGCAGCTGAAACAGCAGAGAATCTGGAGAGGGCAGCACATCACCAAGAGGACGCAGTCCCAACAGAGGCTACACAGGGGCTAACACAGAGACAACACAGTGCCTTCCAGAGGGATGCAGGAGTAGCCTGCGCTATGCAGAGGCTGCGTTGAGCCAATCTGCTCACGCACGGGCCAGCCAAGGTGATGCAGTCCAGTTTCGAGTGTTGTGCAGATTTTCCGAGTTCCAGAAGAAAGGCTTCAGATCTTCAACAGTTTCTGGTGGGGTGGAGATTTTGTCGATGCAGAGTCGTGCCTAAGCTAATTTGACAAAGAGCGGGAGGAGAACAGCTAATCAGTAGATTTCATTGCCAAAAGAAATCTAAGGAACGAACGTAGGGTGATCGAAGAGAGCTGATTCGTTGTGTTTGGTAGATTTCCAAGGGAGGAAATCAATTGTCAGAGGGAGCAGAGGGTGCCTTTTTCGCCAAGGACCCTAGATCCAAGTTTCTGTTGAGAGTAACAGCAGAAGCGGGGAGAGGAAGATCTGTTCCGACAGATTATTTCTGAGTAGATGGCACCACACGGACTGTGTGATCAGGATAAGTTGGACGGCCTGTCCAACTTTGCTATCTGGAAGGCCAAAATCTTGGTAGTCCTGGAGGCATACACTTTACAGGAGCATGTAGAGTGTCTTGGCTACACCAACCGATGTTATTCTTCTGGTGAAGCATAATGAAGCAGTGGCACATGTCAAGTGCTTCATCATGGACGAAGTTAAGGATCATGTGTTACCACACATAGCCGAGAAGAAGACGACTAATGACATGTGGAAATATTTAACCACACTGTATCAAGGGAAATCCGTCTAGAGGAAGATGCTTCTGGAGAACCAGCTGAGGTTATTTATGATGACCAAGGAGAGGAAATAGATCCTTTCCTCTTCAGGTTGCAGGCGATTCGGGATCAGCTGACTGCTAAGGTGGAAGATGATGTCATGGTGAGGACTGCTCTAAATGTAGTCACAGAGGATTGGGAAACGTTTGTCCAAAGCATCTTGGGCAGAGTGGACCTTCCAAACTGGGACGATATGTGGGCTATCCTCCGATAAGAGAAAATCCGTCGACTGACCAAGAGACAAGCTAGCACCGGATCAAGCAAGGTGAAGAAGGAGGAAGAGGAAGATGTAGTGCTGGCATCTAAGAAGTAGCAAGGGAAAAAGAAGTGTGATCTATCTAAGATCAAATGTTTCCAATGTGGTGAACTTGGACACTTTGCCAGCAATTGTCCTCTAAGGAAGAAGGACAAGTAAACTTTTAGTTCCAAGGCTGCGGCAATTAAAGAAGACGATGGCTCCGACGATGACGTAGCCATGAGCGCTCATGAACCACAGAGGTGGGGTGATATTGATCTATAGAGCAGCTACAGAGTGGTGGCGGGATCCTCGAGTAGCCCAACTTTTGGATCGCATCCGTGCTACGGGAGCCTTCAGACAGTAGCAAGGAATGACTGGAGCAGTGGGTGCAGACGATCACAGATGGAGCAGAGGCAGAGGTTGGGACGCTGCAGAGGGAGCATTGCAGTGCAGAGGGCAGCAGCAGCGTAGAGGCAGCAGCACAGGGGGGCTGATGGGACTTCAGCAGCGCAGAGGAGGCATGCTTACACAGAGCAGAGTTATAGCAGCGCAGTGGCTTCAAGAGGACAGTGCAAAGCAGCAGCCTAAGGAGCTTCAGTGATGAGTTGCTGCCCGATTGACTTGTTTGTCATTTGCGTAAGCGTGCTTCAATTGCTTACTCTCAGCAAATGAGTTGCAGTGCAGCAGTTGGCAGCACGATGCAGCAATTTGAGAGGGAGTTGCAGTACGGATGTAATAGTGATAGTGGCAGAGTCGTGGGCAGCGGTACACGCTGCAGCAGCAACACAGTGATGAAGGGCAATAGGCCAAGCATTAGCGCAGAGACCGATCCCAGAGATCAGAGCAGTACTTCGGGGTGAAATGTATTGCTAGAGCACATTCCTCGCAGAGGAGGCATGCTTACACAATGCAAAGTTATAGCAGCGCAGTGGCTTCAGGAGGACAGTGCAAAGCGACAGCCTAAGGAGCTTCAGTGATGAGTTGCAGCCCGATTGACTTGTCTGTCATTTGGGCAGGGATCCTTCAGTTGCTTACTCTTAGCAACTGAGTTGCAGTGCAGCAGTTGGCAGCACGATGCAGCAATTTGAGAGGGAGTTGCAGTATGGATGTAGCAGTGATGCTGGCAGAGTCGTGGACAGTAGTACAGAGAGAAACAACAACGCAATGATGAAGGGCAGCAGGCCAAGCATTAGCGCAAAGAGCAATGCCAGAGATCAAAGCAGTACTTCGGGGTGAAGTGTATTGCTAGAGCACATTCCTCGCTAAGAGGGAGTGTTGAGATTTTGGAGTAGCATCGTATGTGCTCTAGCTCCCAAATTTTGTGGAGTACATGAGATCTCCAAGACCCAGAAAGCATTTGAAGAAATTCCATCATGTTTAAGAGATATTTAATTAATTAATATTTTTAATTAAGGACCCTAAGTCTAACTTAAGAAAATTAAAATATTAAAGTGAATTAAATTAAACATGTGATGAGAATGACTTAAGTGACGCGGATCAAGCAGCTTCTAATCTTTGCCGTCGATTAGAGATTAGATCGTGCTCGTTGATGTTTCAACGAGAAAAGTATAAGAGAAGGGCTTGGGGTCAATTGGAGAACACACACATTGGCGGAGCACTAAAGCTAAGTTGAAGTTTAAGGGCGTGGTTTGCTAAGAATTTCAAAAGCAGTTTGCAGTGCGGCGAGGGGCAGTATTGGCAAGGGGATGGTTTGATCCTAGGCCAAAAGTACAACAGCAGCAGAGAGGCAACATACCAGAGTAGCGCAGAGGCAGCCAGGTGCTACGTAGTCCAATAGAGGCCACGTAGAGGCAGCAAGAGCCACACAGGACTGACGCAAGCCCAGTCAGGGCAGCGCAGGGGCAGCGTAAGCCCTTCAAGCGTGACGCAAGCCCTTCCAGAGCAATGCAGAGGCTGACGCAGGCCAGGAAGGCTAACGCAGAGGGATGAGGAGCAGCGCTGGGGTTTCCGGTGGGCCAGAAAGGGCTCGAGTTTAGTAAATCCCATTTGAGGGTGTGTATCAACCATATTTTCTGTCTCCAAGGATACAGGTATTGCTTGCCGTATTATTTCTCTGTAGGGTAAACTAGTTTGGTGCATAGAAATTGTTGTACTTAAATTCCGCATAATAATGAAAACCCTCCAGAGCTAGCTGGCATCGATTTTCCCGCATTGGGTTTTTCCGAGGACATTTGTCCGAAAAATCAATGTCACTTTTCCATGTGAGCATGCTATTCAGTAAATGATCTACATGTGTAGGTTGTTAAATGTATTTACTTCAATGTTTCTTCTGAATATTCAGATTAATAACTTGTGTATTTAATCAAGTAGGAGAAGTAAATCGAGAATTAACAATAGGATTTCTTAGATTAAGAAATTTTCACAATCTGGACACCTCTTGCAATAAGTTGTTATCGCACAGCTCAATCTCAGTGGTAGCAATCACTAAGACATCAAGTTGGGATATTGCCAACTTTACTACAGGATCCACTATGAAGTTGTCAAAGGATGCAGTACCATGTTGCCAACTGGATCACATCAGTGAACAAGAATCATTATTTTAGGACTTTCAAATTTAGATAACAAGAGTAGTCCTCATTCTCTTAAAATGAAAAAGGAAGCCAAAAGGAATGGGATTGGACATCCCACTGATGAGTGCAGCAACTGTGCATTATCTCAAAAAGAAGGAGACATGTTGATGTATTCCACAAATACATTCCAATCACAGAAAAGTCATCAGGCTAAGCCAGAGTGCACTCCGGCACCATTAGAAAGCCAGCCTGCATCAAGTACAAATTCAGTCACTAATCACATTATTTCTGCTCATAAGGTCGGGATGACTTTCAATACATCAACGGATAATATCTCCATCACCCCTTCCTCTCATACAAAATCTGAAATTGATGTCTTGCTACGCTTGAAAAGGAATTATGATGAAACTTTGCAAAGACATGATGTGAAAACAATAGTTATTACAGCTTCTAGTGGCAAATTCTGTGGGGGTTTTGATATTGGAAACTTAAGGGGATTACAAGGTGGGGTTGTACAAAATGGACGAGGACAGTTTGAACTGACAGATGTTTTAGTCAGAATCATGACCGAATTGTTTAAAGATGCAAAGAAGCCGCCAATTGCTTCTATTGATGGTCTTGCACTCGATGGTGTACTTGAGATTGCAATAACTTGTCGTGGATGCATAGTTGCACCACAGGCTCAACTCCAACTTAGAATTATCCCCGGTCTTGATAGTATACAGCGGCTTCCACACCTAGTGGACCTTTCAAAGGCACTTGAATTGACACTGTTACCGAAACTAACCAAATCTGAAGTGGCGAGTGAGTTGGGGCTTCTGGATGTTGTAGTTCCACCTGTGGAATTACTAAACACAGCTTGTGGTTGCGCATTGGACACTGCAAAAATTCGAAGGCCTTGGATAAAAAGTCTTTACCGCACTAACAAGTTAGAACCTTTGGGAGAGGCATGCGAAATCCTAAAATTTGCACGAATTCAAGCACAAAAGAGTGTTGCTAATCTCAAACATCCACATGTTTACGTCGATGTCATTGAGGAGGGAAGTGTATCTGGACCAATAGGGGGCTTGCTAACTGAACGTTCAGCAACAAATGTGCAAAGAGTTAGAAATGAAGGCTTAAATCCAAGAAGAGTCAGAAAGGTAGTTGATCGTGGTAAGGGTTTGATGGGTTCTGGCATAACCTCAACCCTAATCCTGAATGGCTATCCTGTGATCTTTAAAAGGGTAAATGATAAATTCCTTAAGTCTGATCTTGAACGTATTAAAGAAAACTTGCAGAGTCATGTGAATAAAGGAAAAATGAGTCAAGAAAAGTTTGATAGAGTATTATTCCTGGCACAGGGTATAGTTGACTATGAAAACTTTAGGGATATCGATATGGTAATCGAAGGTGTCATTGAAAATGTAGCTCTGAAACAACAAATAAAAGTGATCTCGAGAAACACTGTCCATCACATTGTCTTCTGGCAATGAATACTTCTACAATTGACTTAAACCTGATTGACCATGAAAACATGAAGCCAATGTGCAGGATCGGATTGTTGGTGCACTGTTGTCGCACAGATTGTCCAGGCACCGCGACAACGGCTCAGATTGGGGGCTGTCACCTTTATCCCCAATCTCTCTATTTAAGCTGTCTCCTTGCAAGCTAAGGGAGGTAGACCCTATTAGAAATGAAGAGGAAGAATCTAGGAGACACGGCTAAAAACACCAAATACTTGATAAAATTAACGAGATTTCACAGATTGATTATGTTAGAACCAGTGCCTTATGGAGTCAAACAAGATCCCGTTATGCAATTAAGGATAAGTATTGGATGTACAACTGCTACTAAATGACCACAATGATATTCAATAAAAAGTGTCACGATCATTTATTAAGATACTTGAGCCAAACAATAAAGCTTATTATGAAATGGTCATTGAGGTAAATGCCAGATGCTTAAAAAAATTTCCGAAATTATGATATTTCAATTATAACCCAGCTCGAAAATTAAAATATCCACAGTCAAACTTAGATAAAAAATTTAAAGCTCATTTGACTATAGAGATTTTTTATATATATATTTTCTTAAACAAATTAAAATCTATATCTAAACTTTAAAAAAATCTAAATCTAAAATCTAAATAAAACTAAAATTAAATTCTAAAACTGACTAAATTTAAAACTAAAATTTAAAAGTTAAATCCAAAAATAAAATAAAACTAAATTAAAATATGACTACCCCCAAAATCGAATTAAAGCTAACTACGCTATCTAACAAAATTGAAATAAATCAAAATTGAAAAGTAAATAACAAATCTAAGTCTAAAATAAACCTAACGCTAACATTAGAATTAAAACAAAATATTAAAATCCTAAGGCTAAACTAAATTCAACAAAGATCAAACTGTAAAAAATGAAATCTAAAATCTAAAACTAACGAATCGAAACTAATACCAAAAAAAATCAAAACGCAGATATGTAAGGGCTCAGTTTTATATGTGCGTTAATTTGATTGTTTGTTATGTTGTGCGTATGTTTGAGTTTGCAGATTGGAGCTTAGTCGTCAACGGCAGGAGAAATGGGGACGGTCGAGAAGAAGAATCGAACAGCAAAAGGGTTCGAAGGTAGATGCAAAGGAGCGAAGGTTGCAGTTCGATGACAAAGATGGAGGCGGAGGAGATAGTGTTAGAGATGAAGGGACGATTGTTGGAGCGAGGGAAGTCGACGGGTTTGCACAGCAGAGGAAATGGACGCAAGTTGAATCAATTGCAGAGAATGAATGAGACGGTGGGCTCGAGGGGAAAGAAGAGCGATGGAAAGGAAGACAGTGGCGTGAGGAAAGGTAGTGGAATGCTGGGCGGAATGAAGAGGGTGGAGACGCTAAGATGAGGAAGGTCAATGGCGAGAGATGTGAGGGCAACGTGAGGATGGCTTCGGACAGGCAAGGGACGATAGCAAGGTATGGAGCAGTCAGACGGAAGCAAAGGGATGTCAACAGATCAAATGGGAATCGAAGGGCAAATTGCAGATCAACGGGAATGAACAGCATTCAGAGTCAATAATTAAACCCAGTACATTTAAATCTCTACCTTCAAATTCAGATTTATCAAATATCGCCCAGATTTTATCCACAGTAGGAATTCAAGGGCAGATTTGGCCTTTGGAGGCTGGATCTACCTCAAATCTTTTAAAAAAATTCTGATTTAAACCCACAACCTGCAAGAAACCAGTCAGATCCTGAAGATATACACGCCAATAAAATGATTAAACCCTGACAATCTTTAAAATTATAGATTTTACAAACTAATCTACAAATCGAAGGCCCTCATGGCCATATTTGAATCCATTTCGGCACAATTTTTTAGAGATTTAAAATTTTTAGGAGAGACAAGTCTTAGAAAACCCTGCAAAACCACCAATTTCGTAAGATAGACTTGGAATTTAACAAATAATGAGCTTTTCAGATTTATGTTTATTGAGAGTCGGCTGGTCCAACCAAAGACTTCCCCAGACGCTCAATCTTAAAAACAAATTTCCCTGCACACTTAGATCTGAACCTTAGATCGATAGAGATTTAAGAAAACAACATGAGATCCTTTAGAAAAATCAAAATGTCATTTTATGAATCCAGAAAACTACACAAAATACCTGTATGCAGATTAATCCATGAAGGCCATCAATCATAAAATGCAAAAACAAAGTAGCAGAGTTTAGAGACAATTCACCACATAGATCCGAGAAGGAACATCAAAATTTGTAACCCCAAAGTCTTTATGCTTTTATTACTCAAAAATTTACAAGAGCTTCTAAGAACAAGTACAAGATCCTGAGATCGGATGACTCAAGACTGACAAAGACCTCTAAATTTATAGAACAAAATCTCCAACAGCTAGTTTGGATGATCTTTGTCAAAATAATCTCAACCGTCCAAAAGATTTAATCATCTTTTAATCAAAAGCGTTGAAAATAAAATTTTGGAGAGAAAACGAATTTATCATTTAATTCAATTTTAATTAACATAAATTTTATTTTTGAGTTAATTACCCCAAAATTTTGACTTTGACTTAACCACCAAGGCCCAAAGGTCCAAAATTTCTTAAAATTCTCAATATTCCCTTGGCCTGGGGCTTTTAAAATCATTTTCCAAGGACCCACAAATTTTGCCTTTAAAGATTTAATCCTAACTTAGGACCCTAAATTAATTAAATTTCTGGTTTAAGATTTTTTAAATTAATTGACCAGAAAATTTAATTAATTGACTGAGAGGGGATTTTAATTATTTTTCCAACCCTCTTTACATGAGATAATACATTTACATACATGAAGGGGGAATACCCATTCGTATAGACCCTCAAATAAATACCCAGTTCTGCGACTCAAAATATGATCTAGTAGACCAAGTAACTCAAACTACTTTTACAAGGACTTGATAGAAAACACTAGGACTCACTTAGCATGCTGATGACAAAATCCACCCTAGCTTTGGGGTGAAGTTGGAAGGAAAAACTCTGTCGATCACTTACGTGAATCAGTGAGACAAAAAACCTCCTAGGATGGAAATCATCAACAACATACTAGGATTACCTAGGTTGTTACATACATTGACGGTCTTACTTAGATCATTTACATCATAACATGCAGAATGGGTTTACATCATTTATAAAAAATTTCGTCTGTCGATGAAATCAAGATGACACGAGCCTCGAATATGATAAGTCCCATTTGAAAAAATGGGGGTGTACTGCTGTGGGGTCGTTGACAAAGTGTGGGCAACATCTGGCTCTACTTGGGGACACGTTGCTTCATTGAAGGAATGTGAGAATCCAGAATCTGCATCCAAGCAACACACAAGATTACATAAGTAGCATCCATCCAAATATCATCATATAACATTAAACTCATGAAAAATAGAAGCTCTTCTTTTATTTATTATTCTACTTAACATGAAAAGTAAATCTACTCTAACTGCAAAATGAAACGCTGAAATAACAAGGTGTAAGGTTAGAGATACAATACAAAGGATGCCCTGTGGCATCAGATGTGCTCAATATAGTGCATGCTGAGCATTTGCCTGCTTTCAGGCAAGTCTGTGGACTGCTTTTCAGATGTGCCATGTCCAATCTTGCTAATTGTAGGACTCTGTCTTATCCGAATGTCAAGCTGCTCTCGACCATCAAACGAATCAAACCACTTACTTCTTCTTTTTTGCTTCTTTCTCTTCTTCTGAGTGGGTTATGATGTCAGTAATGAGACCATTGTAGATTTCTTGTCCTCATCTTGAAGAAGTTTGTACAAAATATCTGAAGAACCTGGAGTGTGACCAATATTATTCTGGATATACTCTGTCAATGGTGACACATAAGTTTGGTCTTTCTCAACATCCTTTGAAACCATAGTTAAATCCTCTGTGTGATGAGATGGGAATGGCTTTAGCAGACAAGAAGTCTTATGATCTGTTGATGAATCTTCATAATCAAATTTCGGCTGAAACTTTTGTATATGTAATTTTTCCATTTTTTCCAACCTTTTTTGTATGGAACTCATCTCCAACAAGTGATTTTCCTTCATGGTAGTCATTTCCTGGGTGTGTCTTGCTTCCATTGCAATCATATGATTCTGTATAATGGACATCTGATTAGAATGATTAACTTCCATTATCTTTAACCTATTTTCCATGACATTTATTTCCTGTGCATGACTTGCTTCCATGGAAGTTATCTTATTTTGAAGACTGATTTGGTTAGCTTCCATGTTTTGAATCATTTGCGTATGATTGGGTTGCACATCCTTAATCATCTGAGCTGGTTCCTTAACCTGACTTTCATGATCTTCTATATGCATGTGATAGTCCTTACCAATGACATTAATTTGATGGCTCGACCCTGCCATTCTACTATCCATGATTCTTTTGACAACATGGCAAGTAACTTCCTCATGAAGAGCATTACAGGCTCTACAATAAGGCAAAGCTTCATCCACAAGATTTGCAAACTCAAGTTGATTTGCCGGTCTCTGCTCATTAGATAGGCCTCTTTCCTGCAATGCATTATTATTTCTAGGTTGGGAATTCTGCGTTTGAGCCCTTTCCATTTGAACCAACCTAGCCTGTAAGACACTTATTTCCTTAGCATGTTCAGAGATCAATTTCGCTTGATTAAGCTCCATGCTTTCAAGCTTTTGCATTAACTTTTTCATAGGGTCATCATCATCTTTTTCAGTTTCTTTTCCCTTAGAATCTGTCAAAGACCTATCAAAATCTGGAGTTTCAGACTTCCCAGATGCCCTTTTATCTTTTTCAAGCTCTTCAGCTAAAGATTGACAAGCCTTATAATTTGCAGTTTTAGCCGGCCTTAACTCATATGAAGTATCAGAATCAAAAGCATCAATGTAAAAATTCAGAAGAGATCCATCAGGAGGTTTATGAGTTTGAGATATTTCTTGAAGGATACCATTAAATCTCCTATTAAATTCTTCAATCATTTCATTTTCTTTCTTTTTTATGGTACTGATCTCTCTCATCAAATGCCTATCTTCCCTTTTATCACCATATTTTTCCTTAAAGGCAGCTACAATTGATTCAAAAGTATCAAATGAATTATCAGGTTTTTCCGTAAACCATTCAACAACATCCTCGCCAAAAGTAAGAACAAAAGTTTTCATCTTTACATCATCGAAATTATTATTTGCAACTGCAAATCTATTCCACCAGTTAGTGAAAGCAAACAAATTAGATTTGACACTAACTGCTTCATTTCCTTGAAAAGATGGTAATTTATCCATTTGAGGGACATCATGGGGATAACCCTGAATATTAGCAAAATTACACGGGGCAAATACATCCATGATATCGTTTTTAGGATTTTAGAAATAGATCCGTGTTCAAGAATAGTCAAAAGGTCCTCAAGAAGCAAACTTCTTAGCAGGAACTCTTGTAAGAAATGAAAGAATTGGAGTCGCCACTTGAACATGAAACTAATTCTAAAACAGAAGAAATAATCAAGAGATAGCAGATGGATATTAGGGGGGATTCTTGTCTGGGAGTAAAAAGATGAATAAGTGGAGTCGCCACCCAAACAAGAAGCCAACTGAAATGTCCAGGTGCTAAAGATGAAATGATTAGTGATATGATGAAAGATAAGGCGATAAAATATGAAGAGATGAAAAGACGCCAGAAAATGTGATCCACTGCGACAGGCTAATGAATGGCGAAAGAAGATTTGAAGATTATAAAATGTCATTAAGACCAAGGACAGAAAAAACTCTATCCTCGGCAACGGCACCAAAAAATGTTGTCGCACAGATTGTCCAGGCACCGCGACAACGGCTCAAATTGGGGGTTGTCACCGTTATCCCCAATCTCTCTATTTAAGCAATCTCATTGCAATTTAAGGGAGGTAGACCCTATTAGAAATGAAGAGGAAGAATCTAGGAGACAGCTAAAAACACCAAATACTTGATAAAATTAACGAGATTTCACAGATTGATTATGTTAGAACCAGTGCCTTATGGAGTCAAACAAGATCTCGTTATGCAATTAAGGATAAGTATTGGATGTACAACTGCTACTAAATGACCACAATGATATTCAATAAAAAGTGTCACAATCATTTATTAAGATACTTGAGCCAAACAACAAAGCTTATTATGAAACGGTCATTGAGGTAAATGCCAAATGCTTAAAAAAATTTCCGAAATTATGATATTTCAATTATAACCCAGCTCGAAAATTAAAATATCCACAGTCAAACTTAGATAAAAAATTTAAAGCTCATTTGACTATAGAGAAATTTTTTGAAATATATATATATATATATTCTTAAACAAATTAAAATCTATATCTAAACTTTAAAAAAATCTAAATCTAAAATCTAAATAAAACTAAAATTAAATTCTAAAACTGACTAAATTTAAAACTAAAATTTAAAAGTTAAATCCAAAAATAAAATAAAACTAAATTAAAATCTGACTACCCCCAAAATCGAATTAAAGCTAACTACGCTATCTAACAAAATTGAAATAAATCAAAATTGAAAAGTGAATAACAAATCTAACTCTAAAATAAACCTAACACTAACATTAGAATTAAAACCAAATATTAAAATCCTAAGGCTAAACTAAATTCAACAAAGATCAAACTGTAAAAAATGAAATCTAAAATCTAAGACTAACGAATCGAAACCAATACCAAAAAAAATCAAAACGCAGATATGTAAGGGCTCAATTTTATATGTGCGTTAATTTGCTTGTTTGTTATGTTGTGCGTATGTTTGAGTTTGCAGGTTGGAGCTTAGTCGTCGATGGCAGGAGAAATGGGGACGGTCGAGAAGAAGAATCGAACGGCAAAAGGGTTCGAAGGTAGATGCAAAGGAGCGAAGGTTGCAGTTCGATGACAAAGATGGAGGCAGAGGAGATAGCGTTAGAGATGAAAGGACGATTGTTGGAGCGAGGGAAGTCGACGGGTTTGCACAGCAGAGGGAATGGACGCAAGTTGAATCGATTGCAGAGAATGAATGAGACGGTGGGCTCGAGGGGAAAGAAGAGCGATGGAAAGGAAGATAGTGGCGTGAGGAAAGGCAGTGGAATGCTGGGCGGAATGAAGAGGGTGGAGACGCTAAGATGAGGAAGGTCGATGGCGAGAGATGTGAGGGCAGCGTGAGGATGGCTTCGGACAAGCAAGGGACGGTAGCAAGGTATGGAGCAATCAGACGGAAGCAAAGGGATGTCAATAAATCGAATGGGAATCGAAGGGCAAATTGCAGATCAACGGGAATGAACAACATTCAGAGTCAATAATTAAACCCAGTACATTTAAATCTCTGCCTTCAAATTCAAATTTATCAAATATCGCCCAGATTTTATCCACAGTAGGAATTCGAGGGTAGATCTGGCCTTTGGAGGCTGGATCTGCATCAAATCTTTAAAAAAAATTCTGATTTAAACCCACAACCTGCAAGAAACCAGTCAGATCCTGAAGATATACACGCCAATAAAATGATTAAACCCTGACAATCTTTAAAATTACAGATTTTATAAACTAATCTACAAATCTGAGGCCCTCATGGCCAAATTTGAATCCATTTCGGCGCAATTTTTTAGAGATTTAAAATTTTTAGGAGAGGCTCAAGTCTTAGAAAACCCTGCAAAACCACCAATTTCGTAAGATAGACTTGGAATTTAACAAATAACGAGCTTTTCAGATTTATGTTTATCGAGAGTCGACTGATCTAACCGAAGACTTCCCCAGACGCTCAATCTTAAAAACAAATTTCCCTGCACACTTAGATCTAAACCTTAGATCGATAGAGATTTAAGAAAACAACATTAGATCCTTTAGAAAAATTAAATGTCATTTTATGAATCCTGAAAACTACACAAAATACATGTATGCAGATTAATCCATGAAGGCCATCAACCATAAAATACAAAAACAAAGTAGCAGAGTTTAGAGACAATTCACCGCATAGATCCGAGAAAGAATATCAAAATTTGTCACCCCAAAGTCTTTATGCTTTTATTCCTCAAAAATTTACAAGAGCTTCTAAGAACAAGTGCACAATCCTGAGATCGGAAGACTCAAGACTGACAAAGACCTCTAAATTTATAGAACAAAATCTCCAACGGCTAGATTGGATGATCCTTGTCAAAATAATCTCAACCGTCCAAAAGATTTGATCATCTTTTAATTAGGAGCGTTGAAATTAAAATTTTGGAGAAAAAACGAATTTATCATTTATTTCAATTTTAATTAACATAAAATTTTATTTTTGAGTTAATTACCCCAAAATTTTGACTTTGACTTAACCACCAAGGCCCAAAGGTCCAAAATTTCTTAAAATTCTCAATATTCCCTTGGCCTGGAGCTTTCAAAATCATTTTCCAAGGACCCACAAATTTTGCCTTTAAAGATTTAATCCTAACTTAGGACCCTAAATTAATTAAATTTCTGGTTTAAGATTTTTTTTAAATTAATTGACCAGAAAATTTAATTAATTGACTGAGAGGGGATTATAATTATTTTTCCAACCCTCTTTTACATGAGATAATACATTTACATACATGAAGGGGGAATACCCATTCATATAGACCCTCAAATAAATACCCAGTTCTGCGACTCAAAATATGATCTAGTAGACCAAGTAGCTCAAACTACTTTTACAAGGACTTGATAGAAAACACTAGGACTCACTTAGCATGCTGATGACAAAATCCACCCTAGCTTTGGGGTGAGGTTGGAGGGAAAAACTCTGTCGATCACTTACATGAATCAGTGAGACAAAAAACCTCCTAGGATGGAAATCATCAACAACATACTAGGCTTACCTAGGTTGTTACATACATTGACGGTCTTACTTAGATCATTTACATCATAACATGCAGAATGGGTTTACATCATTTATAAAAATTGTCGTCTGTCGATGAAATCAGGATGACACGAGCCTCGAATATGATAAGTCCCATTTGAAAAAATGGGGGTGTACTGCTGTGGGGTCGTTGACAAAGTGTGGGCAACAGTGCACATTTTTTCAGTCCTACACGTATAATGGTTCTCCTAGAAACAGAGGCACTGGACTACACTGGATTGGCAGTTAATCTCGTGTTTTTTTCATATACTCAATCAGCTATACTCTTGACAGACATTGATATTGCCTCCATAATGGGCATAGGATACCCACCCTACAGGGGCAGTGTTACACTCTGGGCAGATTCTCTTGTAACAAAATACATTTATTCCAAATTGAAGATCTGGGTTGCATATGATAATGATGATGATAGAATTTACTCTGTCAAGGATTGATCAAAGGTCAGAATGAACCTTCAATATAATATTTTAATGGGGAGTACTATGAAGAATTTGATGGGAATAAATTTGGAAGGTGAACGTGATGCTCAGAAACTGACCAGTGTACATTTCATTAGCAAGAATATTGGAAATTTCCTCTTTAAAAGCATGCCTCAAATGCTATACTTCAATCCCAAAATGATTGGCGTTGATCTGTGTGAAAGGGAAATTGTATTGCAGATCACTTTCTATCTTCAACAGCATTTTGATGCACATCGATCTGATCTGATTTCAAATATCAAGGAAGAAGAGCAACGTGGGCAGCAGCAGAGTTTGTCATTGCTTGAGAACAAGCAATGTCGGGAAGGGGGACTGTAATGTTCCCTGTAAATTAATCGCTCAAAAAGACGAAGTAGCCTATCAATCCCCATAGGCTATAGTCTGTAATAAAGGGGAAACCCCAAAAATCCCCACTATGGGCGAGTTTTGGGGCAGTTGGGTGAAAAAACCCACAGTTGGGCCTTGGAGTAAAATTTACTCAATCGATAAGGAAAGTGAGACCCCTCTAGGAAATCTATAAATATGGAAGGATTGAATTCAATTAGGATCATCATTGATTGGATCATTATCTCAGTTTTTCTTGATCCTGAGGCTCTGAGGTTTTTAAGACCCCATTTCTCTTGTCAATTTTGGTGGTGAAAGATTCCACCCTAGTTGACATTTCTTCAATTTTTTCTCTCAGTCTTGGCAGAGGAATTTTATTGAGGAAGAAAGTTTCTATTAATTGTTTTGTCCTCGGCACAGGGACATCCATGAAGGTCAGCAAATTTTCTGTGAAAAACGATTATGGTTTTGGGCACAGGAATGTCCTTTGGAAGACATCGAATCCTCTGTTTTATAATATCATTCTGGCACGAAAATTACAGTTGAGGGATAACAGAATTCTGTTAACTTGGTGTTGTGTTATTGTACAGGAACCTCAGCTTGGAAAGGCAGTGGACTTATCTTACCATTCACAGAATGATTATTGGGAAGGCAGTGGAAGTTTCGTGCTTGGCTTAGCGAAAATTCTTGAAGGAGTACCATGCCAATGTGAGTTCCATCCATAGCAAGTTGCTCTATACTTCTGTGACAGCTGAAACTCTCCTATGGCCAACCAATTCCAAGTAATGTTGGCATGTGTAACTAACTGAGGCAGGAACCCCAAGACGTCTGAAGCGAACAGGGAAATTGTCAGAATACTCCGGTGTGAAGAGAATTCCCGTAACAGGTCGTAACGTTACCCGAGCAAACCGCGCATTCCGGAATAGGATCCATTTGTGGAAGAGACTCTGTTTGGGCAGGCCGCATATTCTGGCACAAATTCTGAGTTTTTATGGACATGTTGACCAACGTTGACCGCAGGGTGTTGACTCTGACTGACTGAGTTTTGATCTCTGTTTTGGGCTGACTTTGACCTGTTTAAGAGGCTGAGTTCCTTGCTAGTTTGACCGAGCTAATTGGAGGCCATCTGACTGTTGTTTGAGCACTGTTGACTGAACTGGCTAAGGCATTTTGACTGCTGTTGACTTTTTAGAATTGCAGACTTTCATCAAGCTGATCAGATTTGACTTTGACTTCATCAGTTGGATATTGGTTTGGATACTTTGCAAAAGTCAAGTCACATTTACTTTGACTTTCATCATTGTACTCTATTGGATATTCTCTCTCTGCTGAACATTTGATATTTGATAATAAGAAGGATTGATTAAGGATTTTACCCCTCTGGCAGTTTTTTCCCTAGCTCCAAATATCTGTGTTCTATTGTCTTGACTTGTCTTCTATTGTTTATGTTCTATCTACAGTTACTATCAATGTGAATTAATGGTTTATGTGATTTCTATTGGAAATTAAAGTGGAATTGTCATTGGGCTAATAAAAGGACATTGAAGTAATTGTTGCAAGCATAGAGCATACCATTGTTATCTAAAATTAACACTTCTAATAGTAGTCTTTCCACACATTTGAATCTGGGCAGTAGACTGAATCTGGGCAACAGACTGAATCTTTCTGGGCAGCAGACTAAAACTTCTAGGAAGCCTCAGGAGGTCGAATTTCGGTTTGTTCCTGGGCAGTTTGACTGTAGGTTGACTAAGATCTTTCTGAGCAGCAGACTAAAACTTCTAGGAAGCCTCAGGAGGTCGAATTTCGGTTTGTTCCTAGGCAGTTTGACTGTAGGTTGACTAAGATCTTTCTGGGCAGCAGACTAAAACTTCTAGGAAGCCTCAGGAGGTCGAATTTCGGTTTGTTCCTGGGCAGTTTGACTGTAGGTTGACTAAGATCTTTCTGGGCAGCAGACTAAAACTTCTAGGAAGCCTCAGGAGGTCAAATTTCGATTTGTTCCTGGACAGTTTGACTGTAGGTTGACTAAGATCTTTCTGGACAGTTAGGCCAGGTTTGACTTGTGCTGATTTATTGTAATATTTCAAATTGAAATTTACAACACATAACAGATACATGAACTAAGCTATACAAAATAAATTTTACTACACATGCACTAGTCAATAAAACACAAGGAATAGGGCGAATAAATAAGCCATTTTATTAATGTGGACAATCAAGTACATCAGATGTTAAGAATGATAGAACCTTGCCTTGCTACTACAAACTATGCAAAACCCAGGTGAGAGTACAATGTTTAAGTACCGGAGAGGTTCTCCACCAAAAATTGTGCCCTTCCAGAAAATGTTGTTGCTAGTTGCTAAATGGAACTCAAATTTCTACCCTGAAGAGTGTCTGGAATGAGTTGAAACTTTGTGAGTGGCTTCCTCATTAGATACCCAGGAAAACCTAGAAATATCAAATGGACCCAAGGGGTAGAATGGCTCGCCCCTAATAATTGCGCTCTACTCTAGAAATATTGTTGTTGTTGTTGTAATGGAGCTTAGATTTCAGCCCTCAAATCTGCTCAGAAAATTCTGAAAAATTGACCGGAGACTCCTTGCACCAAACCTACAAAAACCCAGAATGGGTTTGGTTTGAATCCACCAAACCCTGGTGACCCCCAACAAGTGCAGATTGCCCATTCTAGCGAGAAAACGCCCGACAGTATTGATACTACTGAATTATGCCCAAATCCACCATAGGAAATTTCTACCAACTCCTACTAAATTCTTCCCTAAGGAATACATCCTATCTCCAGCCCTTATCTCTCACAAATCCACTTCTTTAAACCCTTGCGGCCACTTGGTCAATAGCTTTTGCACCCCTGCCAAAAGATAGAAAAATCAATCGAGATGTGACCTCTAATCCATCTGACAAATCGTTGTCCAAACCTAGGTCTAACAATAGAAAATTCTGTAAGCCCTGAGAATATGTCCCACACTTGCTCCTATAATGTGCTCCCTTGCTCCCACAAAAATACCTTTGTGCCCAAGGAAATGTTATGCTGACCCAGGTAAACTCTTTGCAATGATGGCAGTGAGCTTTGAAATGAGTCCCCCAAGGGTGCCTCACTAGGGAGACACTCGCAGTTCTCTAAAACGAGGGTGGAATTCCTGCTCCCAAATTCCTTGTGTTGAACAGCACAGGGTGTTTTGGCCTAGGTTGCGGGGAAGCTTCAAACTCCCTTCGCTCCCGTTTCCGAAACGCGCTCCGTGCGGGAGCGTTTCGGAAACGCGCTCCCGAAAACGCTTCCTGACGGAAGCGTTTCGAGCCTTTGAGCTGTTGGCAGCTCTGGCACCCGGGAGCGTTTCGAGGCAGCTCGGGAGCGAACACTCACACAGAGCACTTAGACGTTCATCTTTGGGAGCATTTTCATGTTGAACGATCGAGGAGCGTTCGCTCTTTGATACTACGACAAAAACGTTCCATGGCCGCGTTCCCGGCAAAAAAAACGTTTCCCACCGCGCGGAAATTTTTTTGAGAAAAATCGAATTGTTTAAAACGGCGGGGGGGTTTCATTTTGCATTTTATTGTTTGTTGAGTTGAGAGAGAGAGCAATAAGGAGAGCAAGGAGAGTGCAAGGCTGACAGGAGAGCAAGGAGCAAAGCTGACAGGAGAGCAAGGAGCAAGGCTGACAGGAGGATTGCAAGAAAGAGGTAGGCCTTTTAATCCAATTTTGTATTTTCTAGGATGAATTTGTAGATTGTTAAATTGTTTAAAAATGAAAACTTGAATTTTTCTTGAATCTTGCATTTTATTGGATTTAAAACTTTAAAAATGAATTGTTTTTTTCCTATGTTGCATTTCCTATTCCCATTTGGCATTTTTCCATTTGTTTTGCAGGCTAGAAACTTGAAACTTGTTTCCATCATGGCTATATGGCTAGGGATTTTTCTCATGTTGGTTCCTTTCTTTGTGATAATGGTGTTGGAGAGTGCTAGAAGAAAGAGGCAAATCAGAGAAGAGGAGGATGAAGAGGAGGGTTATGGTGGATCTGAAGAAAATCCTGAAGAGGAGGAGGATTATGCTGAGGAGGAAGTGGGGAGTGGAGACCTTGAGAACATAGAATCCCCAACTAAACAAGACCAATATCCTTTGTGGAAATATGTTCAGAAAATGGAAGGAGGGAAAGGTGGTGGAACCACTAAATTTATTTGCCCCCATTGCAATAAACAATACCATGGTTCATACACCCGTCTGAGAAGGCACCTTTGTGGGATAATGCCAGGAGATGGAACTAAAAATGTTGGAATCAAAGTTTGTACTTATGTGCCAGCACCACACAGAGAGATATATAGGAAGGAAGAGGGGGTTGCCCTACAGAGATCATTTAAAAGATCTAGGGGTTTCGTTGATTCAGGCCCAACACATCATGGACAAACAAGTTCAACTTCCACCCATGCTAGTGGTTTTGGAGGCAGTGGCATTGGATTAAGGCGTAGAACCATATCCGATTTCCTAGACGAAGGGTGTAGGAATGATGTGGATTCAAAAGTTTACCGGTTTCTATATGCATGTGGGGTGCCATTCAATGTTCTTCGCTCACCTTATTGGCATGAAATGGTTTCTGCCATTAATGATGCCCTCAAAGGATACAAAAGCCCTGGGTATGACAAGGCCAGAACCGTGGGTCTTGATCATGAAAGAGCTAAAATAAACAATTCTTTGGCTAGAATGACAAGTTCGTGGAATGAGCATGGGTTGTCCATTGTCTCTGATGGATGGACCAATGTAAAAGGAAACCATTGATAAATGTTTTAGCTGTGTCGGTTAGTGGTGCAGTCTTCCTGGCAGCTTATGATTATTCAGAGAAATTCAAAACCGACATTAACATTGCAAAACCATTACTTAAAACACTGGGCCATACAATGTCATACAGGTCATCACTGATAATGCTGCTAACTGTAAGGCAGCAGGAGCAATTATTGAGGATAAATACCCCAACATTTTTTGGTCTGGGTGTTTGGTTCACACAATGAACCTTTTGATGCATGATATCATAAAAAAAAAACAACCTCAATTCAAATGGCTTGGTGATTTGTACAAGAGAGGTAAAAAAATGATCAAATTTATTACAAATCATAGCAATACCCATGGGCTTTTCCGTACTCACTCCAAATTGGAGTTGTTGAAAATAGCAAAAACTAGATTTGCTAGCTACTACCTCACCTTCAGGCGCCTTTTGAAGGTAAGAGAGTCATTGGCTGCAATGGTATCAAGCCCACACTGGCAGCTATTAAAGGACAGGGCGGCAACAATAGTTGACAGGCAAGGTTTCGAACATGTGGAGGAGACCGCCCTTGACCCTTTGTTTTGGGCACGTATGAGGGAAATTGTGAGTTTTACCAAGCCAATTTATAACATGATTCGCTTTGCAGATACTGATAAACCAGTGATTGGAGAGGTTTATGAGCAAATGGATAGCATGTTGGGGCAAATAAAAGATATTGTTAAGGATAATGATCCCAACTTGTATGATATGATTCATGACTGTGTGTGTGCACGGTGGAATAAACTCAATGTTCCGCTACATGCTTTGGCATATATCCTTACGCCAAAATATTACTCTCCATCTTGGTTGGGCCAACCTGCACCTAAAGGTGGGGTTAGGGTGAAACCTCACACAGATCCAGAGGTACAAGAAGGGTACATGAAGGCATTGGACAAATTGGTACCTGACAGGGAAGAGTGTGCTAGATTGCGCCTTGAATTAGGCAAATACTTCAGCTGCACTGCTAACTTTGGTTCTTTCCATGCAATGGAAGACAGGGATAGATTTGATGCTCTCACATGGTGGGAAGCATATGGCGGCATGGGACTTTTGCCAAAGTTGGCTAAAAAAGTTCTCTCACAAGTTGTGAACACTTCTTCTACAGAGAGGTGTTGGAGCACCTACAGCTTTATACACAATGTGAGAAGAAACAGGCTGAATGAAAACCGAGCTGAAAGCTTGGTTTATGTGCATTATAACTTGAGGTTGTTGAGCCATTACTGTGATCGGGCAAATGAGGATCAATCATACAGAGTCTGGGACAACAACCCAGAGGATGATAATTTGGAGGACGGGGACGGCACGTTACATCTGGAAGAATTGGAAGCAGAACTTTATAGGGATGATGATGAAGCATCAGCAGCACCGCCACACACAGGGCCAGTCCCACCATCTACTGGTAGCAGTGCGGGTGCCAGTGCCAGTGCCACTCCTCGATATCACACTATTGTTCCTTTGCAAATCCAGCCTCCACCTTCTAGTCGTGGTCGTGGTACTCCTGAGAGTACTAGAAGACCAACATTTCCTCGTGGCTCACAAAAATTAGACATTTCTCGTGGGCGTGGCAAGGGGCCAGCCAGATAAAATATATTTGTTGTTTACTATTTTCTATTTGTTGTTGACAGTTGAACAGTTGAAACTTGACTTGCTACTGATTTCATATATTTAAATTTTTAATGAAGTTGGCAATTATAAGTTTACTGTTTACAAGTCATTATGAATTATGAATATGATGCTTCATGAAAGTTATATGGTGATCAATGAATCAATGATGATAAATGTTATATAATATCAATGATGATAAATGTATATTGTAATTGAATTTTGAAATCAATGAATCAATGATGATAAATGTTAGATATTGAAATTTGAAATCAATGATGATAAATATTATATATCAATGATGATAAATGTATATTGAATTTTGAAATCAATGAATCAATGATGATAAATGTTAGATATTGAAATTTGAAATCAATGATGATAAATGTTATATATCAATGATGATAAATGTATATTGAATTTTGAAATCAATGATGATAAATGTTAGATATTGAAATTTGAAATCAATGATGATAAATGTTATATATTGAATTTTGAAAGCTTGAAACCTTCAGATTGATGATTTGCGAGACTCAAGAGTCAATATGTTGTATGCTTCCAACTCGTGGGCGTGGTTGATGAAGATTATAACTTCTAGATGATTGAGGTTATATGATTCAATCTATGTTTTTATGTTTTTTATGTCTAATTCATCATTCTACATGTTTTTGTTGACATATATGCATCAAAATATAAAAAATATTAAAGTATATATATATATATATATATATAAACGCTCCCGAAAACGCTCCGGACCCGGAAACTTTTAAAAATGGCGCTCCGCGCTTCGCTCCTGCGCCCGCTTCCAAGTAACCTTGGTTTTGGCTATGCAGCTCATGAGAACTAGTATTGAATTGTAAAATGACAAAGATATCCAAATGAGAACCTCCATGCTCTATTTATAATGTTGGCCTCCAAGAAGTGTGAATTGCTCCATTGGGTCGAATTTCCTTCTCTTGTTGCCCCCACATTCCACTAGAGCTATAATTTTCCATTTCCCCCAAGTCCCATACGCCAAAAATGTCTCCAATGCCCATATTACAAAATTGTGCTATGCTTAGCATCTCCCCAATAAACTTTGTTAATCCCCTTGAATGAAAAATCAAAATCGGGGATATTACATTTAATGGTCTTACTTGACCAAGTTTGACTGGAAAAATCAGATTGTATATCTTGTTGAATTGGACAACTTCTCTAAGAAAAAGTTGTTGGGATTTTCCCTAGCTAGGGTTTTCTCAGGGCAAAATTTGTGTCTCTTGTGTTTGGTTGTCTCTTCATGATCCTATGGTCATTATTGTTTTTTTGTTGAATTTTTCTATATATAATTGCTTAATAATGTATGTGGCACAAAATGAATTGGTTAAGAAATCATGGAAAGTAATTATCGTATTAGAAGGTCATGAAATATCAACATCAACATCCCCTTTGCTCAAGTCGAATTCATCCAAGTACTTGAAATAAGATGCCTTTTCTTTTTTCTTTATTGACTTGCCTTTCACTTTGAGTAAATTGACCTTTTCCATCCTCAACTTGGTCCTATCTTCACTTTAATTTGCTTGAAAGGCTCTCCTAGCCCACAAGCGTGTAGCCAAACCCCAAGAAAGATGCCCCCCAAGTGTATATCTCCAATCCTTTGATTGATTTGCCACCTCCGGGACATGGGTTATCCTGAAAAATATTTTTAGATACTTCTTGACACTTGCATGCTTTATTTGACCAAGATTTGACCTCATTTTGCCTCATGAAAGCCCACAAGTACCATAAAAGGAGGATGGCTCCCTTTGACTGAATATATCTCCCTGTTGTTTTGACATTTTTAAAAATTCCATGTGGCATGAAAAGTATAAAATATTTTGAGAAATCTTGGTAGGAATATGTGAACAATTCCCCTTCCACTTTGTGTTCTCAGAATTGGATGGGTTGTTCTGCCTTTGTGTTAATTTTGGGCAACTAGGTCCAAACTCCATGTTGCACTGCTCATATGACGATGGTCATATTTTTGTTGGATTCCTCTTTCGGAGAGGTGCAAGATTGATCTTAAAAATCATCTTGTTTGGATGAGAAAAACATTTATTTTGAATTTATTTTCCACATGTGCAAGGTCGGCCAGATTTGTAATGTAAGCTCACATGCCTAATAGATGTGTCACACACCCTCATTGATGGATATAAATTGGAGAGACTTGGAGGCCATTTTCTCATCAACTCATCACACATTCTCTCATTGTGATCTAATTGGTTCGATATCCTTTGGAGGCCTTTCTTCCCTCACATGTGTCGAGCGTAACTGTTGTTTTCTGCGGATCTGTTTAGGGCCTTTTGCTGCAGCATTGACCATAGTCAACCCTTGGTCATTTGACCTCCAACTTCTGCCAAAAATCCGATTTTAGGAGGTTGTACTGCTAGGCACTAAAATCGAGGAATTTCGGGCTGTTTGACTGAAGCCCTAATTTGCTACGTTGACTTTTCTGTTGCTGCCTACGTTGACTTTGGGTTGCATACGTTGACTTGTGATGAGCTATCTTTGAGGGCTGTGGGTGTGACACATGAAGGATTGGTTCACCGAGAAAGACTTTGTTGGTTGAAGCATCCTGTTGACTATCATAACGCAACAATATCTCATATCTTTGTGTATAAAAACTTTCGGTAAAAATCACATGTAAGAAATTTTTTGTCGACGCGTTTCGAACCAGCCAATGTGGTTCATCTTGTCCTGCTGATGAACCACATTGGCTGGTTTGAATCGTGTCGACAAAAATTTTCTTACATGTGATTTTTATCGAAAGTTTTTAAACACAATTTATGGATCACAGAAGCCAAATTCCTAAAATCTCATATATTTGCTGGACAAAAGGAATTGTAAATCTGATCTATATTTGGCTTGTCTTCTATTGATTCATTATTGTGTTCTATCAGCATTTTACGTTCATGTTTATGTGATTGCTATTTTGTATCGAACCTAAGAAAAGATTGAAGTAAAAGTGCATCAAGCATAGAACACCATGGTTATCTAAATTTAACATGGGATCAGAGCTGAGGTGAAGACAAAATCCAAGAGTTCAAGCTTGTGTTAGAAGCAATCACTGAAGGAAGAAATACTATCAAGGACAAATGGCCTCCTCAACCTACAAGGGTTTCAAGGCTGATGATAAATTGACTGATAAGTCTAATTATCATGCATGGAAGATGTCCTTGGATTTGGTGCTAGAAGATCAAGATGTCATGGACTATGTGATGGGGAAGATTCAAGAGCCTCCATCAAATGTAGCTACTACCATGAAGACAAAGTATAGAAAAGGGGAAATCAAAGCAAAGATGATTATCCGAGAAGCTATTCATAAGCACTTGGTTGCTTACATTTCTGAGATGAAGACATCTAAGGAGATGTATGATAAGCTGGTGAGCATGTTCAGGGCTAGCAATGCTAATCAAATCCTTTTTTTCAAGAATCAATTGAAGAATATCAAGAAGGGCAAGAAGGAATCTATTCAATCCTATTTTATGAGGCTCACTGAAATCACTAATAACCTCCTAGCTATTGGGGAAGCAATATCTGATTGAGAAATGGTTCTTATTGCACTTGGAGGTCTCCCCCATGATTGGCATGTATTCAATACCACTATTCTTAATAATAATGTGATTCCTGATTTTGATGAAATATTGATGAGATGCACTCAAGAGGAAACAAGGATGATGGAGTATGCCTCTAATGGTAATGGAAGTGACCCTACTACCTTCGCCGTTCATGCAAAGAAGAAAAACAATGGTGGCCTGAGAAATCAAAACCATGGAAAGGCGAGGCCCAAAGGAAGGAAGGGAAGATGTTACACTTGTAACGAGACTGGTCACTATGCAAGAGAGTGCCCTGATAGAAGGGACTCTCCCAGGGATGATGCAACAACAACTCGAGAAGGAATGGCAGGAATAACAGGTTCCAAGGAAAAAGGAAGGCTCCCTCTGATCGTATTGGAAATGGGCAACCTTTCAAGAGGTCAAAAAATTCCAAGTACGATGAATCTAATGTTGTTGATAATAAGAGAAATGAATTTATTCATGTCTCTTCCCTCTCTATTGCATCTCCACCCGACACCCTAGATGTTTGGGTGATTAATAGTGGTGCTTCAAGGCACCTCTCTGGTTATAAAGAAGCCCTTTCTGATTTGGTTGAGAAGGATACTAATTTGAAAATTATCCTTGGAGATAATGCCACCTATCCTGTGAAAGGGACAGGGACTGTGACCCTCCATCTATCTCAAGGTCAAGTCCTTTGATTACAAGATGTGTTGTATGTACCTGATTTGAAGAAGAATCTTGTGTCCATATCAGCAATGGAATACAAAGGGTTCAAGGTGGCATTCGTTGATGGAAAGGTACGAATCTGGAATAAGAACTTCAAGGAAGCTCTTTCTATTGGTTCTAGAGTTGATACACTCTACCAGGTTGGAGGAAGCCCATTGGGGGCTATGACCTATTATATTTGCACCTGTGGCCCGCTACACCACCATCCGATCTATTATTGCCCTTGCTGCAACGCAAGAATGGAGTCTCCATCAGATGGATGTGAAAACCGCTTTTCTGCATGGTTCTCTAAAGGAAGAGGTGTATGTGGAGCAACCTCTGGGTTTCAAAGTCCGTGATAGAGACACCCATGTATGCAGGTTGAAGAAAGCCCTCTATGGGTTGAAGCAAGCCCCCAGGGCTTGGTATGAGAGGATAGATATCTACTTCATGAAGTTGGGCTTCACTCGAAGTAATGTTGATCCGAACCTTTATTTTAAGGTTGATAGAGAAAGGCCTCTCATTCTGGTTCTCTATGTGGACGATCTCTTCCTGGCAGGTGTTGATCCTCTCATTCATCAATGTAAAAGGGAGCTAGCTTCCGAGTTTGAGATGAAAGACCTAGGACTGATGCACTACTTCCTAGGCTTGGAGGTCTAGCAGAGGCCAGGCAAGATTTTCCTTTCTCAAGGAAAATATGTCGTGAAGCTGTTGGAGAGATTTGGTATGGTGGACTGTAAGGCTTTGTCGACACCGATGGAACTCAACTTTAAGAAGTTGAGTGGCTACTGGGCCCGTGCTAGCAAATCCTACCGAGTATCGACAACTCGTGGGGGCCCTGATGTTCTTAGTGAACTCCCGTCCAAACGTATGTTTTGTAGTGAACACTTTGAGTCAACATATGGTTGATCTTCATCACATTCACTGGATTGGTGCCGAGAATCTGTTGAGATATCTTCGGGGCACAATCAACCATGGGCTGAGATACACTGTCGAGAGTTTGAGACTCCATGGATATACTGATCCGGATTGGGCTGGCAATGTGGTGGATCACAAGAGCACATCTGGATGTTGCTTCACCTTGGGTTCTGCTTCGATATCTTGGATGAGCAGGAAACAGAAGTCGATGGCTTTGAGCACCGCTGAGGCCGAATACATAGCAGATGGCTTTGAGCACCGCTGAGGCCGAATACATGCAGCAAGTATGGCCTGTTGTGAAGCTATTTGGTTGCGAAATCTCTTCAGTGAGTTGTTTGGGCATGTACTAGATACCACCGTTATCCTGTGTGATAAACAGAGTGGGATTCGTCTTTCTAAGAATCCCATGTTCCACGATCGATCCAAGCATATTGATATCAGGTACCACTTTGTCCGGGACATGGTACAGCGAGGTGCCATAAGGCTTGATCATATAGGAATTGATGAGCAGGCCGCGGATATTCTCACGAAACCCCTAGGGAAGGTCAAGTTCCTAACCTTTCGTGAGAAGCTTGGAATCGTGGAAAGACCCTATTTTGAGAGTCCTGCTTAAGTTGGACTATGAGCTCTGGGAGCTCTAGGGGGCTTGGGGATAGCTTCTTGGAGCTATAAGCACACACGAGGCTAGGTTTGCCAAACCTTGTTGTGCTTCTGCCCCACCGTTATGATATGGAGTTGGTTCACCTCTCTTTGATCTGTGCCCCGTACGCATCCTACCCATGGAGTTTCGGACTCATGGGAAGTACCTCTCATTTGGCCAATGAGGTGGGAAATGTGGATAGAGACCAATAGCAAGACTGATGGACACATCGGAGATTGTCGTACTCTCTATGTCTAGGATGGCATGTGTAAAACACCTTGATCTGAGATCAAGTATGATGAAGTTCTTACCTCTAAACTGACTTCGGGTCAGTAAACTAACTTCAGGTTAGTATGAGACTCTTTTTGAGTCCAAGAGAGGTTTTTACCTCTAAGCTGACTTCGGGTAAGCTGGGTGTGATGTCTTTGTGACTCACCTTTTGTTCTATCTGAGAAAGAGCCAGCAAAGCAAGTTACGGCAGGATGACGCACAATGTTTGGTGAAATTACATGATTGTATTGATGCTTATGGACAGATGGATTTCTCCCTAGTTGAGAGGGAGTGTTAATTTTGGGCAACTAGGTCCAAACTCCATGTTGCACTGCTCATATGACGATGGTCATATTTTTTTTGGATTCCTCTTTCAAAGTGGTGCAAGATTGATCTAAAGATCATCTTGTTTGGATGAAAAGAACATTTATTTTGAATTTATTTTCCACATGTGCAAGGTCGGCCAGATCTGTAATGTAGGCTCACATGCCTAATAGATATGTCACACACCCTCATTGATGGATATAAATTGGAGAGACTTGGAGGTCATTTTCTCATCAACTCATCACACATTCTCTCATTGTGATCTAATTGGTTCGATAGCCTTTGGAGGCCTTTCTTCCCTCACATGTGTGGAGCGTAGTTGTTGTTTTCTACGGATCTGTTTAGGGCCTTTTGCTGCAGCATTGACCAGCGTTGACCATGGTCAACCCTTGGTCGTTTGACCTCCAACTTCCACCAAAAATCCGATTTTAGGAGGCCGTACTATTGGGCACTAAAATCAAGGAATTCCGGGCTATTTGACCGAAGCCCTAATTTGTTGTGTTGACTTTTCTGTTGCTGCCTGCGTTGACTAGCGTTGACTTATGATGAGCTGTCTTTGAGGGCTGTGGATGTGACACATGAAGGATTGGATGACAAAGAAAGACTTTGTTGGCTAAAGCATCATGTTGACTATCGTAACGCAACAATATCTCATATCTTTGTTGGACAAAAGGAATTGTAAATCTGATCTATATTTGGTTTGTCTTCTATTGATCCATTATTGTGTTCTATCAGCGTTTTACTTTCATGTTTATGTGATTGCTATTTTGTATCGGGCCTAAGAAAAGATTGAAGTAAAAGTGTATCAAGCATAGAACACCATGGTTATCTAAATTTAACACTTTGTTGACTTCTGGCCCCTCAAAACCCTGTGCATTGGGATCCCCAAACTACCATGAGAAACGTGAAATGTTGGAAAACATGAGACTTCCATGTTGAAGAACTAAGACATGATGAATATGCCATGGCTAAAGAATGCAAATAGACAACATGAGACTTCCATGTTGAAGAACTAAGACATGATGAATATACCATGGTTAAAGAATGCAAATAGACACAATAAATTCACCATGTGGAAATGACATAGGTGCACATGGGCCATGTGCTGAAATGCCCTACAATCTGTGATCACCCCTATAAAAACAATGGTTCCTCCAAACCATAAGTTCCAAAAGATCCATCCCAAGTCCTCTAATTTTGTCCATGGTGAAAGGAGTTGAGAGTGGGCACTAGCGGGAGTCGGGACCAACCATGGCCAACCATGATAGGCCTAGGATACCACAATACATAGTGTCCACATGGCCTACAAGGCCTATAACTTTCATTCTTTGGGCTTACAATGGTATTGCCAAAAATGAAAATCTGCATATATGTACCCCTGCTGAAAGAGGGGTAACAAGTCCTTGAGGAAAAATCTTGGAAAGAGAGAGAAGAGATCATACAGGAGTTTAAATAGATTACTAGAGCTCTAAAAATGGCATACAATATGGGAGGAACCAAAAAGAAGCCTGAAGTAGCTCTCTGGGAGGTATTGGTCACCACCTCCAACAAGAAGAAGCTCCTCCCAATACAGAGAGTGCAAGCCCTTTCTAAAATAGTTGCTTGCCAAGAAGCAAGATAACTCACACCTAACCAGCTTGACTTGGTGGATGCTAGAGGACAGGACAGCTCAGATTGAAAAACGACATTTGATTTTTGTCCAAGCTCTGAACATTCTGCTAGATACAGACTCAAGTTTCAATTCCCCCCTCAAACAAGTCATGACAATGCCCCAAAACAGTACAATGATTAGGACTGTTGACTCCATTTGGCTCACCTTTTTATTGTCTGTATATATACCAAGCTAACAGGAAATATCAAAGCCCTCAGAGTCATCGACATTTTTCTTTTCTATTTGATTTAATTTGTGGAATTTTTCCTACAAGGGAGCATTGAAAAATGTGTAACTAGGTTCGGTCTTCATAAATATGAAATGTACTTTTGATTCTTGTATAATGTAAAATGAAAGAAAAATTATTATTGTTATTTTGGAGCATGGATTCCATGCTCAAGGTCTTTTATTTTAGAGGTCAAGCATCCATTGAGTGCTTCTAGGGTCTTTCCTAGGTCAAGAAGTCAAAGGAGTCATTGTCATATGTTGAAGACCCCATCAGGCACATTGTAACTTGCAAAAAGAATTGTTTTTGTATTTAAAAGTGTTAAAATACCCTCCAAGACCAAGTTGGTTTTCTAGCTAAGAATTCGGCCTTAATTGAGGTACTTCGTCCTCCTTGGAAGCCTATATATAGGAGGGAACTTAACCTCCTATGGACAAAATTCACTCCCTCATCAAGTAAGCGAAGGGGAAGAAGAAAGAAGCTAGCAAAGGAAGAAGAAGGGCGAAGATCAAGTAATTGGGTAATTTCTCTCTCTCCTCACATGTGCGAAGGAAGAAGACTAGGGTTTCTGTTGTTGGGTTAGCGTTTTGCTGTTGTAGGATCGAACTTGAAGAAAGTGCAAAAAGAAGGTCGAAGGAAGGCTCATTAGGTCATCCTCAAGCCCTAGAAGAATGAGAAAGTCAAGTGAAGGTCTTAAGAAGTCCTGGAAGCCCGAAATAAGCTCACACGTGTGGAAGCAACTATTGTTGGGAGGACCAAAAATTTCAGACCTGCAGTAGAGGCCGAAATTCTGTTGTTGGGGGTCGAAGTTGTGCAGGTGGAAGAGATTTAACTAGATTTGACTTGGAAAAAAGAAGCACGTCATCAAGAAGGCTGGATTTGGACTTGGAAGGGTATTTGTCTTGGTTTAGAGGTCTTGGAATTCGTCAATTGAAGAATCTATAAGAAGAGAAGAGATTTGTGGGTTTTCCTCTCAAGTGGAGAGGTTTTGGCCCTGGCATGCAGCCTACATCCTGTGTTCTTATGTACTGTTGATCTTCTTGTTTTGGTAGTCGTTTGATAATAAGAACAACATAATAATAAGAGAAGAAGCTAATAAGTAAGAAAAAGTAAATACTAAAAAGACACCAAAGTAGTTATCAAGTATAAGAGAAACCATTCTAACTATTGCCCTATAGATTTCTCAACAGGGAGTTGCACATTAATGAAATTCAAGAAACCCCCATTCTCTTGTTCTTTCTGCAAGCAATAACCATGGAAATTATCTGACAGGATACTTAAATACACACACTTTGTTATACCAAGCAAAATAAATAACCAGCCACTGCAAGCTTTAAGTTTTGCTCCATATTTCAGGGTAATCTAGATTACAATTGAGTTCCAGATGAAGATCAAGAAACAGGGGAAGAAGATATGGTATAGGATTCTTAAACTAAATTGAATAAAACCAAATCAAGTAAATGAGAAAAAGCAAACACGTCTATACTCGCCAAGATATCATTACCTTCAAATGTTCAAACATGATAAGAAATTCATTGGCTACATTGGTGCTGTCTACCCGTTTACGCCTCGTAATTGTAGATGAAATTGCATCTATGGCTGCCTCATATGATAAAGACAGAGAACTCTGACTTTGTCCAGCTGCTGAACCTGCACCAGCTTCACAAGGGTCCAATAATTTTATTTATAGTCAATACTTTACAAAGTCAAAGCATTGTAGAACTCAAACTTTTTATTTAAATAGATGAGAAAGAAAGGGCTTCCATATAAGTTGTGATCAAGTATTTTTCTATGTGATATGAAAATAAATAATAAATATAAATAATAATGATAATAATAATTAATATAGTATGATTAATAAATATGAAAGGACATGACTCTTTATCAATGGACTTGCTTAGGTATATATACGGGTCCCCAACTGTACTCTCACTCTCATAATCATATCATATTCTCTTATACATTATTTCTCAATTATTACTTCTAAATGGATTTATTTGTTATATTCCAAGCCTTTTAGATCATTTATTGGTAAACCAAATTTGCTATCACATTTAGTATTAGAGCCTCTTTTTCTGATTCAGCCATAGGCCATATATGCTTTTTAGACTTTCTCCCTATTCTCTAGGTCCTTGACCACATTTAGGCTTTTGGCCACGCTTATTCTTGTAATGAAAGAAGAAGAAGAAGAAGTAAAAAGGTAAGTATCATGGCTAAAATCATTGATATATAAAAGGTTTCCAACTATTGTTAAGTGCATGTGAAAAAGTAAAAAGTGAATTTTACTGATATCTTTAAGAGTATACAAAGAAGAAATATTCCATAATTAGTTCACCATTGGTGGTTTACAAACTCGTGGTTTTGGAAACCCATGGTGATTGTCCATGGTATTTTCAAGGTAAAGAAAAACAAAAGCGGTACAAGCATCTCTTTACGTGATTGGTAAGTTTTATCTTTTTACGTGGGGGAAATTAACCAAGGAATTAAAGGTGCATAAGTGGACATATATTTTATTTTATATCCCAAAAAATGTGAAGAAAATTGTATATATATATAAAACTATTTTTTGAAGCTATAAAAAAAGGTATTCAGAGCATAGTTTTAAAACTCGGTCGTCCAGACTCGGAACTGGCCGAGTTGACCGAGCCAAAGGGATGGCCGGTCCGACTCGGTAGTTAAACCGGTCCGGCGGCCAGTTTGTGACCGAGCCGGCCGAGTCGATGGCCGAGCCGTACATCAACTCGGCCAGCTCGATCACAAACCGACCGGCTCGGGCGAGCCCGAGCTAGCTCGGCCGAACAATTCCCAGCTGGTCGCGTGCCCTAAAAATTGCAAAAATCGGACTTCAAACCGGTTTAAATTTTGCTGTTAGGGTTTTGTTAGTGTATCTAACCCCTCCCCATCCTATTTAACCTACCCAACCCCTCTCAATACCTCACATCTATCTCATTGAATTTGCTTGAGCATTTGGGAGGAATTTCTCAAGAGTTGTGGAGTTGGTTTTGGAGCAGCTTTGAGGAGTCTTTTGGGCAAGCTTTGGAGCAGCAGTGAGGAGCTTATTGGGCAAGCTTTGGAGCAACATTGAGCTAGAGGAGGCTAGAGGCTAGAGGTATTTATTTTTTCTCTTCTAAAATCTTCTTTGCTTGTTTTATTTATTTTGCAAATCTGAAAATGGTAAACATAGTTTTTGCCATTTGGTGAAAGAAATGAACATAGAATGAATAGTCTTTTTTTGTTTTCATTTTCAAATTTAAACCTTTTCTTTCCAAGTCAAAAACTCAATCCAAAATGGTTTGGCCCCTAGAGTGAAAGATGTTGCTAGGGCATATGCTGAAATGGTTGATGATCAAATGTGTTGCAAATTTTGTAAGAGAAAAATTAAGGGGGGTGGAGGGGGCATTCATAGACTGAAACTACATTTGGCTGGTCTTAGAGGCCAAATTACTCCATGTGAAGCACAAAACATTGGGGAAATTAGGAAGGAGTTGAAAGAGCAATTTCAGAAGTTTGAGGAAGACAAAATTAGGCAAAAAGAAATACAGGCTGAAATTGGGAGGAAGAGAAATCTACAACAGATGATGGCTGCCAACCCAAGTTTTGAATATGAGGGTTCTTCATCTATCCTTTGCACTAATGCATCAAACCCCTTTCGCTATGTTCCTCCCTCTATGGAGTCTATTTCTGAAAAGGGTAAGGGTGCAATGAGAAATAAGGATACTATCAAAAGTTTTTCCATGCCCTTTTCTCCCTCTGATAGTGCACATGGTCCTAGTCCTCCAAGTAGAGGTCAAGTGCAGCCCACTTTAGATGCTCATTGGAAAAAAAAATTGAGAGATGTTACATGTGATTACATTGCTAGATGGTAGTATGATGTTGATATTCCCTTCAATGCTACTCGTTCACCATATTATGAACCTATTTTTGATGCCATATATGCTGCTGGAAAGGGCTTCAAAGGCCCTACTAAGCATGAGTTAAGAGGATCTATTTTGCAAAAGAGATTATGTCCATTGATGATTATTTGAAAGAGTTCAAAAACTCATGGGCACATACAGGATGTGCCATCATGTCAGATGGATGGACTGATCAAAGGAACCATACCATCATAAACTTTCTTGTCTTTTGCCCACGAGGAACCATGTTTCTAAAATCAATTGATGCATCTGATAGGGTGAAAGATGCACATTTGTTGTTTCATCTTTTGGATGACGTTGTTAAAGAGGTGGGGGTGGCAAATGTTGTTCAAATCATCACAGATAATGCCTCTAACTATGTTCTTGCTGGTAAATTGTTAGAGGAAAAAAACCCAACCATCTTTTGGACTCCATGTGCTACACATTGCATAGACCTCATGCTTGAGGATATTGGCAAAATAGACTGGATCAAGAACAATATAGAGCATGCCAAATGCATCACAAAATATATTTACAATCATTCATGGATTCTGAATCTGATGAGGAAAAACACAGGGGGCAAGGAAATTATTAGGCCTGCCATCACTAGATTTGCAACACATTTTTTGACATTGCAATCTATGCTTGCCCAACATAGAAACTTGCAAAAGTTGTTTTCTAGTGATGAATGGAATGAATGTCAGTGGGCTCGCAAACAGGATGGAAACGATGTGAAAAAGAAAGTCAATGAAGAAATATTTTGGAAAAAGGCAGCATAGATTGTGAAACTTGTTGAGCCACTAGTTAAGGTGTTGCACTTGGTGGACAGGGAAAGATTGGCTATGGGCTTTATTTATGAGGCTATGGATCAAGCAAAGGAGCAAGTAAGGGCAGCATACAAGGACAGAGCGAGTAAGTATGGGCCCATTTGGGCAATCATTGATCAGAGATGAAACAATCAACTCCATCGCCCTATACATGCAGTTGGGTATTTTCTGAACCCAATGTATCATTATAAAGCTCAGGAAGCAAGAGCTTTGAATGGGGAGGTTAGAGATGGATTGATTGACTGCATTGATCGCATGATCCCCACAAAGAGTGAGCAGTTGAAGATACACGATCACATCACTGTGTTCAGCCAAGCCACAGGTACCTTTAGCAAGAACCTTGCAAGGATTGCAAGGGAATCAGATGAGCCAGGTAAACAAAGAATTTCAATTTTCAAATTCATATTTTAATTTTTATTATTTTGTATAATTGTTTATAATTTCAATTTCAAAGTTGGATATAAATTGTTGAGCTAACTGAAACTCATTTTTTGCAGCACAATGGTGGGAGGCATTTGGTAGCCATTGTCCTAAATTGCAAAGGTTTGCAATCCGCATTTTGAGTCAAACTTGTAGTGCTTCTGAGTGTGAGCACAATTGGTCTGTCTTTGAGAGGATTCACACAAAGAAGAGAAACTGTTTCAATCAAAAACAGTTTAAATGATCTAGTGTATGTCCAGCACAACCTCCGATTAAGACGCAACCAATTGCTGAACAAAAGACCTGATTCAGATCCCCCATTGTGTTGTATGTCCAGCACAACCTCCAACTAAGACGCAACCAATTGTTGAACAAAAGACCTGATTCAGATCCCCCATTGTGTTGGAGGATATTGATCCAACATCAGATTGGGTAGTGCAGACTTGTCCACCAGAGTTTGACTCTGACGAGGATATTGGTGTGGGGATTGACTTCGATACACAGGTAGAGGCTATGCACTAGTAGCAGACCCAGTCCCAAGCCCTCCAGTTGCAGGCACAGGCACTTCCTCTAGTCAACCACGACGGAGGCGCATAACTCGTCTATCTCAGGGTGGTAAGGGCAAGGCTATAGATCCAGTTGAGGATGTTGATTCAGAGGAGGAGCGAGCGGTTTCCCCCTCTAGTTCAAAGTTTGAGGAAGAGGACATTGGCTAGTCAGATGTCTAGCAGTAGTGATTATTCATGTTTTGTTGTGGAGGCCATTTAGAATTTTAGAACCTCCTTGTTTATGTTTTTTGTTTTGATCTCTATCTCATCATCATGTATTGGACAGTGCACTGAGTGCAATTTTGATATAATGGATATATTCATGAGCCTACTTTGATCATATGTTGTCTTTTCTCTATATTGTAATGCTTTGTGTTTGGAAACATGAATAAAAATCTTTAAAATTATGTTTTTTTACAAAAAAATTAATATTTAATGTATTTTTTACAAAAATAGAGTCATTGAAACTGAACTAGCCGAGTCGATACCGAGTCGGAGTTGGAGTCGGAGTCGACCCTCAGCCGAATTGGAACCCGAGTCCGAGTTTTAAAACACTGATTCAGAGTTATATATATCTATCTTGAAGTCATACTTTATAAAATATAGTGAGCAAGTATCAAATTACATGATGAAGGCATATTGAAGAAGTCAGTTTTTCACACCTTCTACACTCACTCATTACGAAAAATGCATAATTTTCATAATCAAAGCATTGTTTGATGTAAATTATTAACAAAGAAAAATGGAGACTTAATAGTGCAATATTCTCTTATAATGGTTTTCCAATTGCAGATTTCAGATTATTTACATAAAAAGGGAGTATCCAAGGAAAAGAGATTAATATTATTATCAACATGAGCAACAGGCAAAATTAAACCAATATTAATTTGACAAATCAATTATCAATTCCAGAACTAAATCACATGACACAATGACACGGGACACAGAGGACATGGAAATATGAGTCTCACATGAGACATGGCAACCCCGGAAACAGGGAACGAAGGACACAATACACACACAAAATTGTTATGTATATTAAATAATATAAAAAAGTAGTAAGTTAGTAAGTTACACATACAAAAATGAAATATAGACAAAGATTCAATTCTTTTTAGAATTTAGAAACTAAAAATATTTAGAATTTTACATAATCATAATATAAATTCAAGCACACATCTTTTACTCTTTAGCCTATTGTCTTGCTAAAACAATGTTTTTTTCAACATTTAAAGCTACTATTGCAGCCCCGCTCCTAGCAAATGGAGCACTAGCAAACCATGAAGAAAATGAAGGAGAGGGGACAACATCAGTTTGGGCATTCCTTGTTTACCTTTAACTTTTTCTAGCAGTGTTGAAAAAATCGACATCGGCAAAAAATCGATAAGGGTCTAGAAAACATCTTTTCGGCAAAAATTGGCAAACCATGGAACATATTAAAAATACAAAATATATTCATTTTTTCAAAATTGGCTAAAATCAGGAAAAAAATGGAAAAAAAAAATGCCTAAGGAAAAAATCACGATTTTTACCTAACGATTTTTCGGCAATTGGAAAAGATCACGATGTTGCCGATTTTTCGTGATTTTTCGTCGATGTTTGCAACACTATTTTCTAGCTGCCCTTGATGATTGAACCACAATTTCTATGAAATGAGGAAAACAATGGACTATTGTAGTAAATCACTTGAAAGTTGGTGGACAAATCCACTTGCAAAACACTTGGAATCGCTTCTAACAATGCATAATAGCCCTAAGTTGTACTTCAAAATGTCTGACACCTCCAACCTGTGGACTTAAATGAGCTAAAATGAAAATGAAAACTTGTTTTTATGGGGTGTAGGCCTCCTTTACGGGGTACAGTGAGCGCATGTGTCAGACACATGTTTGGCAGGGGTTGTGAATTTGAATAGGACATGTGCCAAACATGTGTCCAACAAGTGTCCTCGTGTATTGGTGTCTGACACGAAGGATATGGGACACAGGCTCTGTTTGGAGGTGTTCTGTTACTCAATTCTAGAACCAAATATAGGTGAAAAGGAAGATATTTTTTGCAAGAAACATTATAAAATTAAGGACTTACAAGTGACAATTGATGATTATGAATGTATAACTCAAGTGTCATAACTATGTTTTAAGAAAAGATTGACATAATTATCGATTTACCCGGTTTGAAAAATTAGGTACCTACATATTAGACATAGCCAAAACTTTATGAATTCTCTTGATAAGAGGAAGACGGTGACACTTCAAGATATTACAGTGAAGTCAAATTCAATAGTAACTTCAACTAAAGATCAAAAGAATAATGACTCAATGATGATTATCAATTTAAATCCTTTCTTATATAAATATTTCAACTTGAGATTATCTCGTTGAGTCATTATGAATACCTCCCAAGTTAAGAGGGAGTGTTGAAGATGTAACTAGGTTCAGTCTTCATAATATAAATTTATCACTAATGTATTTATTATATTTATAGTTATATTTTTTATATTTATGACAAAGTTGCCATTGATGTCAATACGATGATGTCATTATTGAAGATGATGGGAATCCTAAGTGCCAAATTCATGATGCCCTAACCCTAAGATGTACTTGTGCAAACCCTAGGTGAACAAAACCTAGATCCTAAGTGCATGAATGGAACCCTAGGATATGAAGTAGATTCCAAAGAAGATATCAGTGCAAAACCCTAAGTACACATTTATGCCCTAGATATTTAATAAATGCCCTAAGCTCTAGACGATGCCTTAGCCCTAACATATTGATGCAAGTCCTAAACCTAATACTTATGATGCCCTAAAGCCAATACATGAATGGAAGCCTGTGTATGGAACCCTAAGCTTATGAAGAAGACCTTCACATACATGAATGAAACCCTATCCTTTGTTGATACAAACTCCAGGAACCCTAGTACTATGTCCTAAGGAAAAAGCCCTAGCATGAATCTTGAGAAATATCTAGTTAAGGGACTGTAACAGTATTACAAATACTGTCATTAAAAATATTTTACTTTTGACCATTGAGACAAAACCTTGAAATTATTTTTCCACCAACTTATAGAGGAGGTCATGCCCTTTCCAATGAGTACTCATTTACCTCCTAACTCTGTGTCATTGCAGAGATTTTAATTTTTGAAATGTGTATGTTAAAAATTGCAAAAGGCTGCCAGCCAACTTGAGTAGGCTCACTAAGGCATTTCAGCTCCTACAAATAGACATGTCTTTTCGTAGACTCAAACAAGTATATATACCCAACTGAACTCGTCCATTTTAGCTCTAAAATTTTCGATCAAGAAAGTACAGAGAATTCAGTTAAGAAGAGGTGAATTGCAGAAAAGAGCAAGGAGTTAAGAAAGGACGAATTTTGGCGAAGATTCAGTGATTGCGATTTGATCGATATACTGTGCAAACCTCAGATTTGTGTCACAAGCAGAACTTGCAAACGTAGGACGGAACCTGTGAGTATTGTTTGGACCCACAAATCTCGCACTTTTTCAGACTGTTGGTTTCTTCTGCTTGTAAAATGAAATAGTGGATCTGTGAAAGAATTTGAACCTGTTCTAGCTTGGATTTGTAGTGGGAACCGTGGAAGCATTTAAAATCAGATCTGTGGTGACAATTTTTTGCGCTCTGCGGATGACATTTCCTTCAATCGTTGAAGCTCAGACCTGTGGAATATAGCTTGGTCCAATATAGAACATCAGCATATCTGTGGAGCATTTCTTCTTGACGTGGACAGTCTTTTGAAACAGTTTTTAAAGCAGCCCTTCGAGACAATTTGAGTAGACCTAGGACGCATTTTGAAGCACTCCCTTGATGTCTTTAGAGCATCCCTTGAAAAGATTCTGAAGCAGTATTTTGTAGATGTTTTGGAACAGGCCTAGAAGCAGCTTTGAAAGCACCTTGGAGCAGATTTTGAAGGGTTCTTAAGATGACACCTAAAGCAGTATTGAAATGCCTTGGAAGCCATTACTAGGATAGCCCTTAGAAGATCTCTTGAGAAGACTTAAAAGCTTGTTGGTGCAGATCTTAGAGCAGATCTTGAAGACTTCTTGAAGTGATTCTAATGCAAGTTCTTGGGGATGATCTGAAGCCTACCTTGACTACTTGTGGAGGCATCTAGGGGGGCACCTATTAGCAGAATTTTGGAACAGTCTTTGAGGAATTTTTTGAAGCTGTTTAGATCAGACTAAGAGTCGGTTTTGTTGACCACTGGAGTGGCACTTGATGACAATGAGAAGACTCCATGCCCAAGGATGAACCAGAAGACATTTGTACCATCAGATATCATCAGATATCATCATGTTCAACAGAGTTTTTAAACTCTACTTCTTCTTCTCATCATTTTCTTCTTCAGTCTTCAGATTCCGCAGCCCTTCGGGGATATTGTATAAATGTCACTAGCATGATGAATAAAGCCATGTAACAGGCCTAGGATGTCGGGACTCGATCAGCAAGCGAGTACACCTTGGAGTGTTTTTTTTACTTGGTTAGTTATTCCTTCTTTTTAGCGGCGAATAATTTTCTAGGTTTTTTCACTCATTGCATTACCCCAAAGCCGGGGTGACGGCTTGAAGGTTGAGCCCCTAATGCATCTTAGTGTCTAGAGTCGATGTATATTACCATGCTAGGTCATCTCTGAAATTTCGCGGAATTTGACTAGGTCTAAGTAGGATTTTTTAATAATAGTAGTCAAAATTAAAATTCCAAGTCAACTAACACAAGATGGCCCACGAGTTGCAAAGTACGTACAAGCAAATGATTGAAGTGATTTCGATTTAATTCAAATCAAATGTTATTAAACTCTAAGGTGAAAATTTCAAAAAGAATTGAGGGGGCCCACTTGACATCATACATATAACCCAACAAAAGGAATTATGCACATGCTTTAAGTGATGTCCACGCTGGCCCACTCAGAAATTCATGTAGCTGTCCAAGGGAACAACGCAGATTTGGAAAGGATTTGTTAAAGGTATGTGGTCGACATTTGAAAGATTCAAATTATATGCTGCCCACTAAAAACTCCAGACTCAGCTAGCAGCCAGGAATGTACCCAGAGTTTTAGCGGACAACACTGACACATGTGTCAGGCTTTGTCCCCCACTAAACAGTGCTAGTCAATTAAAAAATATCAGCAGTTAAATAGTCCACGCAGAAGTTAGTAAGCCACTGAGTTTTGGTTGGCATTTGCATGATATTACACAACAGATTTTATGAGGAGATAAATACGCTACCATATGAACAAAGGGAAACACATTTCAGCTCCACGCAGTCAACACTTCAGCAGCACGATTGGAATCAATTTCACGTGAGAATTGAGAAGTAGTTTTACGTGGGAATTAAACTCCACTTATCTCAACTTATCAACTTATACACAGTTGACGCATGGAAAAATTTACACATTTTTTAGAACTGTGGGTTCATGGGACAACGTTGATTTAAGTGGAAGTTCACAGCAGTCTACGTAGACCAAATTGGAGGGGATATCAGCGTGTACCATCCTAGGATATACGCTGCCTGTGGTGGCCACCAGCACATAGTTTTGAGGGAGTTTTGTCTCCCATACACTTCAGTTAAGTCCACATTTGTCCAATAGTCTGATTAGCACGTTGATCCTTAAGTGAAGTATTTGGAAAATCACAGAAATATGCACAGCGGAAGGTAAGATACGCTGGCTTGAACAGGAGTATACACTACCACATTTCAGATTTAACATCACATTGTTTTGGTCTCTCATACACTTGGAGTTCAAGTTGGTTTTGTGATCTCCACCATTTCTCCACTTATCTGATGGATTGGTCATTGGGATTGGCTTCCATTTTCCTATTTAAATGAGCCTTGGGCTCTAATTGTAATCATGGTTTTTTGAAGCTTGTGCTTATTGTTACTATGCCAAAATTGTTATTGAGCTGAATAAAGGAAAGTCTTTGGGGTTACTAGTTTCTCTTGTGGTGCATTCTTTGGTTGATGAGATATACTTGTTTCATTTGATGTTGTTATTTACTTACTTCACATTGCAATCTAGTTGGTTTTTTTGCATTTCCCTGAAGGCACTATTGTCCAGAAAGGGGAGATTTGTAGCTATCTCAGATCTCCTTTGGACTTGGTATATTTTGTGCTCTTGTTGTTGCTTGTTATTTTCGGTGGAATGACAAGCTCAACGTGGCCTCTATATGCCAAGTTTCTTTGCACTAACAATTGGTTTGCAGAAATTTGTGTGTTCAAAGGACAGGTTGCCAAGTCTATTGGAGTGTGAAGACTTCTTCGGTTGGAATAAGTCAGCTCCAAGGATATCAAAGATCCCACAAGTTGTTCAAGCCAAAAATCTCATAAGACATCAAGAGATTTATCTAAAAGGGGGTTTCATGAGCCCTCTGCTTCTATTCCATCTCTAAAAAATTATGTATTTTCTTCTCTCATTTGTGCACATATCCATTTTATCTAGCATTTGAGGCTAAGTTGTTGGATTTAAATACAAATTCTCACTCACTAAATCAACTCTTTCAAGCTGATCTTAGTGAGGGAATTTGTAATATAAAGTGTATTTTATATTTGCATTGAGTTTCTAACTTTTTCCTTCGCATGCATGTGATTTCCTCTCACATATTTCAGCATTGTTTCTTTGGCATGCTAACTCTTTTGCTTGTTTGCTTATAGGTGTTCTTGGAAGCAATCTAAGTTTGAAGAAAGGGAGCTAAAGCATAGGCTAAGGAACACTCTTCCATTTGGAACCTCAAATCCAAGTTCCGCCTTATCACTTCACCTCTACTTCTAAAGCCTCATTCTTTTGAGGAATTGTAATCGCCATTCACCTCAAGGCTTTAAGCCTTTACTTTGTAAACATCTCACAAGTAATTTTTTTTTTTAAATCTTACACTTGTAACTTTGGGAAAGAGCAAATTTAAAACGCATATTGTAAGCTCTTCCCAATCCCCTCATTTCTATAAGAGGGCCTCTTTTTCATTAATAAAGAGCTAACTGTTCTTGAGGGAGCTTGGGAAGTTTTTCCCATGGTATCTCACCTACTCATTTAGAGGGAGGAAATCTTCTTGAGTGGGTAACTTTCTTTTGCTTAGTTTTTCTTTTAATTTTCTCAAACTAAATCACTTGCATTCATCATTTCGTTGCTAATCTAGTCTAGTTGCATGTGAATAACTCATATGTTCATTTCGATAATTGCTTAGATCACATAGTCATTTAAATTTCCTAAATTGCAATCTCATTTGCCATCACTTACTTATGTTTTGTGATCTACGCCTCATTTGGATAAGTTTCACAACATACTACAAGTAAAGAAGCATAGCATTTCAATTTATGGCAACTTGAGTAATTGTTCTAACTATGAAGCATATTTAATTGAATCATCTCCATCTTTTACACAGCACTTGCAAACTCATTTCCATATCATTTAGGCATTTCACTTTGCATGCTAGACTTGCGTCTCTAAAAATTAACCTCCAACTTAAGTTGGTTGTATAGACATTAGGGACCCTCCACCCCTATGGACTCCTCATTGTGAGATCCGAATTTCGGGCGAGGGTGAGGTCTGGGGACAGCAGTTCAATTGTAACATTGCTTTAGAACTAATTAATAAAATAAACCAAGAGCACTATCTCATCACATTTACATTGCAAAGTTCCCAAATTTTATTTTGCTATCTTGACGGTCTAAAGATTCACGTGCAAATATTATCTCAAGAAGCACTTTGATGCAATCATTTTTAAATTCCTTAAATTTTGCAACAAGTTTAATTCTATGGTACTTGGAAATTTGCTTCTACATACAATTTCAGTGCATGATCATTATGCTTATGGATAATTGATATATCTCGTTTCATTGGCAAATACCCTTATTTGGTGTTGCAAATTTAATTGCATATTGTGATCTTGGTCTAACACTTCCTTTGTGGGATTATTGTCATTATATCTTGATTTTTATTTTTGAGCAAGCATTTGTTATCTACTTTAAAGCACTGGTCTATATTTTGAACACGTCATTGAATATTGCTCATATGCTTATATGTTTGTTTACATATTGGAAATCAAGTCATCTTTGATAAGTAGTTCCTTCTAATCAATTCTCCTAGAAATCTCACATCTTTAACTTAGTTTTCCTTTAGGGACCACCCCCCTTAGCTAACCTAGGAGATAGCTTAAACGGAGAGAGTTGGGAATAGGTGACAGCCCCTTCTCTGAGTTCCTTGCCACCAACCACACCTGTGGGGTTGAAGGCTTTTCCCACTAACTGTAGGTAGGTGTAGGCGGCAAGCGATAACAA